>VZTZ01040287.1:418945-541063 GCA_013400955.1 Drymodes brunneopygia
GCGGTGTTTGGAAACTGTTCGGGCAAGTTCCCGGCGTCCGGCCGGGGCGCTGAGCCGCGCGGGGCTGTCCCTGCCCCCGCTCCCGCTGCCCCCCTGCCCTGTGCGAGGCTACGTTCCCTGCACCTGATGGGTGGGCGGCAGCCTCACTTCCTAAGGAGGTCTTAGGGGAGGAACAAACCCCACCCAGCCCGAACGCCCCAGCGGGGTGGCAGCGGGAGCCGAGGGGCCGGCCCGGGGCCGCGCTGCCGCCGCCGGGCACCAGGGGGCGGCCGAGCTCCACAGAGGCGCCGGGCAGTGCCCGGGACGGGGCGGCCTCGCCCCCGCCACTCCCGGCAGGGAAGGGCTGGATGTGCCCTGTGCGGGGCCGGGAAGGGCTGGATGTGCCACCCACGGTGCCCTGTGCGGGGCCGGGAAGGGCTGGATGTGTCACCCACGGTGCCCTGTGCGGGGGCAGCGAGATTTGTTGCGCATAAGGAAGGGACGGGGGGTCAGGCGTGATGCCTTGAGGTACCAAATATGCAGCTGCGAAGGTCTCCTTCCGTGCATCTGTGGCTAAACCTCGCACCATCCCGGCATTTTCTTTCGGTGACAATTAGCAAAAAGCCACCAGGTGTTCTCAATTTCTATAGAAAAGCTTCCCTGCTTTTGCCACCTCAGGGTGAGCTGGGGAGGTCTCCCGAGGAGCAGCGATTTGGGGACAGTCCGGAGGCTTTTCAGTACAGCCAGCACTGGGATGGCAAAGGAGGAGGAGAACGGAAGGGTTTCCTTCAGGCTTTGCATTGATCTACCTGGGTGAAATAAGGTGCTTAGAGATGTAGAATGTGCCTCCTCCAACGGAGGAAGGGTAGAAAGAGACTTTCTGGAGTGTGATTTCTGCAGCGTAGGAGGATTGCATAGTTTAGGTGTCTTACTATCACAAATGTCAGGAGATAAATAATGGAGTGAAATTACAGATGCTATTAAGCCGAGTTTTAAAAAATTATAGGATACATATGGGGGGGAGGTGGAAAGAAGAGGAGGAAAGCTGAATAAACCTAATATTGATAGTAAGTCATTTCCCTCAATTTAAAGAAACAGCTTAGCTTTATTCATTTTAATAAAGGAAGGGAATGGCATTGGTAGGGGAAGAGTACGATTTTTTAACTGCCTGTGGAAATAACAGAAGCGTGCAGCCTCCACAGCAGGGCATAGTAAATGGGAATGGGAGGACATCTGCATATGGAAAATACACCCATTTAGGTTGCTAGGGAAGAGGCATTTTCTACAGTGGTGTTTGGGGGGGAGTTTATTATTTTTAATTTTAATGAGCATTATTAAGGTGAGGGATTTATTGTACATTTTTTAATTTTTGACACCACCTTTAAGTAGTCTTGATAATTTCTTGAAGTGAATCAAATAATTTGAGAGGCTATTCCAAAAACCCTTGGGATTTTTTTTTTTTTTTGTGGGGAACACTTAAATCATCAAATGAAGATTATGGTGCTTTTGAGAATTACTTTTTTGGTTTCTTTTTAAGAAAAGCATTATTATGTGAGTATTAAATGATTGACTTTTTTGATAGTTTGGATGGCTAAGAAAAAGACAGTAATTAGATTTGGATCATTTGCTTTGGAAATATTCAACGTCTTAGTTATAGGATTTATATTTTGAAGGATATAGCTGCAGTAGATTTTATGAAGAATGATTGAGGCTTTTTCTTTGAGAAGTGCTGGTGTTTGACTGGAGAGAGGGAACTGTGCTGTATTTGTTCTGTTCCAGAAAATCAGAGCAGTTTGAGAACAAGTAGCAGACAGCCACCCCCTCCCCCAGCCCCTTCCGTTAAGAGCTTATGAATGTCATAATTATCTACCAGGGCCAAATATTCCCTCTCCTAATTTCATCACAATGGAGGAGTTTAACTGGCAGTGTTATTATGCTAAAACAAAAGGATTTTTTTTCTTAACCTTTCAAAGCTGTCCAGACAATCTATCCAGCATGAATTAGCTTTGCTTTAATAAAAATTGAAACAAAATGAAAAAAACACACACACACACAGACTCCCCACCATACCACAAACAAAAGAAGAGCATACTCCACTCTGCCTTTTAAGATGTGTAGTGATAAAGAAAGCTTCCTGGGTTTTTACCAGTGTCTGGGGACACTGACTTCAAGTGGTTGACATGGACATCTTCCCAAATTGTAAAATCCTATTTCTTTTACCAGTCTGTATAATACACATTACTTTAGGTTAGCAAAAATTTTTAAGTTGCATTAGAAACTGTTTTGCTTGTAGAATTTGATCTATTTTGTGTTCATCTCGGATATTCATAGGAGTGAGTACATTGTGCTTCAAGTTTCTTCTTTTCACTGCTTTGAAACAGAGTTTCTTCTTGTTTTTCCCCGAGGAGTTTCTCTTTACAAGTGCTTATAAGGGACTGTTTGTTAATAAGGAACATCCCCCAGGGAGATGCCAGCATGTGTGTCTTATTCACCACCAGTCTGGAATCCTGCTTCTTTCTGCTTTTTGTGTAGTGAACCCATGAAATTTGGAATTTTTGAAATCAGTGGTTTTGCTTACTGGATTAAGTGGAACTACTGTTTTAGTCTGATTGTGCACTGAAATCTGAAGCAGATTCTGAGACTTCAACCAGACATTGTTTTCTGCTACCAGTTGATTTGTGCAACTGCATTAAGATTAAAATACAGCTGTTATCTTTCCTTCTCGTTTTCACCCTTCAAAAACAAACAAAAATCTGATAAAATCCTATTTGATTTTTCTATTTTAGGCTACATTCCCCTCTTCAGGTAAATATGAGAATCAAAATATCTGCCTGAAAATAAACCTGAACTGATGAGGAGTTCTGAAACATTGACTTGAAAATACATAGATGAGAAATATGGAGAGAGCTTTGTTTCATGCACTCCCATACAAAATGGAGTTAGAGATACTTTTATCATTGGCAGTAACTCTAAATCATGAGACATATGAATGATAAAGTCATAGACATAGAACTTTCAAGTCTTTTCTAAGAGGTTGAATAACATCATTTGGACTTTTCCTCTTACAGCATAACATGTATTTTTTTTTATATAACTCATTATTTTTATCCATGAAAATGCTGCTGGGTGGTTAAGACTAATTTATCTATGATTTGCCTTTCATGGTCACCTTCTTCAAGAAATATTTTGAGAACAAATGCAGTATTTATTTGCCCTTTCACTGACCTTTTCTTTGAGGCACCTTTCCCAAGTGGTTCATGTTTACTCACTGATTTTCTTTCAGTTTACTCCAGTAATCCCCCAGTTACATTCAGCACATGCCTTTTGATTCCAGTACAATTGAGTCAAGTTAGTATGACATTTTGGGAAACACGTTTTAACTACACTGTAGTTTGTGTCTGTGAGTTGAAAATCTATTACTGAAAGAGTAGGTTATTAACTTCTCCAGGTAAAAAATCTGGATAATGGCTGGTATTCATATTTTAAACAGTTTATATCAATAATTCATGCTGGATGTTTTATTTGTTTGTTTGTAGGGTTTTTTTGTGGGTTTTTTTTTTGTTTGATTTTTTTTGAAGTTTTTTTTTTTTGCATACACATTTGCTGTATGAAATAAGGGCAGTGTAATTGATGAAGTATATCCTGAAGTTCTACCGGTCATTTGTATCTCATTTTCAATGTCTCTTGAAATTCAGAAATAGGAGAGACTGGAGGAAAAACTGATAACCTGAAGTATTCAAATCTGGAGGCTTGTTGGTGTCTCATAGACTAGATCCAGGCTTATTGGTAACTTATATCTCATCACCAGTTTTTACTTTCACCTGAGCAATTCATCATTATCTCATTCTGACCTAGTGTCATGGTTTCCCCCTTGGTGTATTTAACTGCCTCTTAGTTTAGGTACTTGACTAGAATATTTAGGTTTTGGTAACTGGTTTAAAACTCAGAGTAACTTCTAATATTAAATAGGGCATTCAGAGCATGACTTACTGTTATTTCAAGAATTTGAGGATGTCCAGCTTTAGTGATGTAAATCTGCATTCTTTAAGACAATATTTTTATTGCCGTTGTAGCTCAGTTTCTCTTAAAACTGTGTTTGAATGGATTTGTGTATTTTTAAAAGATATCAGGAAACTAAAGAGTTAACTTAAGGAAACCAGATACTCTTCAGATGTCTTGTGTTATGCCACAGCATCTTGAATAAAGTGTCTTCAAAAATAAGGATACCAGGGTTCTTGTTTTTATTACATGCCTGAATTTTTGCGTTATTTGTTATCTTTTGACTGATGATGTCATTAATTGGAGAAGACATTTTCTGATTTGTTTTGCTGCAGATGAGCAGAGAATCTACCTTTTAATTTACTGAATAGAAAGAAAAACAGGCAATGTCATTTATCTGGTTACAGCTATTTGTGGTGACATCTTAGGATACTGAAATCCTCACGTACATCCATGTGTTAATAAAAATTATGTGGAAAGGACACAAAGAATACAGGCACCAACAGTGTTAGAAATACTTGTGTTCACAAGACTGCCAAGCCTCTGAGTGCCCCACATTTGAGTGGCTCCATGGAAGCACTGTTGGTTGCACTGGCCCAGAGGCTCATTCTTAGCAGGGATCCATGGATTTCAGTGGGGTCACTGGAGTATGCGAGAGCGTCTCTTGGAATGGCAGGAGGTAACCAGCTTTTATTTTTGAAATAGCATGAGATAGGCAATACTGTCCATTTATGCTGCTGTTATGGTTTAGGAAATTACAATTAACAGAAAATTTCTCTCTTTGCTTTTGTGCATTAGCAACAGGATCATTAATGAATGCATGGGAATAATAGCCTGAACTACAAGTCTAATGATCTACTGCAGAATGAGATATTTATAATGTAGTTCTTAGATATTAAGTTAACTGTGAATATTGTCATTTTGGAGGCAGTAGAACAGGTTTCACATAGAAGTTGTGGATGTCCCATCCCTGGGATAGTTCAAGTCCAGGCTGGATGGAGCTCTGAGGAACCTGGTCTAGTGGGCAGTGTCCCTGCCCATGGCAGTGGGGTTGAAATGAGATGATCTTCAAAGTCCCTTCTAATCCAAGCCATTCTATGCTTATAGCCAAACTCTTCTAATTCTAGTCTTAGGAGAATTTCCATTGACTTAAGTTTGTGTTTGCACAAGAGACAAGCAGACCAGTTCTTTAAATGCATTTATTTTACTGCCTCAGGTAGGTCAATTTGGGAAGAAAGCAAACAGTAAAGTGTACCAACCAAAAACTCATTACATGGTTTCTGCCCATTTAAGAACAATACTAAAAAATTGCAGCCAAACACTTGCTGAAATATTTTACCTGCTTCCTGCCTCTTCTGGAAAAGAAAAAATGCAGTTCTTTGGTTTCACCTGTTCTTTAATATGATGTGTAAAGACCATTGCAAATACGATGAACAGAACAAATAGGTTTCAGAAACCTATTTGGCAAGCCTGGATATCTACTAACAAAGGGTGTAATTTGTTACCAGTTTCCATGGTCCAAGCATAATCTTGTCTGAAATATCCAGTTTCTGGATGGATAACATCCGGATAAAATTGGGAAGCAGCATGTAGTACTATGGAGGTTTTGTCAGCCTCTTCAGTAGTCCTGCCTGTCATTACTGAAATAAATTTCCTCTTAACTATATAAGTTCCTTCAAGAATTAGCTTTCCATAAAAAGCATAGATCTTTGATATGTTAATTTATGCTCATTTAAGAGGTAGTGGCTCTCTTTCAATAAAAAAAATTGAGAGGGAAATACAAGTGGCTCATTTTCATTTTGCTGAGCTAAATTTTTCCTCCTAAGAAAATTTATATTGTGACTTTAGAAGGCTGCACTGCTTTTTATTTAATATTCTAATTACCACCTGAGTAGTATTGCTAAACAGCAGACAAAGGTTGATGAATAACCTCATAGTTGAGCGGTAGTCAGATCTGTAGCATATGAATAACTCATATGGATACAAATGAAACTTTTCTTTTCAAGATGATGTTTCCCATTAGCTCCATGATTGTTTGCATTGCAGTTGTAATCTAAGGAGCAATACCATCTATGATCCAAAATTCATACTTGGAGATCACACAAGAAGTCACTGTACTGACTACTTTGTCCAAGAGGTGCCATTTGGAGCATAGTATGAATTCAGATTAAAAACACTCATTGCTGGCAATTTTCTTGCTACTAAAAGATGTTGCACCAGATTCAGTCATGCTGCAAGTAATTTCAAACCCATTAACTTTGTAGACCTTTGTACTGCAGCTGAATTTGGCTTGCATGAACTCAGGTCCATGGTTAAAATAATAAAGTGTTTAAAAACAGAGAGACATAAAGATATGATACAGATAGATAAATAGGAGGGAAGAGGTAATACTGCCTCTTACTATGAATAGTTCTTTAAACTGATGATACAATGATTTGTTTATTGTGACAGGAAATATGTAATCAAAGTGCAATGGTATTGTGTCAATATTATGACATGGTTCTTTTAATCAGTCAAAGCAGAATAAACTACAGATCCAGTGTGGTTTATTTATGGGGAAGAGGATAGCAAATGAGAATATATTAAATGTACTGGAGACTGCTTATATGGAGTAGCATTTTTGAAGGAGTTCTTGAACATACTATACTCATAAACTAATGTGCTGACTGGATCAGGAAAAGATTGATGTACTCCAGTGACCTCAGCAGAGACTCAAAGCTGGAGTCATAAACGAACAAGTGAGTACAGAAAAAGAAGAGTGTGATACTTCTGTCAGTGCACCTATAATGTTCAGGGATATGTCAGGTTATATCTGTGTGATCTTCCTTAACGATCTTGGCAGGTCTTTGTTGCGTGAATTTGTTCTGAAATCTGCTGGAACTTTGATCAGCTTGGTACACTGTGTCAACAAGTTACACAAGAGAAAAAGTAATGTTCAATCTTTTAATTGTGGTAAGTAATGGAGTCACATGAGTTCCTAACGTGACTCTTTTGTGGCATTCATAACTGCTTGTAACAGAGAAGCTGCCCATCTCTTATGTGAAGGACTCAGAACTACATGTTATGTTCATGAACTTTCTAGTGAATTAATTACTTTTTTTTTCTTAGTTGTCAGCTCCCTATTTTTCTTTAAGCATACCCTTTTGGTAATAGTTATCTTAATTTAGCAAATGGTAATGTGAAGTACTTGAATTTTAAGTTCATCCTCATCAGGCCAGTTGTAAAAAAGCTTCCTTGTTCCTAAGTATCTCTTTTGCACTATAATCAGTGTTGCAAGTTCTGCCTTACAAGGGAGTGGGAGTTAAAACTGGTGGAGCAGTAACTGGTGAAATAAATGCTGGGAGAGATTTGATTGCTAGAAAGACTATTCTCAGAGATGAACTTACGAGAAGAGCAGAGGTACTTTAAAAGAAAGCTTAATATATGAGTAAATGGATACAGACTGATTTAAAAAAAAAACAACCCAAAACCAAAAACAACCCTTCAGGATTAAAATTATTTTCTGACTAAAAAGCAGCGAGTCTGGAGGATACGAACAGAAGGGAAGAAGTATTGTTATTCTTAAGATGGTTCATAAACATAGAATGTCCTGAGTTGGAGAGTGTCGCCCTGGTTTTACAGGGCCCCATGAGTTGTAACACTGTTGCTGTAGTTTCCCATGCTTGTTTTGTAAACATGGTCCTTGTTTTTCTTAACCGGCCGGGATTGTTTTGCACTTGTGGAATTGTTTTTCATTCCTTTCCCTGGGGTGGAGAAAGATGATTGACCATGTCTTTGTCCTGTAAACCTTCAGGGGTGTCAACCCCTTTCACCAATCTTTGACTATCCTTAGAAACATATAAAAATAAACAAATAAAAAAGGGCAGGACTTTTAGTCGGTCCTGCCTGAAGAATCCACTGCTGCTCTGAGACCCGCATGTTTCTTCTGTTACCAACTAAACAACAGGAGGGAACTCATAAGGATCATGGTATCCAACTCCTGGCCCTAGGTGGGAGACCCCATCAATCCCACCCTGTGCCTGAAAGCACTGTCCAAACGGTGCTTGAGCTCTGTCAGCCTTGGTGCTGTGACCACTGCCCTGGGGAGCCTGTTCCAGTGCAGCCAGCCTCTAGGTGAAGAACCTTTTCCTGATACCCAGCCTACACCTCTCCTGGCTCAGCTTCAGGTCATTCTCTTGGGTCCTGTCACTGTCACCACAGAGCAGAGATCAGTGCCTGCCCCTCCTCTTCCCCTCACAAGGAAGCTGTCACTGCATTGAGGTCTCCCCTCAGTCTCCTCTGCTCCAGGCTGGACAGACCGAGTGACCTCAAATACTCCTCATATGGCTTCCCCTCCAGACCCTTCACTATCCTCATTGCCCTCTTTTGGATGTTCTCTAATATAATATAATTCCTATATTGTGGCGCCCAAAACTGTATACAGTACTTGAAGTGAGGCTGCACCAGTTCTTAGAAAGTGCAGCCTGAAATTCTTTGTGTTTATTTGAATATTTTTAAAATTTTAGCAGTAATAGAGAATGGCAAAGAAAACATTGCACAACATTTAAACATGGTTTTTGCTAATCACCTTGATGATCTGGTATGAGGAATATCTGTTTCGCAATAGAATCTTTGGTTTTGTTGCTTTCTGTTTGGCTTTTTGTTCCTGAATTCTAATTTTGTAAATCTTGTCTTATTCATCTTGAAATTTAAGATGAATTACATCCATCTAGGCATTGCTGTCTGTAATAAATAATGCAGCAATTCATGTACTCCTATGCTTTCACTGCTGGGGAACAATACCCAAATTCAGAGTTAAGCAAAAGCTAATGCTGACTTTTCCCAGTGGAGACTGTCTGTGGTGTAATATGAATGCTGCATCTCCAGACTTTTATTTTCTTTTATTTTAAGAAAACGATGTTATGTGAGATGAGTTCAGCCAACAGAACTGTGTACACCCTGCAGCCATGGAACTCCCACTGAAGTTGAGAGTGTCTCAGGGGTTGTACTGATTGCATTTTTCAGGGTCTGATTGAAGCTTTCAGCAGTTGTATAAATCCCATGTGAGTATGTGGGAATTTTGATCCAGTGAAGAATAGAAAAATCAAACTCTAACTTTATGTCTATTTAAGTAGTGGGCATGTTTATGAGTAGTGCTGGAAAAATGGGGCTGATACAAGTGTACAGAAGAGCTGGAAACTAAAGGGGTGTTCTGGTGTGCCAGATTCTGTTCAAGAAACAAAAAGGATATTTTTCTCTGTGCTTTTCAATAATAAATCCAAAGATACATTGTAAATATTGTAAACTACTGATTTCATTCTCTCCCTCTGGGGAACATGCGCAAAAAGTGCAATTAATCGTCATGGTCAATTAGCTGCAGCCCAGGCTATAACTGTGTTGGGAAGTTCACCATTCAGTACGAAAATTCATCACTCGGTTTCATTTGTGCTTTTGAGAGTTTTGATTTACTTGTTTGTTTTGGTCGGTGGCTTTGTGGCACTGGTCAAAATTGTTCTTTAGACATTCAGTATTCAGGTCATGCCTTCAGGTCTGTAAGTGCCACTGTCTGAGCAGTCAAATGGTTCATGGATTTGTGCCAGTTTATGGCAATTCCACACATTGGGTTCAACAGCTTTTAGCATTTAGTCAAAATAATCCTTTCCAGCACCTGAGGATTGCTTTTCTGTGAATGTCTTTGAATTATCCAGCCTCTGTATATATCAAATTAATGTTGCTGGGTTTCAGAACTCTCTCAGAAGTGGTGTTTTCTAAACTTATGGTAGACTTACTCTGATTTTACCATGCTTGGAAAAAAATTTACAGAATGCTGTTTACTATCATGATAGTGATTTTTCAGTTCTGTGAGGCATGATACAGTTCTGAATGCATGGTTTTTGTACGTACTGCTAACTTTAAAAATAATTTTGACCTTGCATTCAAATTTCTGTATCGTTTGCAAACATTTGTTTAAATCAAAAGATTCTTATCTGTGTTCTAAAATCTCAGGAATCATCTGTTTCACTCTGTGCAGCCCTTTGTGCCACACTCTGACAGCCTTTTATTTTTTTTGTGTGATCCTAGGTACATGAATGAACACTTTATCTGCTGCATAAAAAAGCATATATGGCTGTGGAAACTATTAAATAAATAGTAAAAATGGTAATGAGAAGAAATAAACTTCTCTGCGAATCATGTATTTTGCATTTTTAGCTACATAGGATCTGATTTAGAAAAACCCAAACAAGCACAACTAAGCAAACCCAGAAATCATTCTTTTCAAGGGAAAAGCCCTTCTGCTGTTAGATGGAGTTCTGATTTCTGTTCCTCTGTGCCCTTTTTAAAACAGGACAGATAACTGTAGCTAGTGAGTGTACCAGAAAATTAGAATAAAGACCTTATCATCATGTAAATATTATAAAAGCAATTCTAAAGAAATCTTTTTTTTTTAATGTGATCAGTGAATATTGCTACTGCTTTGTTGCACCTTAAATATGTTTGTGACTATTTTCCAGACCATGAAGCTCACTGAGGAGTGTTCTAAAATGTATTTAGATAGTCTTTAAACATGTAAGTCAATGCAAGGTAGCTCTGCAGAAGAAACATTTCTGTTCATAACTACACCAACTCTATTTCCTGTGACCTGCAGATATTAAAGTAATATCCCCGTCTGTCTGTAGAAAATCCAGTTTCTGCACTGATGGTCTGTTTTTACCTATGAAAATGACTGAATTATCTAATTACATTTATGAGTGCTTGATCAAAAAAAAACCAGTGTTGTAACGGGGGGGGGAGATGGGAATCTCAGGAAGAAGGGAAGGAGGAAACTTGAGTGTGTGTTGAAGGTTCTCCTCCAAGAGACATTTCTTGGTCAATGGTGGGTGTTTTCTGCTTTTGGTTGGTTTGTTTGTTTTGGTGCAATTGGGGTTTTTTTTTAATGTGATTTTTACTATTTTTATGGGGTAGGGCTGCTAAAACAAAGCATTCTGTTTTCATAGTCCAGAGCTGTTTTTATAGAATCATAGGATTGTTAAGGTTGTCAAAGACCTTTAAGATGATCAGCCAGCATCACCACCATGTTCTCCACTAAACCATGTCCTCTGCCATATTTACACATTTTTTGAATGCTTCTAGAGATGGTGGCTCCACCACTTTCCTAGGAAGTCTATTTCAGTGCTTTACAAGCCCTTCCATGGAATTTTTTTCCTAATGAAAGCATCACAAAAAGTTTCACATAGACCTCAAAAGACTAGAAGACAATCCTTGCTCTTAAAATTCTGTTACCTGATGTTTTTGTGAAATTCAGTCCTAAAAATAGCTGCATGTGTCTATGACCAAGAATTACTAGAACAGCAGAAATGAGAATATAAGCTTTTCTAAGCAGCTGTTAGGAAAAAAACTGCACAGTGAAGCAAAAGTTACTTTTCACAGTAAACACTTTCATACAAAAAAAAATAGTATTTTCAGTCTGAATTTGATTGTTCATTAAATACCTTTGTGTAAGGTTTAATTCCTACCTAAATAAATATTTGCTTGTTTTGTTTGGGTTTTGGTTTTCTGTTGGGATGGGGTTTTGGAGTGGGTTTTTTGGGGGGTTTTGTTCTGGTTTTTTTTGCCTTTATATTATAAAAATACTTTTCCTACTGTCTCACCAGAATTAAACTATGAGTGAAGTCATGCCCCTATGGATATTTTCTTCCTTAATTGATGTGAAATGAAGCATAAAGACACCTGAGAAAAGTCAGAGTCCATCATGAATCCAGAATTGAACCGAGTACTTTGATTTCATTTCAATGCTTTAACAGTCGTCCGGCTTTTATTTTATGATGTGATACAGAGTCCAAACTGACATGAAAATATGCACTGACTGTAAACTGGTTTTACTGTTGTTCTTTGATGCTGTGCATGTTGATTCCAGGAGCTCTGTCTTAAATGGGCCTAAGCTGAGGCTGGAATGTTTGGTGGGCTTGATTTGGCATTTCTTTAGAATCCTAAGGAGTATCTCTCAGAAGTCTTTATTTAAACCTGCACATTAGCAAGGGGAATGCTCTGTGGTTCTTTTTAAGAAGTCAGGGAATCAAAACAGAAATGTGCTTTTTGGTGGGAAGATAGATTTGGGAGGGGGAAGGGAGAGGAATACAAATAAAAGAAAAAAAAAACAAGCTCAAAGCCAAAAAAAAACCACCCTACTGTGGGTGAAAACACCCCTGTAAGATATGTATTTAAATGTTTATGTTCCCATCTCAGTATTCTGACACTGCATCAGAAATTACTTTTTTGTGGTTTTGAAAGAAGAGCTGTCAGTGTGTATCTCTTCAAAGAATGATGTTGAATAACCAAACTGTTTTCCTTCTATGGCCATCCATGGTGTTGTAAGCTGGTTCTAAATGCTGGACTGGTAACGCTTCAGGTGCGTGAAATTGGTGAGAAAAATGTTGCCAGTATTGAAATGTTCATAGCCTGACCAAGCTTTTTTCTTCTTTCCTGCAAACTTCATTTATTAAAATTGCCAGACTGGATATCTGTAGTTGTGTACCTCTTGGGAGTGAAGGTGGACCAACTTTTGTCTTCCTGAGTTTTGTTTCTATTTAAATACAGGTGACAAGGTGTACACAGCTGTCTGTAGGATCCACAGACACATTGAAATACTAATGCAAAATTAATTACTGATAATATTAGTTTCAAATACAGAAATAACTAAATAATTCTATGAGTTTAATCATGTGATAATGTTTTTAAAAGGCAATATTGTTACTTAGGCAAGTGTTTTGAGCAAGCAGTTTACAGGGTACCAAATGCTGGTACAACCCTGTGTATATTCTTTAATCCCACCATAGAAATGGGGAAGGCTCTGGAATGTGGATTGGAATGCACATTCCCTGATCCCTTAAAATAAATGAGAGAACAGAGTAATTAGAGGGGCAAAATTTATGTGTCCCCTTCATTGTTTGTACACACAAGAGGTTATCTATTGCTGTGAATTGGATTGGCTGTATAAAGAGCAACATAATTTATTTAGAGTTAGATCTAAAAGACTTGGAAAAGAACAGTGGAAGAACAAGAAGGGGATTGTAAAGAGAAGAGAGGTACAGAGAACGCAGCTGTACTTTTGTACAAGTAACTGATGTAACTCATATATATTGACTTATTTCAATACAGCAAAATTCCTTTGTGTTTTAACCACTGGCAATGTAGAGAGCTGGGGACCAGCATTTCAGTAGAAGCTTTAAACCTGTATGTAAGGGCTGTTGGAAATGCATATTTTATATCTTAAATCAATCATATTCCATAAATTCATAAAATCAATCACCACCTCCTTCTGCTGATCTATGAATATTCATCCTTGCACTTTTTCCCTAGACAACTTGGAAAAATGACGATGTGTCTTTGAAATGGAGATATATATATAGTTGTTTCTTCAAAGTCAATAACATAACTTCTATATAACTATTCTGGTGCTTGGATGCTGTTCAGTGCACACTCAGTTACTGAAAGGAATGTTTTGGGCAGCTTCCTTGCTTGCAGTCATGGTGATGGCATGAGATGTGCCCCTGCACTGCTTCTGCAGAGGTCTGAGATGCACTGCTCCTCTCCTGGCTTCTGCAGGGTTAAAATAAGACCACATTTCCGTCTTTCTGCAGGGATTACTCAGATGAACAAAATATACTCAGATGAACAAAAATATAACTTACACTAACGCAATATATTATGATTAAAATTGTATCACAGGAGTAGCTCTACAGAAAAGCAGTGCAACTTGCTCAGAAATACAAGGGCTTTTTGTGTGTGTGTGTGTATAGAATATTTTTAATTTCCCTACTCAGTTGGATCTTTAATAAACACTTTTTTAGTTTCTCTTATCTTTAATTAGCATTTAAATACTTGAAAATTATGTGGGTATCTTAGTAAAATGTATCCCTTTTATTACTTTAATGAAAATGTGGAGGGTTTTTGCATGTTTAAATAGGCTCCTTCTCAAGAACAGCTATAATTTTATTAGAAGTTAGTTTGTTACATGTAGTATGTGCCTTGATTTTTTAATCTTGATTGTTGATTTTTACAGCCCAAACCTGATATTTTGGTAAACAAGACGTTTTATTGAATCTCCAGTCTCTCTGAAAGACGGACCTTTTTGAGTGCAAAGTTTGTTGTCATGTTGCTGGTGCGTGTTTCTGACTGGAATGCAAAGTAGCTTGAATCCATACATTCTTTTTTTCCTGTACTGGGAAAGCTTCCAAATCTATGTCAGCGATTAACTTCTGAATGTGTCAGCTGTAACAAATATAGTTCATTGTTTTGTGAGTAGTTAACAGCTAGTCTAAAAGGCAGGAACAGCCTCAAATGAAAGGGAAGTACTGTACATTTTGTAGCTAAAATCCTCAGGTTCTTAAAATCACTGAAAAAAAAGAAAATTAAAAACTGGTTCTAGGAGGGGTTTTTAGGTAGTTAAAAATACCTAGCTGATTCTTCAAGTCAAAATAGACCAGATAACTGGATAATGGAGTTATCTGACAAAATTATGGTCAGTTACAAGTAATTTTCCATAAGGGGTTATATAATTCAATATCTCAGCTTCTGTTTCACTCGTGTGTAAAGCAAAACACCAACACAGCTTTTTCTCCTTGCCTCTCCTCCCCCAAAAAAATAAATCCTACAAGAAATCTCTCTTGGACTGATAGAATAATATTTAAGATGCTAGTTAGAAAAAAGATATCACAAGAAAGAAGAAAATAAAGAAAAGCTTATTCAGAGAACCTGACAGTATGGGGATTATCTAAAATGAAGTGCAAAATCAGTTTAGAGGAGTGTGATAATAATACTCTTCCTCCTCAGAACAGAAATGCGTATTCTAATTATTAATGCTTGGGATTTCTTAAGTTTGCAGGCTGTTTGCGCAAAGTTACAGTAATGTAATATTCATGTGTTGCTTATATTGTTTTTGAGAAATTTTCCTCTGCAAGTGAAATGTGAATAGTTTGCTGCGAACATTTAAAAGCCACTGGATATTTAATCAGTTCTTAAACTTCATGTAGACCTCTTCCTTTCCAAATTTTAAATCAGATATTTCAGCAGAAACATTTTGCTATTCAAACTGCAATTTTAGTATACATATGGCATTTTTTGCTTTAATTTTCTCTTAAAAGGTGTATTTTTTTATATTCTGTCTTGCTAAGCTCAACATGAAGATACTGGTAGTAAATGAAGACAAAAGGGGCAAAAAGTGTCATATTCAATTGCTTGCATAAGAGGGCAAATTCAGTTCTTTTCTTACAGTGGTGACAGTTGATAAAGCTTTGCTGAGATGCAGAATTATTTTCTTTTACTAGTTCATTTGAGCACTGTTTTTTTTAGAATGCAGCAAGTGAAAGGTTTGGATGTCCTATTAGGCAGAGCAGAGAAGGGGGAGCCATGCAATGACATGTCAGTAATTTACCAACAGGAGTAAATCTAAACTGTTATACATCTATAAAAACCCAGCCAAACAAAAACACCCTCTGAAAAACACAAATTGGGATCATACTGAACAGGTGGTTTGAGTAAGTGGCTGGCAGCAAGCTAGACTGTGTCGCCCTGGTTTTACAGGGCCCCATCAGTTGTAACACTGTAGCTGTAGTTTCCCATGCTTGTTCTGCAAACATGGTCCTTGTTTTTCTTAACCGGCCAGGATTGTTTTGCACTTGTGGAATTGTTTTTCATTCCTTTCCCTGGGGTGGAGAAAGATGATTGACCATGTCTTTGTCCTGTAAACCTTCAGGGGTGTTGACCCCTTTCACCAATCTTTGACTGTCCTTAAAAACCTATAAAAATAGGTAAATAAAGAAGGGCAGGGCTTTTGGTCGGTCCGGCCTGGAGAATCCACTGCTGCTCTGTGACCCGCGTGTTTCTTCTGTTGCCAGCTGAGCAACAAGACTGCTAGGTGAATTTTTAAATGCAAGGAAGGTTACGAAGAGTCCACCATTTCCTAACTTCTGTAAAATAAGTTATATACATTAAGGGAGTGAAGTAGGGAGGGAAATGGTCTTTGCACAGCTAGAAATTCTAGATTTTCTGTATACAGTTATGGAATGAAATGTTACCTCTCAACACTCTGTCAGGGGTGCAGCCTAGGCAGAGAGGACGTAATGTGCAGATAGTGAATCCCAGACCCTCAGGTTCCTCCTGCTCTGTGCCACCCCCACATTCATTCCCAGAGCTTCCCTCTTACACAGGAGTGCTGTTGGATTTCAAAGGACTTCAGGCAGTGCTTTCCCCTGCGAAGGAGTCACAATGTTTTGTCTTTGTAATGCATCATTGTCTGTATCTGTAGAACAGAGGTTGTGAGTCACTAGCAGGATTTGTTTGTCTATCCTTAACTTAGTCTGCATGGTAGAAAACAGGAGTGGTACTCTGTCTCTCTCCCTCCGCCCACTCCTTTCTCTTCTCCCCCTCCCTTCTGGTGGGAGACCTGTAAGACTTAGGAAAAAAGCCAATTTCAGATGCTTAAGTAAAAAAATTTAGTAATTCTCATCTGATATGCAAACCATCTTTAACTTAACTTACATGCAGCTCAGATCTTTCTGAAATCTCAACCACTCCCACCATAATTTCCTGCTGTTACTTTTAGTTACTCTTCTTGAGATTGTTGGTGATGGTAGAGCACATTCTGAATTTATCCTATGCATTCTTGAATCCAAGATCTTTTTAATTCACTATCGTGATGCCAGGATTTTGTAAGGAGTAGAAGGAGGTATTAAAAAGGGCAGAGAAAAGCTGATGGTAAGGGGTAACAATAGGAAGATTTTTGAATTGCAAGTGGAAGTCAAAATGAATGAGCAAGTAATTTCCATACCTTGATCTTAAATGAAACTGAAGATTCACTGGCAAATTCTGTATTTTTGTTTAAAAGGTAAGTGAAGTCTGGCCAGCACAAGTTTGCTGCTCTTGCACAAGTAGTGTGCAAGGCTGCATGTGTGAATATAGTCTATAGTCTCATATATCTGAAAAATATAAGTATTTTTTTATTTAGTTGCACCATTTTCCATTATTCCAATGAAATCTGTTCTTTTAATAATGTTTTAAATTCTTTTTTAGGAATAAGAGTTCATGCAAGATAAGAAAGGGTATCAGGACATGTGAGCATATGGTTTTATTTACTCCAGAGTGGAGAGGGGATACACTTGGAGTCTTTAACCATTCAAGAGTCACAAGTGGAAGGAAAGACCATTATTCTTTAGTTCAAGTGTGTGCTTGGTGAAGGAAAAAATGAGTCTGAGCTGACAAAACAGCTTTAGTCTGAAAATGTAAAGATTATTCTGTCCATAAAAGTGAAGAAAAATTGGAACAGCCTTCAAAAAAATATATGTATAAAATTAAGTGATTTTAAGGGGGTAAATGGATTTGAGGGTGATATAATGCTGTGCCTACAGAAGGACCCTAGGATCTTTTACCCTAAAAGTGCTGTTCTCCTAATTTTGATTAAGTTATTTTTGTAATTAAACATTGAAATTTCTTCTCTAAATCTGTATTTGATAAATTATAAAGTACATTGAAATTAACTACTTAATCCATTATAAATATTTACACCTGTTCAGGACATTTTCTAGAATTGTAAGTGTGTAAAACCTGTGCAAGGATTTATCATGCAATGAGAATCGTCTCAGTTTTCACTTATTTCATGTTCTCATTATGGATTAGAGATAATTAGGTTCAAAATTTGAGATTAAAAATAGGCAGCATTTCACAAGTGCTTTGACATATGACTGTAGAGTCCACTTTTGTACACCAAAATAAAGAATTTCTAAGTGCCTTGACTTTGCAAAATAAGTAGCAATTCTCAAAGAGTGGAGGGAGATAGAAATTATGGACATTAGAAAAATGGAAGCATTAATCTTTTTATGGAACTGATAGCCACATAAGTTTTGCCAAACTGTTAGTGAAAACCTGAAATGATCAGTATTTGTACTCTTTGCAGAGGAGACCCTAAAAAGTGACTCATCTTGAAAAAAAGATTTTTACTTGTGACTTTTGTATGTTTTTAAATAGTTAATAAGACAAATTTCTGCCTTTTTCCTATGGTTATGTCATTCATTTCTTTAGTGTAGCTGTTATTTCTGGTCTTACCAGGCAGCAAAGAAGGCTGGATACCCATAAGAGAGGCAAATGTGCTCCTAAATGTGCTCTCTTTGTGGTTTCAATTAATGCTGTAGAAGCAACTTGGCCTAAGAAAAAAAAGCGAATCATAATGCCAGTGAATAACTTACACTCAACATGTGAAAGCCTAATTCCACACATTCCTTGAAAGGAAAGGACAAACAGAAGGAGTCTGGAATGTTTCATATCCTTTCTTATGAAACAGCAGTATCCTTGGCAGGCTATACTTCCAAATTTTGTAACTTAACAAACGTTTTTTTCTTCTGTTTGTGAGTATTCTGCCATGTAATTCAAAGTTGTTAAGGCCTTAATCTAAAATTACATTGCTCTGTCATTTAGGTTTTAAGATTTACCACAAAAAATTTTAAAAATCGTACAATATTGGTCACATTTTTTCCAATTTTCCAATCTGATGAATATCAGTGTAATCAATGGGGGAAAGAAATTTATGCCGCTACTAATGTTCATATTAGTTAGAAGTATATCAATCTATCCATTTACACATCAAAGTACATAGTTTATTTGTAGTTATAGTTTGTGGAAGACAATACTTTCCATTCATTTATTCCCAATTCTCTTAAATCCCAGTTACCAGCTAATAATTGCTTGAATGTGTTTTGTTTGTTCATAAACCTTGGATCCTTGTATTCCATCAGAAAACATGGATGACACTTGCTGAGGTACACGAGCTCACACAGGTTTAGAAGATGCTAAATTCTTCCTACTTCCAACTGCTCTTGCAACTTTCTATACATATTATTCTAATATTTAATGCAGCCTAATTGTTCTCAAGTTTTTGGAAACATCTGGTTTCTATTTCTGGTCCATGTTCAAATGCTCTTCCACTCTCACATTAAAACATTAAATGGCATCATAGCTCCAATTTAATAATGTCCTTAGTTGATACTTCTCATCAATGATTCCATATTAGAACACAGTCTTTAGCTTTTTGTAAAACACTAAACACAGGATTTCCACCTGTATTCCCTAAACAGGTTTGGCTAAGTGTAATTCAGTGAGAGGCTTGTAATTTAGAAATAAAGCATTGCTTTTAAAAACACCTCTGAAACAATCTTCACTTTGCTACTTTATTCTTCATTTTATGACATATTAAATCTTGTGTCAGAGGAATATAAATGAACCAAATTAAAATACTTGTGCTGTGTTTTTTCTTTGCTTGCAATGCCTTAATTGTGTTTCAAAAAAAGTAATGAAATATAATTAAAAATTTCCTCTCTAGTTAGAGAGCAAAGTATAAAATATATTGATATCATGAGAGATATGAAGTCTATGTCACAAATTAAATTGAAAAGAATACTCTTGAATACATACTATGGAAAATTAAAAGAATTTAAAGCAGGGATTCCTAAGGCAATTACATATGACGATAACATTATTTTTTTAAAGTACTGAAGAACTAAACCAAATGAAAAGTTCATTGAAGAATAGGCAATGACATTCTAGATCTGAAGAAAAGAATGCCTACTTTTAGGTCTTGTGTAATACTAAATATCTGAAAAATTATGTAGGTCCACAGACAGACACATAAAATTAACAGGTCTTTTTCCCAGGGGAAACCATCTCCATCTTTGCTTTGCAATGCAATTTGTAGTAAAGCTAAATTGGGGGTTTGGTTCTTGCAATTTTGTTTTGATATGCAGCCAATTACAAACTTCTCCACCAACTTAGCTCCATGTAATCTTCTGATTGCAAGTCTCCTGCTGTCTGCCCTTGGAAGAGAGAGAAGTTTACAGGGAAGATGTGGTTTAGGTATGGCAGTGTCTTTGGCTGGAGATGGCCAGAGGGTCAAGTGATGGATGATACAGTGCCTTCCTTGTTCTCAGCCTTCTTTTCTCCACTGTCTACATCCAGCAAGGACTTAAGGGTGAAAGAATGCTTGTTCCTCCCGGTGCCTAAAGCAGGGTGGTGCTTAGGAGTGGATTGCACTGCTAGTGAAGAACATCAAAAAGGGCAGGATGAATCTACTACGTCGTCCAAATGTTGTATTTGCTTGTATCTGTTTTGTAAAGCTGTTTCTACTTGCCTTAAAATATGTACTGCATTGTGAAGAAACACAGTGCAAGTGATGTAACAGACCCTATAGGAAATAATGTGCTATTCCAATAATCTGTCTCTGTGAGGAGGGCAGCCATGTATTGTCTTTGACAATCATGTTTTTTACTGCTATCTCTTAAAAGATACATTTTTCTGGTATCTGTTGGATATATTTAAGAAGCAGCAGTTCTGTGTAACTGATCTCCTGACCTAGTTGCCTCAAATTACTTTGTCTTTTGTTTATTCACATACTCACACTGGTGAAAGAGTGTAACACTGCAGCATTGTATTTGAACTGGTTCTCTGGTTGGATGACTGCTGCTGAGCCTTTATAATGAATTTCTATATGAATTTCTGAATTTTTAAGATCAAATCTGTGAGGATTATTCAGAATATTTTTTATCAAGTTTTGGACTCTCTATATGTTAGTGGTAGATACAAAGTATATGTCCCAGTTCAGTAGTTAAATCAGGGATTTTCTTTTTTTTTTCCCCTTGATTGGTTAATTTACAATAACAATTTTATATTATGAAGTTCCTCCCACTGTCTCTCTACATAAATAGCTTTCTTATTAAATTATCTCCACCTGGTGGCAGCACGTCATAGCTAGCAAGGGAATAACAAGCAGAACTGGAGCGTTTCTTAATTTAACAGAAACATAACATCAAAGCTAGTTAAATCAGATGAGTCATTTATTGCTTAAAAAACCCTGTAAATATGCATGGAATATTTTATAGCTGAATGTTGTGTCTTGTATGTAATTGGATCTCTAACTGATAAGTATCCCATGCCTTCAAAATGCAAGCTGATTGCCATGAGTTCTGTTGGCACAATTGTATTAATGTCTGCACTGCTTCCCTTAAGAAGAACAATGCAGGTATTTTGATGGGGAAAGTCAACATTCAAGAGTGTTTAGCATATCTATTCTGCTTATTCTTGTAGTTGTAAAATATGGATTAGGCTGTGCAGCGTTTGCATAATGTGTTTTCTTGGAGCATGTTTTCGTAGTCTGTTGCAAAGAAATGCTCTTTGCTGAAGTGCTGAATTGCCAGTTTTCCTCAGTGAAGAAAGGAAACATTTTCAGAACAATAAGCACAGTATCAACAGCATCTTATGAAAAGTCTTGAGGTAAGCTCTTAAAAAGAGGTTTTAATATCACGGTTGTCCAAACAAGGTTTACATTTGAAGCAGTATGCAAGCCATTCAATGTTATTTTTTAAAAAATCCTATGTATGATTAAGATTTTTACAGAAAAACATAATTACCCATTTATCCACAACTGAGTGGTCTTTTATGTTTTAAAAATAAGGTCATCTCTTAAATGTTATACATTTACATCTTCATCTTGCATTTCAGGAGTATCCCAGAGTGATCCTGAGGGTTCATTTGGAAAGGAAATTGGAGATTGTGTATTTTCAAAAAATTTCTCTGACATGAGGAAGGTACAGCATGCCTAGATGATGTAAGGTGGTTTGACCAGCTTAAACCTTGTATGAAATATGCTTTTAACAATATGGGTGATTTTTAAGGCAGTGATTATGTTTTTTTTCTGTGGAAAATATCTAGATTTGGGGTAAAAAAAAAAAACAACTAGCAAACATGGGTTTACTTACTATAGCCTGAAACTACAATGATCATAAAAAGATTTACTTGGATTTTTTTTTCCTTAACTAAAAAAAAGTCATAATGTCAAAACAGTTTGGTAAGAGCCAGTTAACAGCTGATAACTTGTAATGAGTTATGTGGTTTTGATTTAATGCTTGTAACTATAGTTGTTTATATAGTGTCATTTGACATCTGTTACATGATGAACAAACTTTGAATCAAATACCCCACCTTTTTTAATTTGTGAGTTTTTTTAAATAGACCTCTGGGTTCCTTTGAAGAGGAAAAGTTAGCTTTTTTATTGTTGAGATTAAATTTAACGTTATTTCATTGAACAGTGTAATTATTTTGTTATAACTATTTACAGCATATACTGGCTTATGATGAGTTCAAAACTGGTGTAAACACAACTATAAAAATCCTAAAGGTTGAGAACCTCCTGTGGAAAAACTAAAAACTGATTTTCTTTTGGTTACTTTTTTTCTTAGTCTGGGTTTTTTTAAGAGGAAAATTAAAAAGCAAAGAATAGGCTGATGCCAAATGAAAGGAAGTTTGTATCTTTGTAGCAAAATCCATGCTCTGTTCCCAGATCTTTTTTCAGTGTGTGCTTGTCTGTATGTCTGGTCTTTTTTATAGTTCAAATACTGCTCATATAATCCTTCCAGGTGATAACTACAGAATTTACCTTTACTAAAGTCCTCTTAGGCTTAATGGGCCACAGGAATTGTTATCTATAAGCACTACATAGAAAAAACAGGGGACACAAGGACTTAATGCATCACTTCTGTTCATTGAATCTTAAAATTGTTCAACGTCTTAAAAAGGTTGTGCTCACCTCATTTTTTTGTTGTGTGAGGTGCATAAAATATGAATTCAGGGAAGGAAGGGGAAGGGCAAAGAATCTAAGAATCTCAAGCAAGCAAATTATGTTTACATAGCTGAGCAACCAGTCTCTCTTATAAGCCATTAATATGGGAATATTACATTGATTTGTCATACTGCATTAATCTAATAAAATTGGCTGAGGCAAAGTTTCTATTAGGGTTTTTTCTTTATATATTGAGCTTTTGTGTGGAAAATGGATTCCATTTTTCTTTGATCCATCAAGGAGTTTCAAGGCTGAAAATATATTTCTGACTTTGATAACAAATTCCTAGTTATTACTTAAGAGCTATAAAACTGAAATTCGTCTGAAAAAGAGATTAGATGCTAATTTAATCTTCTTTCTTGGTTTATTTTTTAGTATATTTCAGCCTGTAGCTGTTGAGCTGACCAGCTCTGATGAGATCAGATAGTTAAAGGGTAACTAATATGAAAAAACTATCAGTGAAATTTAAGCACTAAAGAATTTCCTGCTTTACTGATTGCAATTTTCTTTTATTACAGAAAGCTATCACTACTTTTAGCTTTTTCAATCTTATAACATTGATAAAATGAGAAATATTGAAGCTTTGGGGAAACGTCTGATTTGCCTTACAGAATTCTAGCCTGAAATTTCAGGTTCAAACCAGGTACTAAGATGTTTTCAAACTGCTTCAAAGATTCAGACCATAAGTTGCTGATTTTCTCTCAGAAGATTAAACCATTTGTAGGTTACATGACTTTTATTGGCCTTCTGGGAAAGCCAGGAAAGCTTCTCCCATTGCTCCTTGTTCTTGTCCTTCACCTTGGGGTGAAGGGGCATCGCCCAATGAAGCTGCCTTTCCTCTTGTTGTGCATTAGCAGGAATAAGGACCCGGGACCAGGGAAGTGTGAACTTCCTGTTGGGGAAAACAGGGTGCCAAGCCCCTGTCTGGTAAGAGCTGTGCCAGTTTAGATGCTCTTGGAAATTTTATCTCCGTTGGCATTTTTTAACCAGACACAAAAGGGTGCAGTTTAGATGACATGGTAAGCCTTCAGTGTGTATGGCAAACTCAAATGTTTTGGTGTTTGAACTGAAATAGGTGATGTCCAGGCTTCAGGGAGAGGAGACTCATTCAGGATGGCTCAAACAAATGAGCTTGAGAAGAGGATTACATCCCTGAGGTATTTTAGAGGAATGGGACATGGTGATAACCAGAACATCTGTTTCTGAGTGGGCAGCTCACCCTATTGCCCAGGCTGGGCTTTGGTGTCTGCCAGGCTTTGCAGCTTGGTCTGATGGGCAGAAGCTGCATATGGTGGGAACTGCCCGTGGCCTGGGCTGTCAGGGGATGCTCAGCTGCAAGGACTTGGATAACAGGAGCATGTTCTTCACAGAGGGTGGTCAGATGTTGCCCTGGTTTTACAGGGCCCCATAAGTTGTAACACTGTACCTGTAGTTTCTCATGCTCATTGTTCATTCATTGTTCTGTAAACATGGTCCTTGTTTTCCTTAACCAACCAGGCTTGTTTTGCACTTGTGGAATTGTTTTTCATTCCTTTCCCTGGGGTGGAGAAAGATGATTGACCATGTCTTTGTCCTGTAAACCTTCAGGGGTGTTGACCCCTTTCACCAATCTTTGACTGTCCTTAGAAACCTATAAAAATAGGTAAATAAAGAAGGGCAGGGCTTTTGGTCGGTCCTGCCTGGAGAATCCACTGCTGCTCTGAGACCCGCGTGTTTCTTCTGTTGCCAACTAACCAACAGTCAGACACTGGAACAGGCTCCCCAGAGCAATAGTCAGAGCCCCAAGGCTGCCAGAGCTCAAGGAACTTTCGGGCAGTGCTCTCAGGGACAGGGTGGGGTAGTTGGACTGTCCTGTGCAGGGCCAGGAGTTGGACTCAGTGATCCTTGGGGCTCCCTTCCAACTCAGCATGGTCTGTGATTTCTCCTAGGAAGCCTGCAGATGCCTGGTTGCTTCTGCACAGGTCCATGTTTAGAGCCACATTCATGGCTTGGTAGAGTTTATTTTGGCAGAATCAGTGTTATGTGGCATTGTTTGGTTGGTGTTTTGGGGAGTGGTTGGTAGGGTGTTTGTGTGTGTGTGAATTGGCAGTATGGAGAGGTACCGAGATTTCTTTGGATTTAATTTTGCTGCTTGCTATGTAGGGGAAAGAAAACTAGAGGAGATTCTGAGAGGACGGTTGTTAAAGCAGACTCAGTAATAGACTCAATGAGTTATTTGAAATTTTTGTTAATGTAAGCCCAACAATTAGGTTAATATTTGAAAAAAAAATGGTAGCAAATAAATGCATATTCTCCAGTACTTGTAACTTATTCCTTCTTAAAAATTGACTAGAAGTGCATTCTATCAGTTGTTTCAACATCTGAAATAGTTGAATAAAGAGTATTTAAATTCCTTCCTTTACCATAGATGCAAATATTTCAAATAGTTGAAATTGAAATTGAATTGAAAGCTTGTGAAGTACTTATGAAACATGAAAAGAAAAAAAAAATAACCCTTCTGGAACTGGCTTGGGAATCTCATTATGTAATACTTCAGTAGCTGTGTACTTTAATACTTTTGGCCACTTCTTTCTCTTTTGATTCTAAAATCTTCTATAACTTGCACTGAATTCCATGCTCCTTTCTCTTTCTTAGAAATTTAGTTACTGTTGAGAGTGAAAGTTACTTTTTCAAAGTCTTTTTATACTGATTTTTTTTATTGAAGTACCTTTTTTTAAAATTATTTTTTATTTTCCCTTTCAACTATTTTAATTTGAACTAATCTGTGAAAAAGAGGCAGGCTTCTGAAAGCCAGGAGTTTTTTAGGGTAAGAGCAGAAAATATAAGCAAACAACCATATTGCTTGAAGTCACGTTTTTGCTTCTCCTGTAAAGGGAATATGCATTTAACTGAGTTGGCAATGGAACTTATTTTATAAATTGACTTCCAAGCCCAAAAAACATTCATTTAGATGTTCTAAGTAGGCTGTGACCATATGGATACTCTTTGTAGAGCTCTATTTAGAATGACCTTTAATAAATTTCCTATGATGTGACATGGAATTTTGTTTCTCCATATCAACATTCATTTGAATATTGAATAAATTCAAAGAATCCAAACAGCTGAGTGTTTATAAAGTTATATATCTTTACCTATGCACTTGCTGCTACCTCCATAAAGGAGCTGTATAATCAAATTTTGTTCAAGATATATTAGGGTGGTATATCATATGGCTTGGAGTTACAAGTTATCACTACATCCTGGTTGATATTTAAGGAATTAATTCTACATGTATAGTAATTAAGGCTGATTCATAGGCTGATGCTAATAAAGGAAACTTGTGCAATATTCAAGTGCAGGAGGTAGCTCCTCTTTTTTTCCTTTTGTATTTCTTTCCATGGCATATCCTCTCTGGCAGTCTTTGTATATGTCCCGGTATTTAATAATTTCTTAGTGGGCAAAATCTTTATCAATAAATGTAATGTTTTTAGGATAATTATGGTTATATAGCCCCATTAAAAAAATACATATTGCATTTTTCTTATCTTTTTCTGGCCTCTAAGTCAAAACAGGAAAATGAGGTAAAATTTTACATTTCCATTTATTTATTTGCAGAGTGAAACTAGGACCGCTGGTTTATTACTGAGGTCGCCAGGATGTTTTCATCTGGGGGGACTGGATCCATACTATGTCAGAAAGACAGATGAACTCTTAAACACTCAATTGCTTTTCTGGTGGTTCTCAATCTTGGAGTTCATCCAAGTGTATTTCATGGTGTGTCTCTATGTAGTGCTGGCACTTGGGTGCTTTGAGTTGAAACAAAGTTTTCTTTACTTCCTGTAATAACACCACTATTAATGTGAAGCACTGGGGGTTTTGTTCCTAATTTTGTACTCTTAAAAGGATGTATAAAGGTTTTTTGGTCAGAATTCATTAAGAATATATCCAGTATTGAAATTCAGCAGCTACTTTATTTTGGAGAAGTAAGTGTATACCCTTAATAAGACTGAAATTTTGGCTGCCTAAGCCACTATGCACTTCTGGAAAAGAAAGAACCTGTTGCTTTTTTGGCAACAGTCAGTGGCGTGCAACTTCTCAATTTAAATGGATATTTTGGGGATTACACTGAATACCTAAGACTCATGTTTGTGTTCTGTATTCATTTTGAAATCCTCTCAGTATTGCTTACATATGTGAAGCTGCTGTTTGACTTTGTTCCCTTTTTGCTTCTGTGTACCAATTCTAGTCATATTTGTGATGCAGTAAAACTAAGAATGGCTTAAAATTAAAGCTGCAGCTCAGTGTGCACTGTTTTATCACTAAGTGAAATTCTGAGTAGTCTTGTGGGGTATGTGGTGTAGGTTTGGGGGGGTTTATTTGGATTTTTTTTTTTTAAGGTACATACTATAGAGTTCTTCTGCACTGTAGTGATATGATGGTTTTAGAAATGCAATAATTTGATTTTTGGATCCTTTGATTCCAACATGAGTAGTTTAAAAGTGTGATATTGGGATCATCTGGGAAGATTATTGTGTGCACGTACTGTAATGTTTAGAAAGACTTCTTTCATCATATGATCACCCCTACATCCAATAAGTAAAGCATATGTTGCTTTATACATCTGTGATCAAATTAAGGTAGCTATATTCTTGTTCACCTGACAAAAAAGCTAAATTTCTGAGTTGCAGCTCTCTGTAAATTTTCACTGCATTCAGAGAAAGAATAATTCTTATCTTTCCCAATAGCAGGAAGTCATTAAACTTCTAGTCTGTTTGCATGATCAGTTTGAGATTGAAAAATAGCCATATACCC
Source organism: Drymodes brunneopygia (assembly GCA_013400955.1). NCBI lineage: Eukaryota > Metazoa > Chordata > Aves > Passeriformes > Petroicidae > Drymodes > Drymodes brunneopygia. The sequence continues at coordinate 446,349 of VZTZ01040287.1, forward strand.
ATTTCTAGTTTGAAAACGAGCAGTTGATCAGTTCAATATTTGAATAAGATCTTTCTTTAATGAACTCAAATGCTTTAATCTTCCATCAGTCACAATAATGGAAAAATCCTTGAAGAGGAAATACTGGAAAAAGGTCTGAGAGTACAAAGTATGGTAGTTTTTTTGTATCTCTGGGTAGATTGTAGGCAGTATAGCTAGAAGATATTTCTAGACTCAACAGAGGCCTTTTCAGCATAAAAAATAAGTTTGTAGCATGTCACAAATATGAGGTTCAGCTGTATAGAAAGGGAAAAAAATTAAATCTCTACCTGGAATGTACTCAAATGCCCAGGGTTAAATAAGTTATCTTTTAAAATGTGACCTTTGTTAAACTTGTTCTTATAGGTTGGGTGTTTCTAGGTTTTGTTTTGGTTTGTTTGTTTTTTAACTACAAGTATTTCCTTACTGTCCTAGAACATACCACTGCTTTTTATCATAAACTGCAGTAATAATAAATTTTTTACGTGCTCAGTTTCAAGATTCCACATATGGTGCTACTAGTTGCATCTATAGAAGTGTTAGGACTTTGCAGTGATGATTCTTTGTTAACAGTTCTTTAATTATATAAAATTGGATATGTGTATGTCTGAGCAGAAGTAATCAGGAGAGGGACTGAGAAAAAGACGTATCACTATATTGCTTTTATGCAGCTCCTGTTTCATTGTAAAACATTCTTGCAGGTTTTGAATGCCTGTCCATACGTACAGAGATTTATATAAATCTTAAATGTTTTTATTTAGTAAGGTGAGCTCTGTAATGGGACCCAAATTAAAAGCAATTTCTAAGAGTTCAAATTTCCAGTTTTTCAGACTGAATGAATTAAATTGAACAAGCCATAGATGTTTTAAGGCCAACCCTTTAGATGAGAGAGTTTATCTTCTCAAGGAAGGGAAACAGATCTTTACTTTCTCATCCTCATATGGGTAAAGAAAACAATTCTCTTAGTTGTTTGAGCTTTCATTTAGAACTGTGAGACATCAGCCACTTCCTACAAGAATTCAGAAAACTTGGAAAGATCCTTGTTTTCTTATCTAGGAAGCATGTGCAGTGGTGGGAAAACAGTTTTCCTACATGTTACTCTTCTACCATTTCTCACCTAATCTGACCACAATTAAACAGTAGCTTATATTTGGTGATTTTGTAGTGGTATCATTTCAGGGAAAAGAGAGAACCGTTCATTCTTTCCCCCAGCCTCGGGAACACTGGAAAAATCCTAAGTTTGGTCCTGTGTGACTTTCAGATGGAGAAATTCCAGCTGTGATTTCTAAAATTTCAACTGGTTGATAAAGAATTTGAGATCAAATAAATGCCAATAGGTGATAGGGGCATAAAAGAACACACATCTAAAAGTTCTACTGTGAAAAGAGAGCTGCTGAATGAAGGTGTTATTAGGAAATTATATTAATTGATCATAATTTTACTGAAAATGATGTGTTGAGCAGTAGCATGGACACTTTAATTGAAGTGTCTGTAAGAAGCAGATCACAGAATCCCAGAATGGTTTGGGTTGGAAGGGACCTTAAAGATCATCTTTTTCCAACCCCCTGCCATGGGCATGGACACATTCCACTGGCCCAGGCTGCTCAGAGCTCTGAGCTTGAACACTTCCAGGGATGGGGCATCCACAGCCTCTCTTGGAAGCCTGTGCTGGTTCCTCACCACCCTCACAGTAAATAATTTCTTCCTAATCTCTTCTAAACTTACTCTCTATCAGTTTGAAGCCATTTCCCCTTTTCCTGTCACTCCAGGCCCTTGTCAATAGTCTCTCTCCATAATTCCTGTAGTCTCCCTTCAGGTACTGCAAGGCCACAATTAGGTCACCCCAAAGCCTTCTTTTCTCCAGGCTGAACAATCCCAGTTCTCCCAGCTTTTCACCAGAGGAGAGCTGCTCCTTGGTGGCCTCCTCTGGACTGGCTCCAACAGGGAGCCTGTGCTGGTCCTTCCTGTGCTGGGATCCTAGAGCTGGATTCAGCCCTGCAGAGCAGGATCCCCTCCCCCAAGCTGCTTATGAGGATTAATTGGGGATTTAAAAAAAAATACATATGTGGTTTTTTTTGTTATTCAATGACTGGAGAAGGATCTGGAAAGGAGGGAGCCTGTATGGTAGATGGTATTATAGTTATGAACACTAAGCAGAACAGCAGTCAATAAGAAACTATTAGAAGCTCATAAATTCTAAAACTGAAAATAATGATTTGTATAAGAATGTTCCTTATTGCTTTCCTTTAAATCCTTGGCTATAGAGTTTCCTCTAGCTAAGCATTTACCGTGTTTGATAAAAATGTGAAAAAATTTAATGCAAAGAGCATGGAAAAGAGAAGTTGCTTACACTGCTGAAATTCAAGGCCGTGTTATCAAGAAATCTCCACTTGCTCCGTTTTCATGGTTTTTTTTTTTTTTTTTTCACTGATGGGATGACCCAGAGTCCTTGCTTCTTTCTTTATATTTCTTTTTGTGTGCTTTGGTGGGATAGAGAAGTACAGAGGAGTTCCCTGCCTGTTTTTCTTGAAGTGGTGCTCTAGAGACAGCCTTACTTTCCATATCTCTGTCCAGTAGGAGGCCCAAATATGGAAATACAAGTTTACTCTCCTTCTTTAAATTATGAAGCCTCCAAACCTTTTAATTTTATTGTCTCTTTAGTGTAGTTAGCTAATAGAGCAACATGACTATAGTTTATACTGGACTACATGCTGTAGCTAAGACAAAGGTGAATGAAAATAAGCTTAGGAAATTTTTAATATCTGAGATAATTTACACACCGTAAGGTTTTTTCCATATGTCCAGAGCAAGCATTTCGTTCTAAAACTTATGCAATCTTTTTGTAGAACATTTTTTGATCGGAATGTTACAGCTTTTCATTTGGATCCCGTTACTCTGCAGAGATGAAAATATAACAAATATACTGTGCTCCCTTAAGGATTCTGTTTGCTGGTTTTATTTTTCTTGTGTGACTGATGTATTTGTAGGTATGCTGAACTTTTAGTTTAGCTCTTTCCAAATTAAAAACTTTGTGATGATATCAGCAGAAGACTTGCATGGCATTCACAGAACCATAGTAAATAATTTATATTTTTCTTGGATACTTTCTCAGCAAAAAAAGTGAAGTTCCATCAAAAGACGTGATTTCAGTGACAGAAATACAGTCTTTGGATTGACTGTTCCTGAAATGTAATTTTGTGTATCAAGCAAATGTCAAAAGAAATAAAAGTTACATTCCGTCTAGACTTAACTTTTGACAGTAGTTTCAGAATAAATCTTTGAGATTAGTTACAAATTCTCACTCCACCTAATGCTGACACATGAAATGGAAGAAGTATGTTCATTAATAAATCTTTTTTTTTTCCGGATTGCTGTAGAACATCAATTGTAATAATACAATCTTAAAAGATATATAACAGGCTTTTCTCTTCTTTTTTTTCTTTCGTGGGGAGCTGTCTCAAAATGGGGATATAGGACTTAGGTAATAAAATGTCACTTTAACCTTTGTGCACGATCTCAGCAGGATCAGATTTGCTGACTTACTGAGTAGTAAGTATATTTTTAAAATTTGTCTAATGCAGAAAAAAATTACTTTTGATAATTTGACTTCTATCATAATTTATTACACTTAGAAATGGTAACTAACAAGCTTTTTTTGATTTCATCTTAATCAATGCACTACTACATGTCCAGTGTTATGAAATATTTTCAATTTTTTTTATAAAAAATGAAATTAAGGTCTCCATAACTTGAGATTAACCATCTGTACTTTATCTATTGAATTCAAATTGTTATAATTAGCCCATTAAAAGGATTATGCAAATGAAAATAATTGTTTTTTTCTAAATAAAAGTAGAAAATGCAGATGGAGCAAAGTGAATTTGCAGAATCAGCAGTATTAAAGAAAGCAGTCCCTGATTAGAAATGAGGAGAAGGACATGCAAAGCAGTTTGAAATGGGATATCCTACTTCTGTTTGTATTCTAATTCCTAGCTACTGTCATATGCTCTCTTTTTCCCCTTAATTAACTATTTGAATTTGTCATTTTTTGGAAGGTGATATAATCTGTCTTTAGTATTTAGCTCCATTCATCTGGAAAGCTGATTAAAAAATTTTAAATATTGAACAAAATTAGACAGTTTTCTAGGGAACTTACCTGCTGGTGAACTGAAACTCTTATTGGTTGACCTTACGAGAAGACCTGTTTGCAAATATCGAGGATTTTCCTGTTTTAGTTGGATCTTGAGATTGATTCATCTGTAGGAAACTTTTGCTCCTTATTCAGATATTTTCCTTGGCCATGGGATGTACGGGGGCCCTGTCTGGGTCCCCAGGTTCTTTACCCAAGTGCTCAGAGCCTGTTCAGGGTTTCTGCTCTCTATGTCAGGGGTCCCCATATGAATAAGTATCAAAGAGAAGTGGCCTTGGAAGTAGATGAGCCTCAGCAATCTCTGCCATGTCCAAGATATTAATCCTAGGAAGGCAAGTCAGTGAGCCAGGTCAGGATGTGGGTAACTGTCACTCACAGGAAGAGCCCCTCATGGGACTCATCAGTTCTGCTTTTTAAGCACTATTTGCTTCATTGCTCAGGTATGGCCAGTCCAGGTGCCTTCCAAACAGAGCTTGTTCCAACTTTCCTGTTGCCAGGGCTAATCCTGTACCTGTCAAACAACCAAACCTATGCAAGCATTATCTTTGAAGTTTTTTCAGCTTACCTCAGTCCATATTCTGATGTATTCTGTGTTTTGTCACAAAGAGATTATGTGATTGGTTAAATATTTATTACTGAGATTGAACAAATTAATATAAACATTATGAAGGGTCCTTATTTTGGCTGGGATAGAGGTAATTTTTTCTTTGCAGCTGGTACAGTGCTGCGTTTTGGATTCAGTGTGAGGATGAGGTTGATAACACACTGACTGTTTTGTTTGTTGCTCAATAATGCTTGCCCTAAGTCAAAGATTTTCCATATCTGATGCTCTGCTAGTGAGGAAGTGCACAAAAAGCATGGAGGGAGCATGGCCTATTCACCTGGCCTAAACTGTCCAAAGGGATGTTCCATACCCACAGAGTTTCATACTCATGTATCAAATGTGGGGAGAGGCTGAGCATTGGTCAGTGGGTGGTGAGCGATTGAATTGTGCATCACTTGTCCCTGTGGGGTTTTACCTCTCTCTCTCTGTTTATTACTATCATTATTAGTATTACTTTTATGATTACATTTTACTTTGTTTCAATTATTAAACTGATTCTCTATCAACCCATGGCTTTTAGTTTTGTTTTCCTCATTCTCCATCCTATTACACTGGTGGGGGTGGAGGGGCAAGTGAGTGAGTGAGTGTAGGGTATGTCATTGTTGACTGGGGTTAAACCATGATGGTCCTTTTTGACCTCCCAAAATGGGGATCAAAGAGTTGAGATAATGACAGATCTGACCAGAGCATGTTAGAATAAATTTGTTGTAAACATTTTTTTCTGTAGGTTTAGTAGTTGCTGGTCACAATGTTGATTTATTTGCTATCAGAGTTGTGCTTGTTCTCAGGGTTAGGACTTGCTGTGAGTGTTCCCTGTGGTGATGTTTATCCTCCATGGGGCCTGAGCTAAGGGTTATCATTTTGTACTTTGTAGTAGAAAAAAGTGATGTGAAGGGCTTTAAGATAGCATTGCTGGGTATGAAACTACTCTAGCACATGCATTCAGTATACCAGTCACCTCTGTATATCAGGAGTCACCTACTGGGAACTATTAATAACACCTTTTGCATTTTCTCCTTGGAGAGTCAGCCTTTGGGGGAGATATGCCCCTTTTTGTCCCCAGGCTGTTTGAAGTAGCTTTTGATAATTTTAAAGATTTTTGAATATCCTTAAAACAAATCTGGTCCATTTGCTACGATCTAGCACATTACTGCACATGGTTTAGGTTTTTTTAGGGTTACACTACTAATTAAGAACATCAGCCAGAGATTTGCCCTGAGGCTGGATATTTATGAGCAGCAGGATTTGTTGGATAGTATGGGGAAGTGCCCAGGACAATGGGTGCCTCCAGTGTTTTGGAACTTTGCACCTGAAAAAATCCAGAATTTGGGATGAGTTCAGAATATTTGGAAAAAGTGCATCTGGCTATTTCAGACCCACAAATCTCTGCAATATGCTGGGGTCTGGCTCAGTCCTGCTGAGCCTTGCTCAATGCTACTCAGTACCTTCCAAGGGAAGAGAAGGTCTCTGGAGCTGATAACAGGACAACAGACCCTGTAGCTACTCCAACCCCAACGACAGCCCCTGGAGATGAGCCACAGAACCAGCATGTTCTGCTGTCATTGTCCCTATACACAAGAGGAAATGCCAAAAAACAGCATCTTGTTTAGTAATGAGGAACAAGGAAGGCAAAGAAGGAACAAGAGGAAGAGACAGAACGAGGGCTAAACACTGCTCCCTGTCCTTGGGTGAGCTGCAGGACATACTAAAAGATTTCAACCATCATCCCAGTGAACATTACCACCTGCCTGCTCTGATGCTCAGATATTTGGGCTAGCAGTTTGGAATTAGAGGGTAGAGAAGACAAACAGCTGGGATCACTTTCTAGGGAAGCAGGCATTGACAAAGTAATTGGAGAAGTGACTCAAGTCCTTAACCACTGGAAGTGATCCTGTCAATCATGAGGGAAAGGTTTCCCTCCAAAGAAGATATTACATGTTGCCCAGGGAAATGGACTACACAGAGAAAGGTATCCAATAACTAGGGGAATTAACCCTGTGAGAGATGACTTATTATGGCCTGAACAACACACAGCCACAGATCCAGATGAAGTCTGATCCATGTGATCCATGTGGCAGAAATTTGTACGGCATGCCCCATTGTCACACACCAACCCACTGGCTACATTAGTCTAGGACAGTGCAGCAGCAGCAGTGGATAAAGCCATTCACCAGCTTGAGGAATATTGAATGTATGGCAGTATTTCTTCCTCCCCATCTCAACAGTGAAGAAATTGTGTGATAAGCTGTCCTGTGAGTTCCAGCAATTCAGAGGAAATTCGTCCAGCTCCCCGCCTGTATGGGCTTGTACCTCAGTGACTGCAGGTGTCCTTCGGCTCCAAAGATGACACAGAAGGTACTGCCACAGGGTACCCTGTGGTACTGCTTGTGGTACCACTGGCAGGATGTGAGGAATTGAGATGGAAAGCCTAGCTCAGCCCTAGAGGTACAAGTACAGGGATTACAGGGAAAAAAACAAAACAAATAGAGGATATTTGTGGAAAGTTCCTGGTCCAGTGGACAGTTTCTCAGGCAGTGTGGAAAGGCTGATTTTACTTCTGATTCTATGGAGAGAAGATTTAATTCACTTTTACCAGGAAAAGTGGGATTAGAGGGACCCTGCCTGGTAGAGGAGAGGCACAGCCAGATTTCCTGGACTGTGTGGGTCCCATGTCCTGGAATGTTGGATCCACAGGAGCATAAGGCTCTAGTAAGTACTGGTACACAGTGGACCCTAATGCCATCAAGCTGTGGAGGGGAAGAACCCAGCTGCATTCTGGAATAACAGGAAGGTCAGATTCTGTTGGAGATGAAAATCAGCCTGACCATAAATTTTGCCGAAACATCCTGTTGTGCCTGGCCCAGAGACTGTGTATGTTTGGAGAGAGTGGTTCAACGTCCCAAAAAGTCATTGTTGATTTTTTTTTTTTGATTGCTGCCTTGGAGATGGAGGAAATTAAGCAGCTGCCTACCTTGCCTGGTCTCTCAGAGGACTGTTCTCTTGTGGGGTTGTTGAGGGTTGAAGAACAACTTGTGTTGATCACTACCACAAAGGTGCACCAGCAGCAATACCACACTGGGACTCCCTCATTCCCACCCATCAGCTGATTCCCTGACTGGAGAGCCAAGGAGTGATCAGCAGTTATTTAATTGTATAGCTGAAAGGCTTGCTGACAGTTAGTATGAAAGATATGTTCCTGATTTTTCACTGAAATAGCTTCAGGTATTTCCAAAAGTTTACACATGTAATCTATAAATGTAATAATAAGGAAAAAATGTCAACCTGATTTTGAAAATTTTTGATTACTTGTTCATGTTAGGATTTGTAACTTCTTTAATTTAAATGCCAAAAATCCTCAAGGGATTTCAAGGGATGTGTCACAGTAGTGAATTTTCATGTACTAGTAGCTATTCTTAAAAATAAGAATAATGTTGAAGGGATTTTGGGACTTCTCTTACAGAAGTAATGCAAAGCTGCCAACCATTAATAAAACCCCACCCAACAACACCTGACAAAAAATCCCCTTCTAATGAAAAAAGCAGACTAAACTGAACTAAACAAAAGCTACCCAATACCAATTGGTGGTGATAAAATGCACGTAAAATCTTGAAAAAAATGGAGAAAGGTATTATAGAACCACAGAGTGGGTAAGGTTGGAAGGGACCACAGTGGATCATCTGGTTCCAGCTCCCTGCTGAAGCAGGGTCATCCCAGAGCATGTGGCACAGGATTGCATCCAGATGGTTGTGGAATGTCTCCAGTGAGGGAGACTGCACATGCTCTTTCTGGATTATCTGTTCCAATGCTTGGTTACTGCACAGTAAAAAAGTTCTTTCTCATGTTCAGGTGGAACTTCCTGTTCATTAAGTTACTTCTTGTCTTTTCCTGAAATTAGAGAAAAGTTAAATGAATATAGATGTGTTTATCTGAAAATCTGTCTTTTTATTTTTTTTTAATATACACAGTAGCAGGCTTGGATTTTAATTTTGGTATTTAGACTAATTTGCAGCAGAATGCTATTATTCCAGTTTGAGTTATCTCATGACTGGAGTTTCCTGAAGGATAGAAAATCCATGTGAGAACTCACAGGATAACGAAGATGATAAATTTACTGAACTGAAAATATGTTCACAATGAAATGTCTGTCATTGCAAATAGTATATTACTCATCTTAAATCTATCAAAACATCTATTCAGAAAGACACATGATCTAGAAGCATTTGGTATTATCTAAACAAAGAGATGAGTATGAAATAGAATCACCCTTTGACAGTGTTGTGTTCCTTTGTCTTTTCTGATCTCTTGAAGGAAACCAGACATTATCTTTGAATGGCAAATTATATCATCGGCGTTCCTGAAGAAATTTTCTGATTGGAGATAATGATGAATTTACTTCTTCAGTTCTTAGTGACAAGCTGAGCATTACCTTGTTTTAGGTTTTAATTACCACTACCTAGGCAGTGGTTTTACTGGCCAAGCCAGTTGGAAATACATACAACTAAGATATGTTACTTGAAATGTGGCAAAGCTAATGCAAGAAATTGACTCTTGATTTCTTTTTGGCAGAGGGAGGCTATAGAAAGTAAGTATTAATTTTACTAAGAACATTCTTTGAATTTTGTTATTATGGTAGTCATTGAATTTGATGGAATAAACTAATTGGTGAGGGTTTGTGGTCTGTCAGTTTTGCAGTCTCCCATGCAACCCTAGGAGACTGTAATCATTTTTAAGGCCAGGCAGTTGATTATTTCTTACGAGGTCTATAATAGCTCCTTGCCTTGTGATAATAGTGGGGAAAAATAAATATTATTGTGTAAAAACTCCTCATTTCAGAGACAAAAACTGCAAATACATGAACTTCCTGGGCAACTGGCTGTAGCATGTAGGCTGGACAAAATGATCTCGAGGCCACTTCCAGTTGAAAGACTGTGATTTGTAAGGAAAAATGTCTTTAATAACAGTGGTATACTTTCCCCCCAGACCCTTAAAAACAATTAAATTAATGATAATAATTAGAAAAAAAAAAATCTACATTTCAAAATAATCTACTTTCTCATCAGAGAATATTCACATTTTAATGTAATTGTCAACTTCCTGTGTCAAAGTTAATATGCTGAGATGCTATTGTAGTTCTGCCTAGGAGCTCCTTCTGGCGTCTTGAGGACATGGTCTTGTCTATCATAACACATTGTTAGAAAGAGTAGAGATGTCAAAAGAGTAGAGATGTCAAAAGAGTAGAGATGTCAAGACAATCCTTGGCTGTTTAAGCTTTCATTTGTACTTTGATCACTGAGTCTACAGTACATAATGAGTACATAAGCTGCCTGCATAGGAAGACATAAGAGTTATTTTCCATTTTCCCTTCAGCTCACTAACCTTTATCAACAATAACAGTAGCAATAAAAAATGGTTTTCATGAAAGAAAGCATTTGCATCAAATTCTCTGAGCAAATACTGTAATAGGTGCAAGTTGCTTGCACAATCCTGAGCTGAATGTGATTGACCCCATGTATTCTCAGATTCTGAAAGGATTTAAAACCAGAACACATAATTACAGAGTCAAGTTATGGGCTTTATTTAGGTTGAGTTATAGCACCTTTCATTCATGAAACTGTATAATGTGTGCAATGCCTGAAGTCTTGAAAGTATTCAAGCCTTTGGTCTGCACTGCATCCTTGGAGACTAACAAAGGCATAAACCCCTGATGTAATGCTAAAAAGTGCAGCTGGGAAGCTGTGTTTGTTATCGGTGGACATAAAAGTGTTAAGGAAAAGATCTCTTGCTTTTGTTCTGTTCTACAGATGAAATTGCAAAAGGTGAGAAGGGGAGAAGCAAAAGATGAAGGGCAGCTTTTGATGCATCTGACAATACCAGAAGATGCTCTTAATGGCTATTTCTTTTCATCTTCATAGAATCTGCAGACTTCATAGGTCAGAAATAGAAAAGAAAGAATGGGATGGGGGGTGGCGGAAGCAAGGCTGATACCCAGTGGTTGTTATTCTGCAGTTCAGTTAGTGCTGACTCCTCTTTGCTTCACTCAGGTCAGGATGTACCATACAATTTCTGACCATATAGCAGAGATGTTCTGTAGGTAGAAAACATGGCACAGCAGGTGTATGTTTTGCTCCTGAAGTCTGCAATTTACCTGACTATAAAAGTGTCTAGTGGGTTTCTGAAATTCATCTTATTTATATTCAGCGGTGCCTCTTGTTTAAGATAGACTGGCTTCAAGAGAACTTCATCACTGTGGTTTTGTTTTGACAGAGAATTTAAAATCTAATGGCTAGCACATAGCATCTAAGACTTCAGTTAATTCATTAATTAGAAAGAAAATTTAAAATATTCTTTCTACTGTGTGTGTTAATCTTTTTAGCCTCTTAGGTAATGAAGCATCAATATTTATAGGTAGAAGCATGTGCATAATACAAACACATGCATGATATATTTGCATATCCGACATTTCTTAAATTATACAGCTATTGGCATCTTAAACATACCCAACAGCAATTCCTGTATGAATATAGTCTTACACTAAACAATCTTTTTCTGTTGCCAGCAGAAATTGTATTAGTTGTATCATTCAGTGAAATAGGAGCCTCAGTGTAAGTATACATATTGTGTTGGTGTGCCCTCATGAAACATATTTGAAAAATAAAGGTTATTTTTTACAGAATAAAAAAGCAGTTGTGGAATCAGAGTGGTGGAGAGAGGCTCTCATCATTTCCCTTATTTTCCTCCATTTTGAATTGTTTACAATCAATAAGCCTGAAGTAAGAAAAACTTGTGAATACTGTAGTATTCCCAAATCCTCAAGGCCATTTGAAAGAAAACTCACACTAAATCATAAATCATCACGCATCAGATTCCAAAGAACCAGACACTTGTGATCAGCAGCATGTTTGAGAAATAAGGGCTAAAAGAAGGGTAGGTTTTTCATAGATTTTCATTCACAGAGGGTAAAAATAGAATTAAGCTAAATTGAGGGATGACTAATAATTACAGTATTCTTCAGCATAGTATTTTGTGGAAAAAACCTCTAAATGCATTTAAATATATGGAGATGAAACTTGATTTGGAAATACAGTGTAAATATTGTGAATTTAGAATTATTTGTGAGATTTGGTAATATGAGTAATGAAATAAAAGGGAGTCATAAGTCTGGAAATAAGTGTTTTGATGCTCTTGTGGAATAGGCTGCCAAAATAAATAACAAAATATAAACCTTAAAAATCATAAGCTAATTTGACGTTTTTGTATTCATTCTAAAATCTGGAGTCATTAAAAATCTGGGTTTTATTTCCAAATGTTACATCATAATGAAATTTTGCACAACTTTTTGAATCATAATATTAAAATAAAAAGTGAAGAGCAATTTGTTGAAAAGCTGAACATTTTCTCAAGTCTTAGTGGTTTTTTGATAGTGTTAGTGATATAGAGCAGTTATAATTTGGAGAACTAATGTGAATGACCACTCTAGAAACTCCTCCATGAATTGACAGCTTCCCTTTAGAATTTCCATTTGAGTGGAATAAATTATAAAATGTCTATCATCTTATTTTTTTAAGAAACTGACTCTGAGTTATTTTAGTTTTTATCTTAAAAATATTTTAAACTATTGTGCAAACATCATACAAAAGTTTAAATAATTTATCCAGTTTAAATTCTCTAACTGTATGTAGACTTCTAGATCCTCTAAACAAGAGCTTAGATGAGATCTACTGACTGACATTAGTAAAAATTAGACAATAATCTGCTAAGTAGAGTATTTTGCTTTGGAAACATCTGGTTGATGGGTCAGTAAATACTTTTTCAGATGTTAGAGTGCTACAGTCCTGTGGACCTTTCCAGCATCTCAATAGGTATTGAAAGGAGATACTAACTCTAAGGAGAAATCCTTAATCTCTTTTTTTCAATGTCCTTAATGTGAGTGATGTGATGATGTTAAAATAGCTGCTACAAAACAAATTACTAAGCAGCAATATTTTAAAAAATGTTTTACCAATATGGTTTTCATGATTTGACTACACCACCTCTTCTGACTTTCTCCCCAGGATAATTTTATGACTTATTGTGATAATTGATTATTGATTATAGATTATTGATAGCTCTGTGACATTGAGTAACCATTCTATATTTTGGGATTCATTAAATTATTCTTAATTAAATCATTCTTCATATAATAAAATTGCATGAAATGGAGGTGTACTCTATTTTCTATGACCAAAAATGGAATTTTGTGGCTTAATCCTGACTCTGAACAAGTGCCACTCAGCAAAAAAACACATCCCTGTGTTTCAGCACAAATTCACCACATAGCCCCCCTCTAAGCCAATGTGAAGAAAATGAATTCTATCTCAGCTGGAATTGGTACATTCAGAGAAAACCAAAAAATACTAATAGAAGGGGTGAGGAATGTTTAAGTAGTTCCTCCCTCTGTAAGGTGAAAGTGGTTTTTGTTAGTGGTAACTGTGGTTATTAGTGTAATTTAGTGAAATCTCATCACTGTGAACTGTGCTTCCAAGCTGGCTCTTGTCCAAGGCCCTTTTCCAAGACTCTGGGAAGGACACACTCTTTTGCTTCTGCAACATATTGTGCGATTACTTCATGTAGTACATTAGGTTTGAAATTCAGTGCAGTGTCAGAGCACTGTGCAACACTGTAGTCTTAAATATTTTTAAAATATTTTTTTAATGAACTAAGTAGGGATAGTGCCAGATATTTAACATGATCTGATATTAAACTATGTAGTAAACAGTGGCATGGGGTCCTAAAAGCCAGCAGATAACACTGGCCATTACAAGGGAGAATGAATTACTGTTTTGTATCTCATCATACCATGTCATTTGGGAATTCTCCCAGGAGTCTCTAGTGAATCCTATCTAGTCCTGACAAATTCTTTGGGACAATTAAATGTTTTATTTCTTCAATAGCTTCTTTTAAAACTTATATTTCAGAGGCATCCAGTGGCATGTTGCCTGAATAATTAAATTGTTGCATAGGGATCTTCCTAGATTGTATGTATCTCCAAGATCTCTCTTCTTTCTTTCTTTCTTTCTTTATTTAATTTATTTCTGCTGTAGCGTTGTCTCTTCTGAATGTTCCTTTTCTACCAAGATCCTGTATTCAGATTCTCTCTGTAGTCTTGACTTCTTAGGTAAGGGTATATAATTTAAGCTTTTTGTCTCTTGTGCTTTCATGCTTGCCTTTCTGGAAGCTTTCCTTTTCTCCTTTATTTTTCCTTTTCTACCACCCCCTCTTTTTTTTTTCCTTTGCCCCTATTTTTCCCTCTTCTGCCTTTATTTTTATGTGGACACAACTCATGTTTTCTGAAGTATTCTTACTTGGCTTCAGTAAATCTCCTTTTCCTTACGATTCAGTCATTCTAGTCCAGAGCTTCATGGAAACCATGGGGAAGTAGAAAAAAATCAGTTAAAGCAACACATCTAGTTGCCAGTATCGCCTTATATTTGTACCATTTTTCACTCATCATGTATTTTTGTCATTGCTCTTTTTGAACAGCATGTGTGAAAGGCTTAATTGTTTTTGGAAAGATTTGTTCTGGTAGCCATGTTCCCTAGCACTTGGGTGATAGTTGCATTCATTTGTGTTTAAAGCTTGAGATAAATTCTCCCCTTTCTTCCTTTTTGGGATGACATACTTGTTCACCCATGAAGCTTCTAGTGAAAATAGGTGAAAAGTGTCAGATTTAGACTATTTAACTTTTATATATCATTGCAGCATCTGCATCACTGTGTAATCAAAGAATCATTTAGATGGAGAAGATTTAAAAGATTGAGTCCAACATTTGGCAGATCACCACCTTGTCAACTAAGACACAGCACTGAGTGCCTTATCCAGTCATTTCTTGAACAGCTCCAGGGATGGTGACTCCACCACTGCTGGGCAGCCTGTTCCAATATTTGACAACCCTTTCAATGAAGAAATTCTTCATAATGTCCAACCTAAATCTGCCCTGGTGCATCTTGAGGCCATATTCCGTTGTCCTCTCGCTACTTCCCTAAGAGAAGAGGCTGATCCCCACCTAGCTCCACCTTCCTCTCAGGGAGTTGTACAGAGTGAGAAGGTTCCCCTTGAGCCTCCTTTTCTCCAGACTGAACTCCACCCAGCTCCCTCGGCTGCTCCTCATCAGACTTGTGCTCCAGACCATTCCCCAGCTCTGGACACGCTTCAATGTTTTTCTTGCCATGAGAGCCAAGAACTGGGCACAGGATTTGAGGTGTTGCCTCACCAGTGCCCAACACAGGAGGAAAGTCACTGCCCTGGTCCTGCTGCCACACAATTGCTGATAAAAGCCAGGATGCCATTGGGCACCTTGCCCACTTGGGTTCATGTTCAGCTCCTGTTGACCAACATCCCTTACTAGGTTTGAGGTAGTTTTGAGGGGAGGAGAGCAATACTTGTATCAGTATTCAGAAGCTCTTTGAGTTTTCTGAGTTTCTGTTGTCTTTTTTGTTATATGTCCTTGCATAGGGTTTGCGTAGGAGAATGCTTTATCTAAAAACTCTTAGTCATATATTTCTTGCTGAGAGTGATAACAAAGGGCCCGTGAATATGTATGCATTTATTTACAACAATGGATTACCTTTACTTTCTAATGTCAGTAATAGTTTTTATGTAATCAAAACCCTTCATGGTTGGGATGAGTAGTTTGAATAATTTTTGGTAAAGTTTTTATTATTGTTGTTTCATATTCATTTGCAATAACAAGAATTGCTTTTTTCCCAATGAAAAGCAGTTAGTGTATGTATGGTTTTCTGTTATTTGGTGATTGTCTGAATCCACTAAAGTGTTTCTGACTGTTCCGACTTGATTCTCATCTTTTAAAAAATGTATTTATTCTGGCACTTGTATTCTTGACAGTAGATTTCAAAAAATTCCTCTCAAAATAATAATCGAATCTGTTTGCATTGGATGAGAGTTCAGAAAGCACAAGACCTAAATAATTAGTGGGATAGATTATCAACTGCTGTTTCAGAAAAGATAGGGTCACCTTAGTTAAATGGAGAACTTCAAGTAGTATTTTGGGACCCTGTATGGTGTAAGTCATCTTTATAAGACTACAAGGGTGGGATATCAGAAGTCATTTAAGATGCTCTGTTTGGACAACAGAATCACACTGAGGCTGGTGTGTGTGTCTGTGTGGGTGTGTATATATATGTATAGACCCTAAAGAATTCTCTAATATATGGTGAAAAATAACAGTACCTATTAGAATTACAGAATAGCCTGGTTTGGAAGGGACCTTGCAGATCATCCAGTCCCAAGCCCCCTACCATGGGCAGAGACATCTCCCACAAGACCAGGTTGGTTAGAGTTCCATCCAACCTGGCCTTAGATACTTCTAGGGATGGGACAGCCACAGCTTCTCTGGGCAACCCGTGCCAGGGCCTCCTCACCCTCACTGGAAAGAATTTCTTCCTAATATTTAATCCTCCTCTCAGTTGCTTTGGATGCAGCCCAACACACAGGGGGTTTCTGGGCTTCCAGCACATGGCTGGGGCATGTCCAGCCTCTCACCCACCAGCACCCCCAAGTCCTTCTCTGCAGGTCTGCTCTCAACTAGAATGGGTGTGGATATGGAAAAGGGAAATGCAACACTGGATTTCTAGAAGTAACAGAACAAAAGTCAAACTGAACTGACATACAATCTATAAACATCTAAATGCAGTGACAAAACAATTTAACTGAATAGGAAGTGCATAAAATGTGCTTGTCTTAGATTTGAAAGTGGTGGTATCCATGTTGGCTGAACAAATGTGAAAATAATATTTATGTAACTTAATTTACAATGGGTTGGTCAGCAAGAACATACTGTATTGTATTGCTGTGCATGTAGTGGATTGCAGTTTGAAGATTTGACCTTTTTCAAAGACTTGTAGTAAGGTATAGGAGGATATTATGTACAGCTAAACAATTTTCATCCTCATGCACAAGGAGGCAATAAAACTACTGTTTTCCTCATGGATTTGCAATAATATAGTGCCAGAATACTTATAAATATCTAATGTCATCTCAAAGCTGCACAAGAGCAGCAGGAGGACATGAAGAATGCATAAGGAATGGAAGAAACTGTTGTGTCTCATAATGCTGAAATAGGAAGGAATCAAGTTCCTGCAATGAGTAATGAGATGCAGGCCCTCATTCTCTAATTTAAAGAAATTCAGATACTGTAAATTCCTTTGCCTGTGAAAACTTACAGGATATGCTGAGTGTGGGGGAGGTGGGATGAAGAAACCCTTTGTTGTTGCCTTTTTTATTTTTAGGAACATTTTTTGTTCCTTTCTTTACACTTTTAACATCTTCTAGTGGTCTCATGAAACTTCCTCTAAACAAAGATTAGAGTCTCTCCTGCCTTTTTCTGTTTTCCATATTTATTCAGATGGAAACTTAAGACAGATCTGAAGAGCACTGCCCTCCAACTCAAGGAATGATCACTGATGCTGATAGGAAAATAAATGTATTTTACTAACAATAAGCAGAATAAGTTAGTTTTGGATAGATAGTACACAACATTAGAAAATCTTACACATATAAAATAGTTCCAGTCCAGACAAAGGAGAATTCACAGCACAAAGTGGTTCATTTGATTCTTACTGGTAGATAAAAATTATATAGAAATGGGATCTATTTTCTGTTAAATCCATTAAAATAAGATTAGATATGATGCTAAAATGCATATTCATACATACACATGACTAATAATAAGTAGCAGATATTAAAAAATCTTTTATTTTTATAATTATTAGATAAAATATCTAATAATTTGATTGTACATGAGGAAAACCCTCAGATTTTTACAGTTGCTTTTCAGGATTGATCCTTCACTTGTATTTGACCCAAAGTTCATTTTATACCAGTTAAATTGTTCATATATGCAAACTGCTCCTTAAAAACATTTTAAAAGTTGATTCTTTCCTTTTATTGTTGGAACATATCAAAATAAAATAATTTTGCTATTAACACTGAATTGGTTTTAGATACCTGATGTTACCATAAAATGTGATCTGTCATTTCTTAACTGTAAAATATGGTATAATTAATCTATAATCTATTTATCTATATAAACAGTCAAAGTGTAGTGTCAGAGGTTTTGTGCTGTAAAAGGCTGTCATTAGTTGATTTTTATTTTTTCAGTTTTCCAAGCAATAGATTCTCTCTACACTAAATCTTCAACTAAACTCAAAGGGACTTCTATATTTCGAATTAAGACTGAAATTATCACTGAAATAAACCCTATTCTAAATGTGTATTTCCTGTCCTTCTGTCTGGAAGTTTGAGTGGCAAAGGTTATTTTAGGTTCTTGCTTTCTGCAAAAAAACTGATTGTGGGGGAGAACAGAAAGTAAATCTTTTTTTTATAATTCTCATCTAGCTAAACTTGGTTTTGGCATTATCTGGGTTTTTTTAGATTATTCATAATGCTAAGCTTCTGCTGCTTGCTGTGAGTAACCCTAAACACAGAGTATCCATGTGATGAGTGTATTTAAGAATAATTCCTCTGATTTTCATGCTACATTTTCTTTACTCAGATACACATAATGGTTTTTAATTGCACCCTAACAGTACTCTAGTATGTGACTGACCTCCCATTTCTTTAGGAGTACTTTTCTGAAGGTATCATTTGTGGATCCTTGAAGTTATTTTAGGACATTTCTCAGTGAAACAGAAGACGGGTGAAAATCACCAACCAACAACAGTAAAAGTGTTCACATGTGTATAAATTACAAAGTAGGGTTATGATCTTCTTAGAAGTTCTTCCACATTAATGTTGGAAACCTGTGCCGGGGGTGGGGACGAGAAGAACATTTTATTATTATTATTATTACTACTCTTTGTTTCTAATTAGTCTTAAAAGCTTCTGTTTGGGGCTCCTATAAGCCAGAGCATGAAAAAACTGCACTTGGAGTTATATATGAGAGTACTGTCATGTATCCTATAGTGCAATTATTCACTCTTTTAAAACCGATTATCTCATGGCCTTAATAATTTTTTTGCTGTTCGAAGACATAAACAAGTAAATTTTTATTGTTTTAAGTGTGAACATGAGAAGATTTTTAAGGTTCTTTTTTCCTTTGTAGAGCTTTCTTCTAGGTGTTCAGCTGGCACTTCTGTATTACAGGCTTTGGTCTGTAAGGGGTATCTTGAAAAAAATAATGTTTGAAAAGAAGTATTAGCCTTATGTGCAAAGTCCTTGTTTAGCTCGAAATCTTTTCAAAGGCAATTTCAAAGGGGAAAATTTTCAAAAAATAGACTTCAAGGAGATTTCTGAAGATCAAAAGTAGCGTGCTGTGGCATAAGAATGTGCTTAGTGTAAGTGGCAAAGTTTTGATTGTGGAACGGGGCCCTGTGCGGGTGGCTTTCGTGAGAAGAACGGACAAGACACAGTGATCCCATCAACAAAGTTGGTAGTGCCTCCATGAAAATATGTGTAAGAAAGGAGAAAACACTGCAGAAGCAGTGAGGAGAGGGAAAAGTGTGGATATTCCCTGAAGAAACTCGTGGAGTTTCCTCATCTCACATAGTATCTGTGCTGGAGTAGGTGCTCCTGACACGCTTTGTGCACCATGGAGTTCCTGTTCAGGAGCAGGTGTTTATTCTGAAGGACCTGCTGCCTCTGCAGAGCACCTGAGCTGGAGCAGGCTTGTCCTGAAGGACTGCAGGCTGTGGGAAAAACAGACTCTGCATTAAGGTAAAAGCATGAGGAGGAGGAGGAAACCCCAGCCAGGATCTGTTATGGACTAACCACAATTCATTGTGCATACCCCTCTCTACTGCTCAGGGTTGGGAGGGCAGGTGGAGAAGCCAGGAATGGAGGAGTGAAGTTCAGCTTGGGACAAGCTCTTTGCTGCTACCTAAAAGGTGGGAGTAGCAGGGTGGGGGTTGGCCTCTTCTCCCAGGTAAATAGCAACAGGATGAGAGGACACAGCATCAAGCTGTGCCAGGGGAGGTCCAGGCAGGACATCTAGAATTGCTTAGTGGAAGGGTTGGTCAAGCATTGGAACAGACTGTCCAGAGAAGTGGTGAAGTCCCTATGGCAGTATTCAAGGAATGACTGCACTTGGCACTCAGTGCTCTGATCTAGTGACAAGGTGAAAATTAATCAAGGGTTGGACTTAGAGATCTTTTTCAACCTAAATGATTTCCTTGAAGGGGAAAAGGTTTGGTTTTGGTTTAATTTTTTGTCTTTTTTTTTTTTTTTTAAGCTTAATTGGCAGCAAGTCAAGTTAATTTTCCCCAAGTTCAAACTGCTTTGCTTTTGATACTAATTAATGAGTGCTCTCCCTGTCTTTTTCTAAACAAGCTTTTTTTATTGTTTAACTGCAAAAGAGATTGCCCAAAAAGGCTTTGGTCTCCATCCTGGAGATACTAAAAATCTTACTGGACATGATCCTGACTAACCTGCTCTGCCTGACCCTCACCTGAGCTGGGGTTGGACTCTGATCCTTTCTCTCTCAGCTGCCCTCTGCTTGTGTTCTGTGAGGTGCCCCTGTAGTCCAGTGGGAATGAGTCCCATTTTCCTGACATGCACATACAAGTTTGAATCAATATATGCTGAGTCCATCTTTTTTGCTTCATTTTTTGTTTTTTCCTTTTGTGACAAGTTTTTTTGATGCTTTTGGTAGACCACAAACAGTTCACCAAGACCAAATTCTATATGAATAGTAGTATAAAGCTTTTATCCATAACTCAGAAAAGCTGCAGAATGTTAGAAAGGGGTGACGTTTCCACTCAAACTTGGTGATGCTCAGTTCTTGCTGCAGTTGTGGGGTTAGGGTTTTTTTATATTTTGTTTGGGTTTTTTTGGTTAGTTGTTTTTAGTCGGGGAGGGTGGTTGCTTGTTTTTTTTTTTTTGTTTGGGTTTTTGTTGTTTTGTGTTACTTTTTTTCTTTTCTCCCGCCATATAGTGCTGACTGTTATTGTATGTGGCAGGCAGCTTTACATGAATTTATTGTGAAGCAAGACCATAAAAAGGGTCAAGGCCCATTCATTGTAAATGGAAGTTTTGCTATCTTCATTGAGGCAATTATAAAGTATAATTATCTTCTAAAGTTAAGGTGTAGCATGACTGTATTAGATATTAAAACAACTAGTCTCTCACCTATTTTTAATACTTTTCTGTTCATTTACATATGTGTAGAAATTGCATCAAATGAACATTTGGCAAGAGGAAGAGGTGGGAGATATTCCCAAACTCACCATTTTGAATTTTCTTTTACTGTGCCCTCATTGGTAGTTGCTTCTCTGATCAAATACGTGTTCTGCTGATAGTGCTGAGTGATGCCTTTGTTCAGTCATTCCAGTACATGTAACTCAAAGGGAATATCAAGAGTATGGGTGTATTTAAGTATATGTGTAAAAACTTACATATATATATATGAGATATATATATTAAATATATATATATGTATATATATAAATTCTATGTCAATGCAAAGACCTTGACTTCATGTCACAAAGCAGAGAAAGACTGAATCCTACTCCTTTCATCTCACCATAGAGAAAAGCTTATGTAGCCTTTATAACTGTACAAGATGCGTAGCCACCTTCTAGTTTCTTTCATGGGGATGTTATCTTGGCTTTTGGTGATAAAAACGTCTTGTCAGTACTTGAACTTGCACACTCATTGATATTTTTCAACTCAGCAGTTACCCTGGAGCAGTATCTATGATAAAACCTCACTGTATGGTCAAACATTAAGTATTTCAAATAATGTTTTAATCTGTGAGGGTCAAAACCATTTGGTATCTCTTACATGGTCTTTTTTATGAGAGTTCTAATCTGTCAGATGCTACATGAGATCCCTTTTAAGAAAACCCCAAGCATTTGTAAACAAAAAGCAAATAAACTACAGGGAGTGTATTATAGATTAGATGCTTCTGTAACACCATCAGATAGAGATTTGTGATATTTAGTCTAATAAAAGGTCATGCACTGAATATTTCCTTATGATCATTCTTACTGCTTGCCGACTGGTTTTTTTTTTGTTTGTTTATTTGGTTTTGTGTTGTTTGTCTTCCCCCTCTCAGTTCAGACTGTAGTTCTGCTTCTAAGGTGGATATAAACTTCCTTTTTCCACCCCAGCATTTTCGTACATCCAAGTCTCAAGATCTCAACCCAGAGGCTAAGAAGCAGAGATTTTATTGACCTGAGCAGCTTCATTCTTTTTAAAAGCTCAGTTCTGATCTCACATAAGGAAAAAAGGATATGCTGACACAAAACTGAAAATCTGTGTTTTCTAGTGTGATTATTTAGTGATTCAGACATTAACAACAAAAAAGTTGAGAAACTGAAAAACATTGATTTGGTGGACCAAATTTACTCTTAACTCTACACACCTCTGCTGTGTTTGTATTTTGAATCTTTTTCCTTTCTCAAAATCTCTGTGAGACTTTCAAACTCTCTTTTTGTGTCCTCACTCAATATTTTATTCTGTATGACTAACACTTTTTTCCTTAATTTATCTTGTGTGAGTACCCAAATATTATCTAATAGATTTATTTTATAGTGTTTCCAACCTTCACAAAATTCATGATACAACTGCAGCATTAGAGAAAAAAAAATCCTTTTCTGTGGTGNGTTACTTTTTTTCTTTTCTCCCGCCATATAGTGCTGACTGTTATTGTATGTGGCAGGCAGCTTTACATGAATTTATTGTGAAGCAAGACCATAAAAAGGGTCAAGGCCCATTCATTGTAAATGGAAGTTTTGCTATCTTCATTGAGGCAATTATAAAGTATAATTATCTTCTAAAGTTAAGGTGTAGCATGACTGTATTAGATATTAAAACAACTAGTCTCTCACCTATTTTTAATACTTTTCTGTTCATTTACATATGTGTAGAAATTGCATCAAATGAACATTTGGCAAGAGGAAGAGGTGGGAGATATTCCCAAACTCACCATTTTGAATTTTCTTTTACTGTGCCCTCATTGGTAGTTGCTTCTCTGATCAAATACGTGTTCTGCTGATAGTGCTGAGTGATGCCTTTGTTCAGTCATTCCAGTACATGTAACTCAAAGGGAATATCAAGAGTATGGGTGTATTTAAGTATATGTGTAAAAACTTACATATATATATATGAGATATATATATTAAATATATATATATGTATATATATAAATTCTATGTCAATGCAAAGACCTTGACTTCATGTCACAAAGCAGAGAAAGACTGAATCCTACTCCTTTCATCTCACCATAGAGAAAAGCTTATGTAGCCTTTATAACTGTACAAGATGCGTAGCCACCTTCTAGTTTCTTTCATGGGGATGTTATCTTGGCTTTTGGTGATAAAAACGTCTTGTCAGTACTTGAACTTGCACACTCATTGATATTTTTCAACTCAGCAGTTACCCTGGAGCAGTATCTATGATAAAACCTCACTGTATGGTCAAACATTAAGTATTTCAAATAATGTTTTAATCTGTGAGGGTCAAAACCATTTGGTATCTCTTACATGGTCTTTTTTATGAGAGTTCTAATCTGTCAGATGCTACATGAGATCCCTTTTAAGAAAACCCCAAGCATTTGTAAACAAAAAGCAAATAAACTACAGGGAGTGTATTATAGATTAGATGCTTCTGTAACACCATCAGATAGAGATTTGTGATATTTAGTCTAATAAAAGGTCATGCACTGAATATTTCCTTATGATCATTCTTACTGCTTGCCGACTGGTTTTTTTTTTGTTTGTTTATTTGGTTTTGTGTTGTTTGTCTTCCCCCTCTCAGTTCAGACTGTAGTTCTGCTTCTAAGGTGGATATAAACTTCCTTTTTCCACCCCAGCATTTTCGTACATCCAAGTCTCAAGATCTCAACCCAGAGGCTAAGAAGCAGAGATTTTATTGACCTGAGCAGCTTCATTCTTTTTAAAAGCTCAGTTCTGATCTCACATAAGGAAAAAAGGATATGCTGACACAAAACTGAAAATCTGTGTTTTCTAGTGTGATTATTTAGTGATTCAGACATTAACAACAAAAAAGTTGAGAAACTGAAAAACATTGATTTGGTGGACCAAATTTACTCTTAACTCTACACACCTCTGCTGTGTTTGTATTTTGAATCTTTTTCCTTTCTCAAAATCTCTGTGAGACTTTCAAACTCTCTTTTTGTGTCCTCACTCAATATTTTATTCTGTATGACTAACACTTTTTTCCTTAATTTATCTTGTGTGAGTACCCAAATATTATCTAATAGATTTATTTTATAGTGTTTCCAACCTTCACAAAATTCATGATACAACTGCAGCATTAGAGAAAAAAAAATCCTTTTCTGTGGTGTGAGTCAAAGAGAAGCTGTATGTCCAAGCTTGCTGATCTCATCGATCTACTTGGCTTGTTCTTTCCATCCTGCAGAGAAGAAAAACAGATGATGTGAAGTTGGCACTATCAGAGCTGGCAGTGATGTACAGAAAGTAAATTCCCCACCTCACCTTCAGCTTCCTAGTAGAGATTTCTCAAACGTGTCTCTTTGAATGTGAATGTAACAGTGTGTCTGTCACTTGGAGCTGGTAGCTGCTACCAGCTTGTCCCTGGAGTACCTCACTAAATGTATTGCCCAGCTGCTGAGTTTAATGAGAAACACATTGTTCTGATTTCATGTTGTTATCACTGCATTCTATTTTCACTCAGGCTTTAAAACTTAAAGAGGAAATTTGGAGTCATATTATACACACTAATATTATTAGATATAATCCTAATACTTATACTACTCATTACAAATAATTTTTTTAAAGTCACTCTTATGCAGATCAGGACTTAATTAGCTTGGCATATTGTTGAGCAAGGGGGTTTTGAAAACTCTCAAAGCTGCTGTGGAAATCTAATTGTAACTATGCACCTTTCACTTCTCACACAGCTTCCTACTTAGAAGCCCATTCCTGTTGCATGGCTGTTAGTCTGGGGATGAATCTGTTATGAAAACTGTTGTCAAATGCTCCTTGAAAATCTAAGCACGTAATAGTCACTGAATTTTCTTTATTTTTTATTTAAAAAAAAAAAATTGTTTCCAAAGAACTTCAGAAGGTTATTGAAGCATGACCTCCTCTGTCTGAATCCATATTTACTGTCATTAATCAAACTGCACTTCACTGTGTTTTTTTAGCCCCATTGCTAAAGGTAATTTCTAAAGTTATTGCAGTGTGACAAAAGTTTCTTGCTTTGCATCCTTATGTCTTAATATTTTCTTTCTTTCTTTCTTTCCTAAATATATTCACGGTGTTGAGTTCTGAGGAGTCATCTCTTTGACACATTGTCATTTTCCTATACGTCTTTAGAACATAAAGACATTTACTTGTTGATCACTTGTGCTCAGTTACTGGCTGTATCAGTGGAGAAATCTTCTCATTAAAAAGGTGCTGAATGTAAGTTGGATAAAAATGTCTGTAACTGGTTCTGAACAAATGTTTATAGCTCATGGATGACGTGTACATCGCTCTAGAGCACTCTGCTTTGTACCCAGGGGTGAAAGTATTTCCTTTACATTCCAGTTTATTTAGGATTCGTCTGTAGCTCAGTAGAGGAAAAGGAAAAAACCTCAAGCCTTTATGAGTACTACACAAATAAGTGCCAATTATTGGTATAGAAAAGTAAATATTTTTGGAAATGAGCATTATGTAAATCCATAATGTTCTGGTATGATTTTGGGTTATATTTATATATCAGTTTATTCTTTGAAACTGAAAATCTGTCTAGATAACTGTATTTGCGACTTGCTTGTGGGAGACTGAGGCTAAGAAACTAATATATTGAATAATTAATTTCTAACATATAGGATTGCAGGAGATACTTTTTTGCTTAGTGTCTGCAGTGCTTTATAGGAGACATTTATTAGAAACAGATGATTTGAGAAACAACAATCTCTAGAATTAATTTCTACCACCTTACTACTTAAAATAATCCATTATTTTGTTGCCCAATAGTTCAGTGAAAGGCTTTGAAGGATCTCACTCTGATTTGGACTGTGATTTGGGTTTTGGGGGGGTTTTTAATGATAATTCCATAATTTTTACTTTTTTTTTTTTTGTAAAGGAGCACCAATGAGACTTCATCTGGAACCTGGACTCAAACCCAGTTATCATGTTAAAGATATCTGATAGGCTTAATAAGTTAAAAACAGATTTAAAAGAGGAAAGTCGCTAGACAGTAAAAGAGCAATAGAGGACATATCCTGTGAGAAAAGTCTTAAATGGGGTGTGTGTGTGTGAATGTGTTCAAGTTTGTGACTCCATGCCTGTTTATTAGATCAGCAGAACATTCAAATCCAATGGACTTTCTTCTTTCAGAACCCCTGGTTTGGTTCACATAAAGCCTGACATAGTGGGAGGCCCCCACCTAGCATGGCCTGCTCAGGAAGATAATGATTTTGTGGTTTTAGCTCAGCAAGATGAATATTATGTTTAAATATGATTCTTCCTTATTACAGAAAGGAAGACAAAGTTTGATGAAAAGGTTGTTAGTTCCTAGTTCCCAAGAATTATTTGGCTGAAAATTGGAAGGGAGGATGCTGATTGATAACCATGCCAGATTCTAAAATAGATTTTCAGTGAAAATATTGCTGGGGGATGGAGAGGGGGAATAGATCTTGGTTAGTTTATGGTTGCAGTTACGTGAACAGGGAAATTTTCTGTGATAGTGCAGTATGGAACTCTCATTTCTTTTGTTAAAAATCTAGTAACTTCTGAAAATATTCTTTTTGGCTTTTTGCATATATTTGTAATATAGTTCAACATTTCAAAGAGACGAAACCTAAATATGAGGCATTTAGTCAGAATCATTATCACATCATGAAGTTTCAAAAGAATACTGCTGTAGGAGAGAAAAGATTATTATAGAGCATTACTTGTTTACTTACAAACAAGGCATATACGTCAACTCAAAGAATTAAAATAATTGTTTGCTCTTTCATCTGTACTTCTTGCTTACACACTGCAAATTAATTTTACCTCCAGTCCAATTATTTCACCCTGCTATGGAAAATTATCTTACCATTTTTTTTTCTTACTTCTAGTTCCATTATCAAAACCCCCTTCTGTCTCTTCTTTCATTAAGTCTTTTCACTTTGGTTTTGATTTTTTTCGAACTCTAAGATATGATACCTTCCAAAAAATGTTGTTTTGGACCTCATCCTATAGTCTTGATTTTTATAATTTTAAAGTGCAAGCTGTTTGAGCCAGTCAAAAAGTGTATATGTCTGTAAGAAAACTGTGAGAAGTCTTGCTCACTGGTGTTCACTGAAAAGTGTACACACAGGTTTCTAAGACTTTCACTGACTGCTATGTTCCATTCCAACAAGCTTGAAAGAAATACTTTGTTAAATTTTGTTGGCCCTTTTTCACAAATTGTGCATTTGTTGTTGTGTAGCATATTAGTCTCATAATTATATAACTGTAATACTTTATTAGGTGAGAGGATGTTCCTTTCTGAGTACCTCATATTTTTGTTCTAACTGGGGAGCATGTCATATTTCTCTGTATTGACTGACCTGGTAGTGAGAACTTTTTGCCTGTGAATAAATTAGGCTTTCTTGTTCTGGCCCTGCCACCTCAGCCCTGTGTGAATGAGGAGGGTGGGAGAGGGCAGACAGAAGTTTTTTTTTTGCTCCTGGCTGGAGAGATTTCTGTACAGCACATAGCACATTTTAAGAGCAGATTTGGGGAAATGTGTACCTGAATATGGCAAATGTTTCATTCTAGATCATTAAATTGTCACAGAATGTACCATAAATGGCTTCTGAGGTTCTTTGAAGTCTGAATTTCTTAGGCGTTTTCACTTCATTTGTGTATTTAGGAATGCCTCTGTATTACTGTCCACTGGGACTGGTGCATACAGCTTCCATTATTGCTGATGGCAACTCACTGCATAAATTCTCATTCATGAGAATGAAGATGTATTTCTTTTCATTATTTTAGCAGGCATCAGTGAAACTTCTTTAAGAAATGTGTTCAGAAAAATTGAGTCCTAGTAATTTAACAAATGAGCATAAGCTTTCATAAATTACATTTAAGATGTTAACATCAAAGTTAACGTTCTTGCTGCAAATGTAGTGCCTTTAATTTCTTTTTTTCTCCTAGTAAATTGCTGTTTAACTCAGCTTTAATTTATAATAAAAGAATAGTTTTAGCTTTATAGCCTTAAGACATCCACAGAGAGAATAAATTTACCTCTCTTTTGTTCAGCACTAACTGCATTAGTTTGTTAGTGCTTCCCCTTGGATCTTGGGAGAAGAAATAAGGTGACAGTGGGTTGTGCAAAGGTTAACCTCTTACAAGGTTAAACTAGGGATCATCCTCAGTTATGAAAGATGGGAATATTCGGTTTTATAGTTTTAATTCCCCTTTAAGCAAGCCTTTCTCTACTGTCTGTACAGGCAGCTTAAGCGGATTAACTGTCTTATTTTCACTTCTTCTCTCTTCAAGCTGTGCTCAATCACCAGAACTTCAGACAGAATATAAGTGACATTAGGTGACTTTTGTATCATTTTCTCCGACATATGAGGGAGCAAAATATGGGTATTCAGGGTGTTGACTATGAAAAACAGTCTTTAAATTGCAAGGAAAAAAAAGAACTGAAGGTAAAATTTTCTAGGAATACAGATTTTCCAAAGCTCTTTTACACAGTGGGAGGCATTTCCTTTGGAAAATAAGTAAAGCAAAAAAGTGAGCACACATCTCATATTTTTTGTTATGAAAATTAGATAGAAACTATAGAAGAGATGAATATAGGGTATAAAGATATATAACTTTTATATGGTTCTGTCTTAATGTTCTAGAACAGTATTTCTGTAGAGGCTGCTTTGTATAGTATTGTGATCTCTGAAGACTTATGAGTAAGTAGTCATAGGTGTTCATTCAAATAGAGCAATTCATGATTAAATTTAAAATTGTTAAAATCAGATTCTAGTGAGTTTTTTTACAACAAATGGTACTATACTGTAAAACTCTGCTGTCAGCAAGAAATTCTTGCCATCAGGAAAAAGCAATATTTAATAAGTGGTTATTATTATTATTATTATTATTATTATTATTATTATTATGTTCTTCCATGTACCTTATAGACTATGATTTAAGTGTATCTGTGTTTTCACTGGGAATAACCTTTTTCCAGATCTTTATAACTTATCAACTAGTTGTGATTATACCTTTGTCTTTATTCAATAAAAAATATTTTAGTGCAGAAGTATCATTAAGGAACATTAACATAATATTCTCTCCTTAGAATTTTTTCTTCTAATACTGCTGGCATAAAGAAATGAGTGAGGTTGCTGTTTTCTATACATCTTCTATATACTATACTTCTTCTATACTTCTATTGCAGTAGAAAAAGTTTCCCGAATGCTTTGAATGTTCTGAAGTGTTTTGAAAAATAATTTTTGCAGATTTTGCAAAAGGGCTTTGAAAGAATGCTTGTTCATTATTAAAGAGCTGTTACTACTGCATCTAATTCAGAAATAACAAATAAATCTTCACAAGGTAGAAGTTACTTGTATCATGAATTTGTAAATAATTGAATTTCCTTCAGTAAAACCTGTTAAGGTCTTATCCTCAGAAGAGGATAAGAACGCAATTCTAAGTTATTAAAGGTTGAATTTAGTCACTTGTGATCATCTAAGGTGAGCAATCTGAAAGGACTTTTTTTTCCATAACTCTATATTTGTACATTTCTGAGTGTGCCTTTAAGTGTATCCATTTGAGTATCCAGTAGCTTCATGCCCAGCATTTTATGGTCTTATCCTTTTTTAGTGCTAAAACCAATGTGAGCAGTATGCAGTTGTTTTTTTTATTATTTCCAGTCTGAGACTAAAATTAACTAAAGGGCATGAAAGCGAATTAGATAAGATCAGATTAGACCTTGATGCTTCCTCAAATTTTAGTGGATTTGCATTTAAGTGAATCTGTTTTTTGCATTTGTGCTAGCCTAGGAGGTGTAGTCTTTCTTTTTGGAGTAGCGTTTGAAGATTTCTATTCTAGTGATAGATCCAGACCAAGAAGGTTTAGCAACTAGAAGAGTGTTTCATCACAAAAAGGGATCTAGATAATTTAAGATTTGCAGTTGTTTTGAAATGGGTATCGCTGGTCTAAAGATGTGACTTAGGGCCTTACATTTTGTTCTAAGTGCAAAAAGTAGAACTAGAATATTTGTTTTTATCTTTAAGTCATTGTAGAAGGGGGACAGTGGATGAGAGGGGAAGAATGCTATCCATGCTCTGGGTACCAGGGCCGAAATTAAACTTCATGAGCTTGAACAAAACACCTACTGTTCAGGGAGGAACAGTAGACAAACAAGTACAAAATCAGATCTACCCAAGCTTGAAGAGAGTTGTTAAGAGGAGAGAATGGTAAAGCCCAATTAAGAGGGAAATAGAAGAATCTGAAGTACTCTATGAACTGAAATTTGTACTTAGCAAATGAGTAATTACGTCATGTTCCCTGAACTGAAGTTAAGTTTATGGAGAGAGCCTTTACTTTTACTTTACAACAGCTTCTCTTTGACTGCTGAAGTTGGTGTTAGGGCATTTTTACTGTGGCCTAGTTCAGAATGTCTTTCCATAAAATGTTATCTTGTCAGGTTGTCTAACTTCTCAGGTTTAATAGAAGCTTTGTGACTGGCAGCTAACAAAACAAAGCAGGGGGCGTTTGACAAAGGGGTTTTCTTAGGCCACAGAGAAGAAATAGGACTGATAACTGTCATAATCTCTTTATTATTATCAAACAGGTCTTTATGGTTGTCTTTAAAAATTAATATGTCCCTGTTGCTTTTAGAGGTTCATGACCATTTTTTCATAAGATTTTAAAGAGTCATATTTTTTAACAGAAAAATATTTTTTGTTGGAAGCCTTTTTGATGCACCCTTCCTGTGTAATAGCATAATGAACCAGTCTTTAATGTAAAACTTTTAGGATATTTAACCACATAAACTGCATCCCTGGACTGAGAGATTTGTCTTCATAAAATAAATCAATAGAATAAAATGATTTCAAATACACTTATCTCCCAGTTCCATCTGAAACTAGAACCATCCTTTTAAATTAATAGAAGCTGTCTGAAAAAGGACTGTATTAGCATAGAAAAGAAACCATATGGATACTCATTTTTTCATGCATCTGTGCACTTGCATAGTTTTGTGCTGGTTTGTGTTCTTTCTTTGTCTGATACTCATTTAATAAATTGTAAGGATATTTACAAATAGCCATGTTTTGATACTTGTAAATGATACTGACATAAAATGGCCTAGGACATACCCAGGGACTTTAATCCACAACCCTGTTGTAATCCACACTTGTAATCCATAACTCTGAGCAATCTGTTCCAGTGCCTTACCATACTCTGAGGAAAAAACTTCTTCCTAACATCTAGTCCAAATTACTCCTCTCTTAGTTTAAAACTAGCATGTGCTTCTTACATGAATCAAGAGAGTGAAACTGCCCTGCAAATTTCAGTATAATGAAGTAAATTAATCCCTCCCTCCAGAAATTGGTTACAGCAATGTTTAAGCCAACTCATGGTAATTATTGGTTAATGCTAGTCATTAAAATAGGATGCACAAAGCTATTTTTCTTAGTAAGACCATTGAATTTCAGTTCAGCTTTTGAACTATACTATCCAAAACTTGAAGTTCAACAGTTCACATATGGCCTTGAATATCCTTATGACAAACATGAGGATGTTTTTCCCAGTTCTCTGTTGCTTGTGGCACAGGAATTGTTTAATCATTTTGCCAGCTCTTCCTTTCTTCTGTCAAATATTTTGGAGTTAAAATCAGGACGTACCCAGCTGCCATCATGGAGAAAGGTAAGGAAGAGAGCCATCACAAGTATTGGAGTTGATATCAGTTCTTAGATCAAGAACATCTTCAGTGTCACACAGACTGGAATTCAAGATGGATGTGGAAAGAAGTAGAGCATCATCCCTTTCCCCCACCCCCCTCCTCCCCCAAGAAAGATTATTATTATTCCTGTCTTCACCAACACTCCTTTCATATGTGACTAGAAAACTTGTGGAAAGCTGATGCTGTAGCTGTGAAGTTGTATGCAAGTTGCACCTTCATGGTCTGTAATTGTACACAAATCAGAGGGGAAAATCAGATTAAAGGGGTAGAGGCTAATGAGTCTCACTCTACCAGAGCTCAGTAGCAGCAGCAGGGCTATAAGGGTCTTTCCTAAGATCTCTCCTGTCTGGATGGGCTGAATGTAAAGGAACTATTTCTTGTGAGGATAGCCAGCAATAGAACTGGGGGACGAGCAGTGCTGTTCCCATCTTCAGTGTTTTTGAAGATTTCTCTGGATAAAACCCTGAGCAGTCTGGTTTGTAGTCATAATTGATCCTCCTTGAATCAGGAAGTTGGACTAGAGACACTCTAAGTCTCTTTCAACCTAGATTACTCTGTTATTCACTGATCATTGTTAGTAATCATCCTCCACCCTGGAACTCAGAATAGTTCTTTCATTGTGAGACAGAAGTTGAATTTTAGATGTGGTTTAAAATCACACATGGACAAAATGTCCTCCATCACATAAAGGTTGAAAAAAGAGAAGAGTTACCTCAGTATCACTTGAATGAAAAAAAGTAACAAGGACATAAACATGAAATTTTCCTTTTGAATAAGGTCTCTTCCAAATGTTCTGCAAAACTTCAAGCATATGCCACAGAATTTGTTTTATATATATTTCTGCTATATTAATTTAAAATGCAGTGGAACTTAAAAAAAAAAAAAAACCTACTTCATAATTCTGTTTCATTCCTCTAGAACCATTCTTGTTTATCTAAAGGAAATAAAATTGTTCTGTAACATAGCTGAATTTTTAATGAGAAAACATGACTAAAATCCTAGCATAGCTGTACTTTTAATGAGAAAACCTGATTAAAATCCTAAGTAAATTTAATACTTGAACTTACTCAGAAATCAAAGGGAATGAATATACTTGTCTTTCTTTTGTCATGAACTGAACTAGGCTTACAAAAAGCTGGCAGAGAAAACTTTCAGTTTCACTTTCATGTTAATTCCAAATTTTTAACAGAATGTTGGTTTTCTTCCAATGTGAAATGGGGTTTAATTTTTGCTTTTATTTAGTTTAACAAAAAAATGTGCATAAGAGCAATGGGAGTTTTGTTACAAAGCTTCATGGTTGAAATATTAAATTGAGAAATATAAGCTTCAAAGAAGTGTTTTCTTACCAAATAAAATTTTCAGCAGAATATTTATGTGGTAAAGCAATAGTTTCAGATGTGAGCAGTAGTGAAAGTAGGCTGCTTGGTCCAAGGCGTGTTATGGTCATTGTGTACCAAAAAGCCAGTATAAAATTGGAACTCAAACTACCTCAAAGGCAAGAATTTCATCATAACTTCTAAAGCTTTCTCAGTCTGACATTTCATTTTACATAAATTTTTAGTTTGTTTTTTTTCTATACTTTTTTCCCTCTGGCAGTCATCTGAGATCAATTACATTAAAGTCAAACATATCTGAGTCACATGGTCATCTTTCCTAAACACCTTCGTGGTGTGCAGCTCCCCAGTGGTACCCTCAGAGAGCTGCAGTGCTCTGCAGAGAAATGTTCTGAAAAGCAGGTGCTGTGAAGACAGTGAAAGTTTGCTGAATGTGGTTAAATCTGCTTTTTTCTTTAACAAGGTTCTTTGATTTAACATTTTCCTCGTACGACTGCAGAACCACCTTCAGTGAACTCTTGACTTGCAGGAGACAGGTCACACGCTTCAGCCTTAAGAGTAGGAAGTTCTTTGAGTTACAATCCTGCTCCTGCAACAGTAATTAAAGTAGTGCTATAGTTGTTTTTTTCCAAAGGGAGTGTTTGTAAGCACAAATGGTTTTAACATGTACTGTAACATATGATTTTCTAGATTTCCACACTGAACACATGAATAAAGACAAAAGAATAAAGGAAATATAATCCTTACACTTGAAAAAATAATGTGATATCTTCAGATACATTATGAGGTATCCCAAAATATTTTCTCTTCGTATTTGTGAGTTATGCTTCCGAATACATTGCTGAAACTGGAATACAGTTTCAGAGGGGAGTTGAACTTCGTATTTCAAAGTGAATTTGGAATATGTGCTACAATGAAAAAGGGGAAAAGAACCCCTCCATATTTTTTTTTAATGCATAGAATGTATCATGCTGGTGCATTTTGAATTGTTTCTGTGTTTGCCATATAACACCAAGACCAGAACAAGTAGCTGGTGAGTGGCTTTAACTATTGCCATTTCCTTTTCCATGTCCAGTGAATGGAATATTCCACAACTTTATGACAAAGGTAAACATCATGCTCTAACCTTAGAGCCCTAAAAATGGCTGTCCTTATAGAAGGGGGCAAATGAAATAAAGCTGATGTGATTCTGTAAAAAGCATTTTAGGATTGCAGAGAATTTAGCCATACTTTTGCTTTATGTAATCCCAAGTGACTTAAGGGAAACCATCCGTGAAACCAGCCAAATAAAATGTATTCACTGGTGAGGAGACAGAAATAAATATGTGTCTGAGTTCTACAGAAAGTGAACAATAGGATGATAAAGAGACACAAGCAGGATTGAGAAGTGAAGGCAGGAATTGACCACCTGCCTGTTGAAATTCCATTCTTGAATTTAAAAATTGAAAAATGGAAAACAAATTCTGGAAATATTAATAAAATTTGTTCTTCAAGTCACTGTATGATTTTGAGTTACAACTGACTATTCTGAATATGAATCAAAAAAATTTTGATTTCTAAAGTTTCTATGTAAAAGCATCTCATTAATGTTTGAATGAAAGTAAAGTATGGCAGCTGTTCATAGCAAGACTTGCACTTGTTTGTTTCACTAAATTTGTTGATAATACTGCAAACTTGAATAATTGAAACTGCAATTAAAATCTGATCAAATATATTTTACCATAGGACAGTAGTATTACAGCAATATTTAAATGTAAAAAGAAAATTCCAGTTTTTATTATAGATATGTGAAGGCAGTACATTGATGAATAGAAGAGAAACAAGCTTCATAAGTATGTTATTTATTTTTCAAGTATTGCAGGAGACAATAAAGAAAAAATGTCTCAGTTTCAAGAGCAGTACAGTTTTTAAATTAACTTCTAATTTGGATCACACCAATCTGTGCCAGGATTCTGTTGGAAAGCCTCCTTTACAAATTTATATATATACTATTAGTTTTTATGACTTCTTTAATTCTGGAAGTAATTTCCAGTGCCTGTAAATGATAAAAGATTTGAAATTTACTGAAATTATCAGAATATCATTGTTAAATGTGATGGTATTATTGATGTGAGGTGTCTACGTATGATTGAAAGACTTAAAAGGAGGCCTTAAATTTAACAGGGCCAAAGAATAACATTAGTTTTATTCATACACTTCTTCCTGCCTGATGGTTTTCTTCCCTTTTTAATGTCCTCTCTAAGAAATCTTTATTAGGCTTTCTTCTTGTCAGGAAGTAAAACAGAGAAATGGAGAAGAGAGTATCCAAAATGTGTCTTCAGGGACAAGTTTTAAAAAATGAGGTAAATGTCTCTTGAGACTCTAGATCTCAGTTATTGAAATACCATAATCAAACAGGCTTTAAAGATGTGATTACTAAAGGGAACTGCAACTATTTAGACCCTTTCAATGTACATTTTTAATGTATCATGCTTGGCATTCAGTGCAACATTGATTTTCTACCTTGCAGAGTTGTCATTTTTATTGTGTACTTCCCAGGTTTTTATTTCCCTTGAAAATTATGGATTTGTAGCCTCTTAACACCATCCAAAGATTTTTTTACTTATTGCTAGTAGCTATTTCTAGTATCTGGTAGCATAGCTGGTGTGCAGGACTGCCTATACACAACACATCAGGGTGGGAAATTGCTCAGTAACAGGTTAGAAAGTTCTCTACTCTTAACTATCAAATATTTATTTTCTAATGTTATTTGTTGCCAAATGCTTCCCAATTAGTTGTCAAAGTATGTTGTAGGGAAATACACTGACTGAATGAAACATAATAAAATTAATAAGCTGTTTACATTTCTAATCTTGGGAGAAAAATAAATTCCAAATAACATAAATTGTGATTCCATATATTTTTTGAGGGGGAGAAAAACAATGTCATGTAACTCATCATGATCCTCTCTATTTACATCCATCTCCCAATCTCAGTCTTTTTAAATATTTAAGCAGTATGAAGTTAGTATGTCTATAGTAGAGGAGTGGTTTGGTGTTGTTTATTGCTGGAAAAGAGGGGAGAAATGTGTAGCACTTTTTTTCCTCTTTGAAAAGTTGTCCTTGACTTAAATTGACATGAGACACAAATAACTTGTGGGAGAATGCAGAGAAGGAAAATGGAAAAGAAATTTCAAAGCTCCATTTATTAACTTTCTCAACTTTCAAATGAGAACGTAGAAAATGAGAAAAGCAACTTGCATATTTCTCAAGCCTATATGCACTTAAAAACTTCTGTAGATAGAAATCCTGTTGCAAGGTTGGTTTTCCTTTCTTTCCAGTTGACCATGAGAGAGGTTGTTTGGTTGTCTTTTTCTGGATCTTCAGGGTACTTTTACACTGACAGATATCCTTTCTAAATTCTTCCTGAATAACACTGAAAGCCCCCCAAGAACCTAAATAATCAGAGTGTTATAGTGTATTGGCTTGTGCTGCTCAACATATTAGTGTAAGTTCAGAAAAAAATCAAAATGTAGCTCTTAAGAGAATAAAATTAAAAATTAAATAGCCTTAAATCTTGTAAATTATAAATAGTTCCTTTGTTCACTTTCATAGAGCAACTTTAAACTTCTTTTCCAGATAAGCAGGTTTATTAACTTCTTTTTAAGAATTACTCTTTTAAAAATAGCATGGTCAGGATGATCTTTCCTAGCATTTACAATGATTTCAGTTCATATCTGATATATTAACGGATGGAATTTATTTATCTATATTCTTTTTAATACATATTTGGAAAAAAGAACACTGCTTCTTTTCTAGTTGGCAGTTTTTAAAATTCCTCCTGGAAATAGGTTTTCCAACCTATTTTCCCTGTGATTCATTTGGTTTGAAATGCTTTCTGTTTCTGAGCTGTTATTTTATCTTTTTAAATGCCAGTATGGAAATTTTCCAGGATTGAAAGCTTCTTTCTGTCTCCTCCCCTCACTGCTCCTCCTCTCCAATATACATGTTCTTTCATTTCTTTTTACCTGACAAGTTTTCCATGTGGTAATTCTTCTGTTCTCAAACATATTTTTATAAATCAGTGCTGAAAAGCCTTTTAGTTAAAAACATAAATTAAAATCAGGTTGAAAAAGAGGTAGGCTTCTGACAATAGGTTTCAGAGCTCTTTTTGGCCTGTAAAACCTGTGGCTGTGAGAAAGGCATTTGGAAGTCTAGATCATAACGTGCAAGCCATTATTGTGTAGATTTTAGGTCACTTCTTCCTCCAATAGGTGTTTGTATGTCCCATGTTAGCAGGTACCAGCAACATTCAGTTTGTAATTGAGTTTTTCTGTTTAAAAACTTAATATGGATCAGTGGATACTTTTTCATATCTCATTCTGTATCAGATAAAAAGCTCCTGTATCACTATTACTCTCCCCGAGTGAAATACTACTAAGGTTTTTTAGGAATTAGTCATAATTTCCCTCTTTGGATACTTCTGGTCGAAAGGATTACTATTTCAACTTCAAGAAATGGGCTGGTACTTTACCTCATGTGTAAGAAATAGTTGATATAAAATGATAACAAAATTTTGCAATAATGGCATAAATGGACTGACAATAACAAGCATTAAGCAATCAGTGATGCTCTAATGCTTCCTTGATGTACTGGCTAACTTTAATTATTGACTGAATTTTAATGAGGAAGCATGTTCTATTGATCTGTGCAGTGACAAAGTCTGAAAACACATGGGTGTTAAAGAACTAAGGATCATGATCTAATGGTTCTTGTTTATTTTGCCTGAAGACATTTATATTCCTTCTTATACACAGACTCCGTAGTGCAGTGCTGCGTTCTTTTCTGAGATTGAAATATACCTGTCCTTGTATTGTTTTGTTTTGATTAGCATGCCATGTTTTTCTGTTGTTTCTGGGAATAGATGCTAACAAATTAGTCTTGTCTTTGGAGATGAACTTGAACCAAGTTTTAATTTTCGAAGCGTGTCTTGATCAGACTTTAAGCCTGAATGACATGTGAACTCTGGCTGTTGGGAAAACTGGTGATCAAAATGGAATTCATTTGGGGTTTCATCAGTTGTTAAATTCACCGAAATTGTAATTCCCATTAAATTTTCTAACAGCTGTGTTATTTAAAGATTAATTTAATTGTTAATGTTTACAAACAGTATTTCAGAGTATGCTGTTAAGCACCTCAGTGTCAATACTACTGTTTCTGTTACAAATTCCATATGTTTGCATGCCCTGCTTTACTTTCTTGAACTGATTTAAATTCACATGTACATGAGTTAATTCAGGAGCCTCAGATAATTGTTCCTTAAGAATTCTCGGAGGATGATTTTAGATTGCATTGCAAACTTTTAAATCACTCATAGGCCTATTATGCCTTTTACACAGCTCTCTGTGAGCTCTGCCATGATTCTTTTGAAACTGTCTATGTTTCCATCCCCAGTTGTACTGATTATCTTGTGTGATTATCAGAGACAGCCATATCGCAGTTTGCCTCTGACCACGTCTTCCTCTCTTCAGCTGTCAGTAATCTGATCACCTGCCAAATCAAGTCCATAATTTCTGTACTAACTGTCGTAGATGGATGTTTCTCAGCTTGCAATTCCTTTTAAGGCTGACAAATCCAACACTAAGATTTGTGTAGTGCTTAATAATAAAATGATGAAACCTTGCCAATTCATCAAGCCTGTGACTCTACAAGCACATGCTATGACTGCAATTGGTGTATTTATCTTTAGTCAGAACCTGAACATCCACTGAAAATACCACAGTGAAAACTGAGCAATTGTATTAAGTTTTGCGTGCTCCCTATTGGAGAGAAAAACTTGTTTTCTATGTTCTTGAATATCCTATTGATTTCTCCAAAACAAAACCAAAGAAAAACCCAGTCCTGCTCATTATAAGCTGGCTGTTACAGCACATTTTACCAAGTATTCACTGAAATTGACTTTTCAACATCTCCAATCTCGTCCGCAGTTCATATTCATAATGGGAAATACAATTTTAAAGCCTTGTACAGTATGGAAAAGCTTTTTGTCTCTGGAGATCGAAAGCCTTGAAAATTTTCAGGAACAGCATGCATCAACTTGATGTAGCTTTGTCTGGCTGACCTCAGTTTTCATCTTTGGGCTTTGGCCAACATAAGCAGTTTTGTTTGAAGGTGCTAAGAAGGAGAATGCATATGTAATATAGGAAAGGTGATTTATCCTGTTCTTCACTAGGACTCTTGAAATACAATTGCTTTGGAAGAGGTGACAAAGGATGCGAGGGAAGCGTTGGGTATTCTTGGGCTAAAAAAATATTCAACATTTTTTCTTTCGTTACAGGAGTATTTTGTTTCAAGACTTTCAGCTGGTAGAAGTTTCTGAAAAAGTCCAATTTATCACACATCAGAGTTCTACTCAGCTTTTTAAATACTGGAGTAGACATTTGTATCAGCATTTATCTGAAAAGCACCCAGCTACTATGAAATCACCTGTAGTGAAAGGAAATTGATCCACTGAAATCCTAGTATTTGGAATTATTCCAAAACTACTTTTATTTCTTTAGACTTGTTGGGAGTAGGAAGCATTATGGTTTGTGGTACAAAGAGTTGATGAACCACACATCTGTGTTCTGAGGATGCACCATTGCTTTCAGAGTACCAGTATCCTGACAAAAACGTTCATATGTGACCAGAAGTCTACATACCCTCACAATAGCTTCAGACTCGGAATGGAAAATCAGTAACCATGTTTGGTTTCCTGGGAAGCTGGCTTTGTTGGGTTCTACACCCCCAATATTAATTTAGAACTAATTTCTCTGTTGGATGCTGGGCAAGCTGGTAACACACTTCAAAAATGGGGCGGTTGAGTTAAACCTAGTCAGCTATTTTAAAATTCCCTCTACCCCTCCTCCAGTCTGTCTGTCAGCAGAGTGGTCAAGGATTTCTATTTATCTTGCTTGGTTTTTTGCCATGATACAGTCATTAATTGAATACTGAGTGACCAAGCCATCATCAGAGACCCAAAAAACCCCCAACTTCTAACGTAGTTACCATTAACATAAATAATCATCATCAAATGACAAAATCCTCCAACTTTATTCTTACTGAAAACCCACCATCAAGGTGAAGGACATCTGTATTCAATCTCAGCAGCACTGCAAATTTTAATTCTTTCAGTGCTGTTGTTTCCTCTTTCTGTTTCCATTCTCTACCATGACTCTGTTGCTGCTGATCCAGTTTAACACCTCAGCAACAAAGAGATGAAAGTTGACAGTGAGCCCAAGCTCACATATAAATGCTGTGACTGTAGCTATAACATTGAAAATTTGTTACTTGTGTGGAGTGTTATTAGCAAAAAAAAAATTTCTCTTTTTGCAGTCTTCTCATAATGTGATTACTCTTTGATTGAAGCATTTAACTTTATTAAACAACCAGTGGCTTATGCTGTTTGTCTGCTAGTATGGTAAACTCTGAGTGTTTGATGTAAAGTCCCTTAACTCTGCTCACCAGGAGCCTTCAGGTAAGTCAGAAGCCTTTGCCACGTAATCCTCACACCTCTAGGCATTTGCAGTGGCTAAATTGTGAAGTTTAAAATGAAGGGAGATTTTGCATGCACTGTAGACTGGGATGGGGTGGCAGGCTCTGTAATTATCCTTTGAACTTGATGTCCTGGTGTGCACAAAACTTGAAAAAATATTGATAAATCTAATGCAAAAGTGCCTGCAGCACTGCTTTTTGTCTAGGGAGTGATGACTTCTTGAATTGCAGGGTCGTATTTCTAAGTGGCTGCTGAACTGTCAGAAGCCACCAGGCCATGAAATGTGAAAGATCCTGTGGCTGATTGATGGAACTGCACTCACATCTGAGTCTTTAATTCTGGATATTATGTTCTTCAGCTTGGCACTTAGTGCTCTGCTGCTACCAACTCTAACCTCTGTGCCAGAACTCCCGCACATTTCCTTTCTGCAAGGAATGCTAAAACACATGCAATAATTATCTAAGCATTTCTGGGTCATAAATCACAGCATTTAAAAGCTACTTTAGTGGTACAATACTGAAAGAATAAAAATATTACATAGTATTACCTCACGAAACCCAGGAGGTAAAATTTTAAATGTTATAATAGTATGTATTAGAACATTTGTTTGCATCTTATCTCTTCCATGTGATAAATAAAAAAAAACATTATTCTTTTCTAAGCGAGATCATCTGGTTTAAAACAATTATGGCTTTTTTATTTCATCTGTCATTGTGATTGCTACTACACTAAGGCCAAATTCTGGCCACTTAAAATGTTTCCTTTTCAGCCAATATTTGAGCTGAAGAAAATGTTTGAAATATTTTCCGTATTTTGATTCTCCAATGCTTACTATAATAACTGTATTATTTTATACAGAGCACTGAAGGCTCTGTATTGCCTTTGGAAACTGTTGACAAGCAGATGAGGATTTTACATAAAGTCTGAATGTTACCTTCCTGGGTGGAGTTTTAAATAGTGCTTTTCAATTCAGTTGAAAATCTTAAATGCTGCTAAATTTCTAGGTACTTGAGCTTTTGGCAGCACATGGTGATTTTAAGTGGAAATTAATCACTATATTTCTATATTGTGATTTACATAATGTAAGTTAAAATGCAAATAGGGTCTTTGTAAGTGCCCTTACATTTAGCAAAGTAATTCAGTTGTTCTAACTTGTAGTGGTAAGCATGGGAAGATTTTGACTTTTCCAAGGCAATGTAGTGAAAGGCAGCAAAAACTGATCACCTGAAAACCCACCAAAGAAATAATGAGAGAGAAAAAACTTCTGAAAGGGATTTTTCAAAAATACTTGTATTTTTTCCTCTTAAAGTAAATGGAAGAGCCTGTTTCAGTCTCTTTTTTGCAGAAAAGTTTTTAAAGAATGGAATGTGTTCATAGGGAAAAATGTTTACTAATGAAAAATATAAAAATGAGGAACTACTAAATTTTAGTTTCAGTGTTTGATGATAACATGGAAAGAAAGCAAAGATCCACATCTACTATACTGGCAAAATCAATGATCTTTCTCCCATGGATTTTCTTCAGGAGTTATTGAAGGACAAGACATTAAGATCTAATCTGGTAATTTTTGGTAAGACATTATAGTGTTATACCATTAGCATTCTAATACACTTGATAACTTTATTTCCAAAGTATTTTCTGTTTAAAGAGCTGATAACAAGGTTCTGTTTTCAAAATAACTCATACTTGGTTTGCTTGATGTGCAAGTGTTAAATGTAGAAAACGTTAATATGGTTAAATAATATTTTCATTTTTACAATTTGTGACATTCTATTGTAATATTGAAGAGTGATAATATATTGTTAGATAAAAAGTGCTTTATGCTGGTTTTTTTTCTATTATTTTTTCCTAATATAGTCACTTAAGTGTATTAATGGAATTCATGTGCAATGCAGATTTGCAAATATATTAATTTTTCTGCTTCACTGAAAGCAGAATACAATTAAACTAACAAATAACAAAGCAATAATACAGGAACAATAGAGTAATAAAAATGTGGCATTAACCATGAGAAACATGGACCTAATGATCCCATCGGTCTTCCTTAAAACATAACTAAAATTCTGGAGGCAAAATTCTGTCCAGAAATCACTAATCCCCTTCTCCATGAGGATGCAATGCACATGTTGAATTTTAAAAGTGTTGTTCTGACTATAGGATTGCTGCTAAAAACCTCACTTATAGTGTACCAAAGGAACTATCAGAAAGAAAAATAGTCTCCAACAATTTATAATTCAGATAAACACTTAAGATATATTTGAAACAGAAATCCACACCCTTTTGTCTGTTATCAAAGTCCGCATTAAAATAAAGATCATACGTTACACATGAGAGATGATTTTTTACCATTTGACAATGCAGATATGAAGTTGTGGTCTACAACAATGTAAATTGTTATTTGCATTTGCCTTTGTCAAAAGCACATGGAAATAATGCATGTGTAAAACATATTCACTGTTCAGAGTTGTGATTGTGTTGTGATTTAAAACAGGTATCATTCTCGTGTCTTTGTGAGACTTGAAACTCACTCTTCCCACCTAACTCTGTACCTTCCCCCTGCACATTTGTTTCTGTTCAGGTTCCTTTCCCTTTCTTTGCCCCATTTTCACCCCTTTGAGACTTTTTTCCTCAAACGGTGTACTATACATGATTAAGAAAGAATTGTGGCTCCACTTGCTCTAAATGCAAATAAATTCAAAAGTTTAAGCATGTTTAAAGCCATTAAGTTGGAACTAAAATATATGGGGTTGTTTGAAATCATTTGACTTTATCAAATCAAATACAGGTACATTTATTTGCCAGCAGTGGAGGGAGTATATGTATAAAATATGTGGTGTAACTTATGTGGCCTTCTCCTCAGTAGGCAAAAAGAAATGAAGTGACTGATCAGATGTGCATTTATCTGTGCAGGGCTGATGTAGATTTGGTTCTAAACAAGTGTCTAATACTTGCAAAGTTATGAGTGTGTGTTGTACTCACTTTCTAGTCAGCATTCAAACCAGAGTAGGGAGATTAAGGAGTGTCAGCCACCAACTGGCAAATTTT
Organism: Drymodes brunneopygia; assembly: GCA_013400955.1. Taxonomy (NCBI): domain Eukaryota; kingdom Metazoa; phylum Chordata; class Aves; order Passeriformes; family Petroicidae; genus Drymodes; species Drymodes brunneopygia. The sequence goes on from VZTZ01040287.1 coordinate 489,856, forward strand.
AATTCTTCTGTTCGAAGTTTCAATAGTAATAGTAATTTTAAAAAATTAGATAATTTTTGGACTTATTTTTCATGATTCAATGCACTTGGGATGCCTAAGCCAGCACCAGGATGCTGGCCTGTCTGCCGGGTTTCAGTGTGGTGCCTTCCAGAGATTCCAACTCCAGTTCAACATAGTATATTTTTACCTTGCAGGGGGAGGTGGGGGAGGAAATCAAACGAAGTTCCTCTGAGGAACACTTTTTTGATCCAGGTTCTAGAGCTCACTTGGTCAATGCTAGTTAAAAGTCAAGAGGAAAAAGCTGCATTTTATTGAATAAGCTGGCAGATGGTGTTCAGTTGTGGTTTCCTTAGCAGTTGTGTTAATCCACTTTATATTTCTTACAAAGTGTTAAAATAAGCAAAACTATTATTTTGACACTTCTGTTATGAATAACAGGGCTGAAAATGTACTCTAAACATAGAAATACTTGAAATTAAAGATGAGCCACATCATTCTTCTGAACTGGCCATAGCTTGATCAATGGCAAATAGAAGAAAATATAAATTCATGCAATTAAAGGCTCTGTAGTGTCTGTGAGGGGGGAAGACACAATCTGAATTCCAGTCAGTATGTCATGTTAATCAAGGAAAACATGATTTTATTGATACCCAATCAGAACTGGGCTTTTTTCCAATGTGGAGGAAGAAATAGGCAGGAAAAATATTTTTATTATGTATTTTAGTATTTATTCTGTAAAATACATTTTGCTTGTAGGTGGAAAGAGTCCTTCTGTAATCATAGAAAATAGAAGATATTTGGTTCAGCAGCACAAGTGCTATCACACATGCGCAGATGGCTAAGAGGCCATTATTGATAGAATATCATGACATTGTTTAAAAATCATCTATCTGATTTATTCCTGCTCTGTTTCTGGACATGGTGTTCACGATTAGGTTGAACAAGGAGAAGGGGAAGGCTAACTCTGGAAATGTAGAGGAGAGTGAGTGGAAACAATAAAAAAAGAATGTGTTTGTGTGGGGTTTTTCTTAAGAGAGTTTTATGCATTCAGAAAAAATACTGCCCAGAATATGAAAAATTAACTTAACATGAATTAGTATTATTAAAGAAAATCTAGATATCAACAAAATTACGAGATAGACCACTTTCAAAGCAATTCCCCATTTTATCTCTCAACAGCCTGTTACGGGTTTAGAGGTTTGGGGAATTGAAAACTAGGTAGAAATATTAGTTGCAGCAGTTTTCTGGTTAAACGTTAGCACATTCACTAAAATTACTTGATTTTTGTTGTGAGGTAAGGACTAATAGTAGGCAAGGCAGGTTTATACTTTAAAGAATATAAAAAGAANTTATGCATTCAGAAAAAATACTGCCCAGAATATGAAAAATTAACTTAACATGAATTAGTTTTATTAAAGAAAATCTAGATATCAACAAAATTACGAGATAGACCACTTTCAAAGCAATTCCCCATTTTATCTCTCAACAGCCCCAATTAAAAAAAAATCTGTGTGAAGTGAGGTTGATTTGAGCTGGCTGTTAGAGAAAAATCTGGTAGAGCCAATTTGTTTGACTGGGGTTAGGATTAGGAAGCAAAAGAGAAATATTACTGGCATTTATCCTGGCGATTACCTGGTCATTGCCCAATGAATGAACTGTGAAAGCAATTAAAAAGTGATTTAAACTCACAGTTCATGTTCTTTGTTCACAGTAGCAATCTCATGACAAGCTGAGTGGTTAAGTAAAACCTGGAGTGCAGAATGGATTCTTAACTTCCATTCAAATGGTCAGGATTTGACCTTTTTTTTTCCTGTAGTATAAACTGTCTATATTTATTGTAGTTCTTCCAGCTTTTTTTTCTCATTCCTTACTCCATATGCATATCCTTTTAGCTGTGAAAATATTCTTTTTTGTGATAAATCTATAATTAAAATGTGGATGTAAGAGATAAACATCTGGAGACGAGTACAGTTGTTTATGGAAAGCATATTAAATTCTAAAAAATGTGTGAAAATATTCCCATTTGATTCACAGTTTAATTTCTTCATGTTTTGAAATACTGGATAATGGTAACATTAGGCAGAATAATTTTATTAGTGAATTTTTTTACATGTTTTAAGTATGTTTTCACAATTTTCAGTGGGAAATATTCTCATTTACTATTTTTTATTTGTTCAGTTGTGTATTTCAGTGTGTCCTATTATTCTTAGGGTCTCCCTACTCTTAAATGTGCTTAAGGTATGTTCAGTAAACAATGCAGAAAAATATCTAGTTAGGACAGAATTTTGGGGTTAATTTTGTTGAATAAGGCAAACAATTCCTTCTAATGCTAGAAGAGGTTACTCTTATTAAAATTAAAACCAGAAATGTGCCTTGGGTTTTCTGAAATTTATCTGGAAGTTATATCAATAGTAGAATTTCAGCAAGTAGTTGCTTTGTGCCTCAGGCCCCAGTCATATGAGAGATTATACTAATAGTTTGCATTATTTAAAAATTATTCTAAGTGCGTATATGAGAGTGATGATTTCCTATAGAGGGAATGAGGGGATGTCAATATGGAAAAGTGCAGACAGCATTTTCTGTGTATCTCCCAGATGAATAAATTGATAAAAATTCATTTCTAGTAGGAAATTGCCACTTCAGTTATCCAAATCTTTTATATTATGAAGGATTTTTTTTAAAATGGAGAATCAATCTCCATAATAGAGCTTCTGTAAATTATTCTTCTGTAATTCAAACACTATGCTAGTTTTAAATATATGCTGATAACTGCATGGTAACTTGTGGCAGCAGTCTTACATGAGGTCAAACATACTTGTTTTATGAAGGACTTGGGATGAAATAAGCCCCAGAAAAGCTGTAGTTACATGACTTAGCCAGAGCACCAATATTAATGTAAGAGGGAAAGAAAACTGGATTTACTGGTTGTCAGCATCTATCCATAGCCATGGTGTGTCTTCAAATATTTCCTAAACTATTTTGTCTCCCAGCCAATGCAACTCAACAATATTTTTTGGTTTTAAGTTAGGATATTTTCTTTGCCCAAAGATCTCTGTCTATGTCTCTCCTTCAGTGGCCTTTCCTCCAGTATGGGAAGCACAAGTCACTTGTATTTTTCCCACTAAAATGGAAAATTATGGTGTCTGTGTACATTCTTATAGGTCAGAACTTCACTCTTTCTGTATTTCAGGCTATTCAGTAGATTATCAGTCTTTCTTGGGTTGATGTACTTACATAAAGGCACTGTAAAGGATGCATGTATGCCCATAGAATATTTTGTGTGAATAGTAGTACAAATAATAGAAATAGATGATACAAAGTTATGTACAGGAAGATGAGCAAAACATCTTACTAAAAATGCTTCCATTTCAGCATATTGATGCTACTGTGGGTAGTTCAGTGAGTCCATTACTAAATATCTTATACTTCAGATCATGAAGTTTTAATTATTGGTATCTGAGCCATTGAAGCTAGGGAAAAAGCAAAACAAATACATATCTGTGAGACTTTCCTGCAGTAACCACTTGAACTCGAAGGTAAAAACAGAATACTTAACATTTTACAGAACTTCCAGATAGACCCATTATTAATTGTTCCCTGTGTGTTTGGATTGTCAGTGATCTCAATTTGGATGAGACAGATGCTATTGTAACTCATTCAGCTCCTTTCAGTATGATTGTCAGGCAAGTCTTCTACCTTAATTCTGAGACCCACCTATAATTTTCAGTTCACGTCAAATCGGATGGAAAATCAAATTATTTTAGTCTATTCATGGAAGAAAGTAAATTAAGTTGGTGGAGTTTGATCGCATGGTCAAATCTATTACTGTGTCTTAGGGCAGTGTTTGAAAAGCAGAATTCAAATTGGCTTCCCAGTAATAGGAACCCAACATAAGATTTTTATAGAGGCTTTTGTGGATATCAGAATAGCTAAAACTCAAAGAAAAGTAGTACAGTCAGTGTGCTTCCCAGTGATTTTGAGATGTTTTGATTCAGATTTTTACAGGTTTATACAATAGTTCAAGACCTCTTTTCTCTTTGATTATCCAGAGTTTGAATCTGCTCACCTGAAAAACACTTTTCAAAAACATACCAAACTGTATTAATGCCTATTCCATAGTAAAGTTAGTTTTTATCTGTAATGGTTACCCTTTTTTATGTTTATTAAAATAATAAGACTTTTTTTGAAAAGAAACTTCTGAGAGTCTATGAAAATGTCATATTCAGTCAAGAAATTTTGGAGACCAAACTAATTTGAAAAAGCTTCTTCATAGATGAAAGATTTCAGTTAGTGTAGACTTTTTGTGAAATCTTCATACTCTGAAATCAATGGACTGAGTGCATGGTCACAGCTCTGTTCCTTGCAGAACTCTGGGAAAATCAACAGCATATATATATTTTATAATGTTATGTCTAAAAAATACACACTTTTTGCTGAACAGTGTAAAATGTGGGTGGTAAGTAGGCTGTATGGAAGCACACCTCAGTATAAAATAGTCTTCTGTGACCTATTTCCTCATCTATAAACTAGAGATGCTTTCTCTCTTATTTACCTGATTTCTTTAGACTATCTAGGATTGTCATTTACTTTTAAAACATACTGATTTTTTCTGTGCCTATAGTATAACTTGCATACTTTAAAATATTTTGTAGAAAATTTATAAAATGTAGTACTGTTTGTATCTTACCTATTTATCAAATCTGCAGTTTTATTGGAGAAGTTGTCACCGAACACCACTTGCAAATAATGCCTTGATGTGGCAGTGGTGCTGCTATGAAATACCCTACAAAAATTTAAAATTACAGAATTCTTAAGAATAGCATTCTTAAAATGCCTATTCATTAAACGTTTAGCTATGAATGAATGTAATTAATGGATTTCCCTTAGTTTGCATTTTTTTTTTTTCTTTTTATCCTGAGACATGGGCTTGATTTTGGCTTGTAGGTCTATTTGTTTGTGTGGTGAAACAATTAACTTTGAGTGACTGAAACCACTGATACAGGGAAAATAAAATATTTTTCCTGAGGAAAAAAGGGAAACAGCACCTTGGTTTAGTAGGAGTTTTGCTGAGTGTTAGTGACCATTGTAGCTATTTTTAATTTTTCCTTATCTGTTCTGCTAGTGATCTGTGCAGCTGATTGATGCCTCAGTCACTTGTTACTTCTTTATTTCTTCTCTATCTCCATTTTTTTCATCTCTCCCCCTTCCCCAGCTTTTACACCTTAACTCTTAGAACAGGGTACCTCTTTTGGTTTTTATTAATTCTGTACATGAACCTGTTAAATTTCTTTTTGTAATTTTTAAGTTAACATCAGTTCCATAACATGCTATTTTTTTCTTGCTGCCATGCAGGTTTTTCCAATTTTCTTCCAACACTCTAAGAAAGATGTCAACTACTTTGAACAGTAATAATTTTATTGGGTTTTTTTCCTTAACTTCTGAAGAAGGAAAATGCTTTTCCAAATTGCTGACTACAAAGTACATACTATACTATGAAAAATTTTTCATCTGAAAGATTTTCACTTACAGATCTGTGATTTAACCAGGCTTCTAGCCAAACAATTATTTTAGGTTTATACATATTATATATCCATATTCTCTGAAGAGATGTCATTAAAGCCTGGTTATTGTTAGTCTTTTGAAAAGAATATGTAGTTATGAATAAATGCTTTAGCATTAATTTTTGAGGAAAAAGTTTGGGGACTTACTTGTGTGGATTTCATTAATGGCATTTGAACAATGAAAACTCCCTGTGCTTTACATTGTAAACATCTTTCTGTGCGATTGGAGTTTAATTTGTGGTATTTTTCCCTTCTATGAGCTAGATAATGCAAAACTTGGAAGAAGATCGTTCCCTGTGGTATGTGGTGCGCGCATTGCAAAGCCAGGAGCATGTTGCAATGTCACAGGTGAAGAAAATATTAAACTGGGAGCTGGGGGATCAACCAACAAATAAACAGAAGTCATGCTATTTGTTGTTGGAACAGATGGTGCTTCCACAAATTTTGGCCATAATAGGGAAGGTCCTGCTGAAACCGCGTGGCCTTGGCTGGTAGCCCTTGATTGTTTTCCCTGGCTGGTGTACCAGGCATCCAAGGTTGCAGTCAGGAACAGCTGTTTTGCACAGATTGCAACAAAATTGATGTCTGTCTCTCAGTTCCAGGAGAAATCCTGCAAGTGTTGTTGAGGAGTTAGGCTGCTCCTGAAGCGTCATAAGCAAAATGTGCCCTGTGGTTCAGGGCACATCATCGTGAGTTAATTGTTCCTATTAGCTGATTGTTAATCCACCTTTGGCCATTTCTGTCAGTTTAAGTAGAGATGCTGTTCTATTAAAATGATCTCAGGAGTTTGGATGTAGATCATTTAAGATTTAATGTTTGTTCATGATGTTAATCTCTATAGATTAATTCCTATTAAAAGGACAAAAATAGAAGTAGAAATGCCTCCTTTGGATAATTGTGCCAGTGCAGAGCATTCAAAATCAACACTGGCTTTACTCATTTTCCTGTTCGGTTCTTGTTTCTCATTTCATTCTGAAGTGAATCTGAGAAGAGTTTTGAACATGAAGAGTGTGACAGGACTGTAGCAACATGAGACACATAAATGTGTTTAAGGACATTTAGTGTGAGACCAATTTTTACATAAAGCAGGTTTATGTGGGAATCTTAACTTAGAGTATAGACTGGATGTATTATTACTTTAAGGTCTTCTTCAGTTAAAATTGTAGTCTTGCATATGCATAAAAAGAGTTTTGATAAGTATATGGTGTAGAGTAGCCATTAAATTGAATCTATTCTAGAACATTTATGTAAGGGAAGTTTTGGAAAAAAGATGAGTTAGTATATTATGTCTACTTGTACTTGCCAATACATTCTAATTCACAGTTTATATTTTTTTTCATCCTGCATTTCACAGTTAGTCGTCAACTGTCCTCACCCAGTTGCCTCACTTGAAATGTGAAACACAAACAATATTCCTTCCTCACCAGGTTGCACCATCCCACACTAACACACCTATGTTAACACAAACATGTCTAATCTGTTCAGAAAGACCTCTAATAATGATGGTTCTGCAGGCTGTAGGACTCGGGAGTTCAGTTTTTTCCAACTATCTGATCACATCAGCAAATAATTCTCCAAGTATCAAAAAGAGATAGGCCATGAAGTAAGAAATACTGTGCCTGTTGATAGTGTCTAAGAATGCATGACATTTGTCCTATAGTTGAAGCCTAAAAAAAAAAATAAAGGAAAGTGAAAACTAGAAGAACTTTGTGAAAATGAGAAATGGTTGAAATGTACTGTTACCTGCTCAATCCCCTAGTCATTGTTAACATTTTGTGCCAGGAAACATTTATATTGCTTATAACCTGTTTTTCAGAACTCACTTGTTCTGCGGTTGGCTGCCTCCTTAGTTGAGAGGGATTTTGATCATCTTCCACATAAAGAAAATCTTCCAATTCTGGGCTTGAATTGGAAGGTTTCCTAGTTCATCTGTTCCTGGTGGTGTTCTGTGCTAAGACAGTTGTACGAAATTTAATTTGCAGGGTAGCACTTTCCTAAATGTGGTTTGATGATCATGGCTTATCATATTTTACTAAGAAAGTGGAAGAAGTGTATTACGTAAGCAAAATTAGATGGGTAGGAACTGGCTTGGTGGATGCACTTCTTAATTTCTTGCTGGTTTTTATTGTCATTTAAAAGACCTGCCACATAAAATAGCATGCAGAAGTCTAAAGAAAACCAAAAGTGCAATAATTTGGCATGCTTTCTCAGTGACGTTTTTGCCTACTGAACAAGTTCAATGCATAGTGGAAAAACTAGTGGAAAAAATGTATTTTCTCTTCAATCTTGAAGGTAACCCATTAATGTCATATACAGAATAAAGTTAAGATTTTGTGGTGTGAGGTTTCTGACTTTTACATCAACAAAATAAAAAATGCAGGTTAAGTTTTATTTATAAAGACTCTTCCAGAATATGCTAAAAATAGTAATTAAATTAATAATTATATTTTCTATGCAGTCGGATTTCTTTGGAGATTTGAACATTTTATTCCACTTTTCTTTGCGAATAAAAACAAATTCAGTACTGGTGTTTAATCTATTATTAGCAAGTGTGCCACAACTCATCGTCATATAGGAAATCACTGGACTAGGAGCTCTTAAGAGGTAACTTAGTCCCTGGCCTGCCTGCTGCAGTTACTGTATGTGGGATTTCCCAGAGAGAAGGATAAATCCCTTTCACTTCTGAAAGACTCTTCCTTACTGACAGGAAATAAGGAAGGAAAAAAGGGAGATGCAGAGGAAAACATAAATTTAGACACCGAAGATCCTTTAGTACTCAAAGGGAGGGTGACTTATTTACTCAAGTCAAGTTTGAAGCAATGTTTTTTGTCATTGCAGTGTTGTGTCTCTTTCATTACTGGAACTGGATACTATTATCCTTAATAGTTCTATAATTTAATGGTGGTGAAAAACCACAACATTGTTTTTGAATCACCACATTATGTTAAATTTACAGGTGTTACAAAATCAACATAGGTTGAAATGTAGCTGATTGTTTCACTGAATGTGCTTTTCTTGCTTGCTTGTAAGCAAATACATTGAGTCATTCATGGATTTTATTTCTCTCTAGGATGATGTTTTTCAAACCTTGCCATTTACCTAGGTAATTGTTCTGTTTTCATTTGCTGGCATATGCAGCTATGTGTAAACAGGGAGATGACACTACTGACCCAGAACCAGCTCTACTGCCGCTCTTCGACATTTTGCTTTCCAATTAGTTTATCATATCCATCCTTGTATTTCTTAAGTTGCTGTGCACAGCTGAAGTCAAGGACAAAATGGTCCAATACCTGGTTGTAGGCTTGATTATTGACTACACTAGGATTCTCAAGAAATTCCTGAGCTCTGATCTATCCACCATCCCTGATAACATTTGCAGGGTTAGCCCGGGTACTTTTTGGTGTTCCATGACATCTATATATCATGAAGGGAAGAAGAGAGATTTAAAAGCATGTAGAATTAACTCCTGTAGTCCTTAGAACTTTTCTTTGGCCTGTGTCATTGTTTTCCACAAATCCAAACATAAAACACTTGGTGAAATGAAATAAATAAGAAAATGTGTTTAACTATAAATGATACATCACATTGTTGTCTTAAGATCTCCTCCTGCAGTTGTTTCTGCATCTCATGCAAATCAAACCATGTATCAAAAAAATCATTAAATAAATCTGAATTTTAAAAATTAAGTCTTCTCAGCATAATGGAAAATGACAATCAAAACATTTTGTAAAATACACAGTCATTCATATATAGTTATCATTTTGTCTTTGGAATAAATATGATCAGAGGAAAACAAAGATTCAAAGTCCTTTATTTCTAGGTGTTTTTTGGGCAGCTCGTACTGAAAACTTGTATGCCAAAGCAAAATTCCTGTAAGTACATAAACCAGTTTGTTCATAGTATGTGTGAGAAATTTCTGTCGTCTTTCTTCCAGAGATAGGTAAATATCCCTGAGAAACAATCTTACAGTTTACCTTGTATATTTTGAAACTTGCCATTCTTTTACTTTGAAGATTCATCTTCCTCTGCCTGTTTAGATAGCGACTAGTCTGCATCAAATAAGCTCTTGTGCATGGAAAAGGGGATGAGTTTGTACTTACCTGTCAGCCTGCTACAACCAATTCTGCAGGTGCATATGTGCCAGCTAGGTATGTTGTCACTTCAAAATTTCATACATCATGTGTTTTGTGCACGTCTAGGCCAGTTCTGACTGGTTCTTTGGGAGGCACCTGGGGACAGTCAGACAACAAACAACCAAAATATGGCCTCGCTTTTTAGGGCAGAAGTGAAGGCAGAGGTTTTAGTGCCTCACTTTTGTATAACACCTTAGAGTTATACAATGCTTTCCAAGAGGATAACGACAGTGGTTTCAAATCACTCTGAGGAAATGGAAATGGGATCTTCTTCCTCTCAACAGAACTCACACGGCTCCTTAGATACACCAAGGATAACCATGTCTACATTGATGAGATATTTGTATGTACCATGTGCATGTTTTAAGTCTGGTGATACAATTCGGATTTTGCTCTACTACTGCTGAAACGTCTTGACTAAATGTTGGTAGGTAGATTTAATAAAAACTTCATTTTCAATTAAAAAGCAGGAAAAAATGCATACGTAATTTCCAAATCACGGTGTCATTAAGGTTGGCAAAGACTTTTCAGGTCATCAAGTCCAACCTGTGTCTAATTTCCACCTTGTCAAAAATGACCGGGGCACTGAGTCCCATGTCCAGCTTGTTTCTTGAACACCTCCAGGGACGGTGACTCCACCACCACTTTAGGAAGCCCATTCCCACACTTGACAACCCTTCCTGAGATGAAATTCTTCATTATGTCCAACCTGAACCTCCCATGACAAAGGGAAGCCATTTCCTCTTGTCACTTGTTACCTGAACGAAGACACTGATCCCACCTGGCTACACCCTACTTTCAGGTAGCTATAGAGAGAAATAAGGTCCCCCCCTGAGCCTCCTTTTCTCCAGGCTAACTTACTTCTAAAATAACAACATACCAAATAAATGCAATTTGAGAATTTTTATTTATGTATGCAAAATATTTTTTTTTTTTACATGGAACAATATAGCTGGTAAAAATAATCACTATCTATTGTAGTTTAAGGTAGTCAATTATAAATACACAGCTTTAAAATACCTGCAGTTCTGAATGTTGTTCTGATATACATAGAGACACAAGACACAAGCTTTAGGTTTGGGGGCATTTTTTTATGGGTTTAGTTTGGTTGAGTTTTTTTAAGATTAAAAATACCTCATAGGCCAAAGGTAAAATACAGTTGCTAATCCACTCAAGGCAATTTTGGAAGCGTACCAAGTGTTATCCTTCATTTATCTATCATTCTCTCTCTGCCTTTTGATCTGCATGTATACAAGGATGTGCATTTTTAAATGAGCTTCCTCGTTTTGCTATTACAGTTAATAAGCTCAAGAGTTTTTAAAAGCCAGATTAAATTTGTGCTTAGAATAGCAGCACGTAGAAAATATTTTGAATAGATGTGTCTAAATGCAAAATTGAATATTACAGGAAATGATAAGATTTTATACTGCCAAAATTGTACACAATTTTCACTTCTTTTATCTATTTTATCCTTTTTGTACTTGTGGAAGACAGATATTGAACTTCACAAAAAGTAAATAAAAGACAAAAGATCTTTTAGAAAAGAAAGATCCTTTGTTTAATATGCTTTGCTTCTTGCAAAGTCATCTTGGAAATGAAACTCATACACAGGGAAACACACGCTGGAAATTCAGTTTTTTATTTTGGTGAGATTAATCACCAAGTTTACCTTTTGTCCTAGAAACCTTCAGTTTCTGGAAAAGAAACTGAAGACTGGCTTTTCTCAGGTGAAAGGGCTTTTGGTTGTTTGTTTTTTTTCTTAAACTTTTTTGTAAAGGTTTAGAGCAAATTTTGGTTTCCTTACTTTTACGCTTTTTTGTGACTGCCATTGAAGAACGGAAGCAGTTATTATCAGGCAATACACATTGCTAACATAAAAGTGGGTTTGGTTATGTACAAAAGAGGAGCATTAGAGCTGGCACAACTTTATCAAAATTCAGAAAATAGGATTGTCAGCTTAAACAGGATCAGTGGCCAGCAGCTGTTTACCTGGGATGCACTTAACAGCATTTAAATTATATTTTACAAAGAGCTGTGGATCCTTGTGTTGAATTATAAGGACAGTCATATGCTGACTTAATGAGGTTTTTTAAAGTAATCCATTAATACTCTGACTGGAATGAGAGCTGTGAAGAGAAAATTAAAGCTGTAGGGCACTTTATGAATTTTTTTGTGTGTTTATCACAAAGTGAAATGCTTACGAAACACAATGTCAAGAGTTATAGCTCAGTGAAATTCTAGTTTACTTAAAAAATTGTCATAAGTATTTGATAAGTTGGATGTCTTTGATATAGGAAAAATCTATAGTGAAAATAAAGCAATCTTGTCCTTTGCCTGTTTAATTTCTAAGAGTGAAGCTCTTTCACTGTGAGAGAAATGAGACAAATGCTGAAATGTGAGTATAACCAAAGGTTTTACATTTCCTCCCAGCCTACCCTCTACCTTCTCACGCCAGGGCTAACCCTGCACACCACTGTTTCCCCAGCACTGGGACCCAGCAGAGGACATTGATATATTGATAGAAAACTCCTATTGAAAAGGCATGTTACTTCCTTTGCCAAGTAAATCACACAAGCTGATATATGTCAGAAAGGTGTTGTTATTCTAGCATTCAAGGAGGAAAACTAGAATAATTTCTGCAGTTCATAAGCATTTTGCAAGCTGTTAAGGGCTCGTTGGTGTCTGGGTAAAAAAAGATGTGAGTTACACAGGTTAGACTGTGTTTGTGGGAAGGCACAGGATCTAAAGGAAATAGCAGGTAGCATTTTATCTATTTCTAAACTCTATACATGTGAGTCCAAAGAAAAGTCTTCTGGCTAAATGGCTTATAATTTAATCCTGAAGTACAAGCAGAATCACAGAAAACTTTTTCAGACATTATCCTATATTGGAAGTGTTGCAAACCCTTTCGTCTTGGTTGTTTCTGATCAGATTATCCAAAATTCTGCAGTTTTCAGCACCATACCTGAACAACTTGGAGTCTTTTTTTTCTGGTTTTATATTTAATTTTTTTAAGTTTTCTTTTATTATGAAGTCTTTGGAGTAGCCATGCATATCCTGCCTTTCTAATTGCATTTTAGAAAGCTGCAGTTCCCTCTAATTTAAACAAGTGGATTTTAGTGTAAGAAGGGGTGACAGTTGTGGGTTAGAATCTTTATTTCACCTGGTCCAGGGAAATGAAGATGGATTTTCTTGGTGTTTATGAGGCAATGGTTAGTGCTGGGAGCTAATTATTCAGTTAGAGCAGCAGTTAGTCCTGGAAATCAGGTTATTTTTGTTTAATGTTTAGGGGCACTTGTCTCTACAGAAAGGAAGTGTGTTAGATGCTTTCTCTGTGTCCTTCCTTTGCCCATCTCCAGTACCTAGGGATATGTACTAGGTGACTACAGGTTTTTGCAGCTGTGTTAGGCAGAAGAGCGAGAAGGACAGTGAGTTTAAGAAGTCTAAAGAGGAGTGGTCCCATACAGAAAAGACAAAAGACATAAGGCGAAGCTGGGATGGCACCCACACATCCACATTCTTACTAAAATTCATGGCTTCTGTAAAACCCTGCAAGAGCCAGTGTAGTCTTGCAAAAAAAAAAAAATTCTGCCTGATTATCTAAGAAAATGACTTATCTAAGAAGTCTCTGAAACAAAATTAAAGCCCAAAGCCTTTAAGGGGAAAGGAGAATTCAGGATATATTACTGGCAAACTGCTTATTGGCCACAGAGTTTTATGGATACCAAAGCTCTACTCCTTGCTTTTGTCAAAAAATAATTTGAGCTCTTGGACAAGATATTTTTCTTCTTTGTGCCTCACATTACAAAGTAAAATTCAAGATTCTCTTACCCCATTCCACCTTTCCTTAATCTTGTTCTAGTTATATGTTGTTCATGTGCAGTTGCCTAGATAAAATGTTCTGAAAGGAGGGACTTCTTTGCAATTAATGGGATGAAAATAGAAATAAAATGCCACTTGAAAATGTTAATGACTTGGTGTTCTAAACCTGTGATTCTCTTCTGTAATATTTTATGAGAAAAGAATAATGAGAATAGAAGAAGTCAATAGGGCCCAGAGTAGCTTAATATTGTGTATGTTTCAGAGAGTATTACCTACTTAAATATTATTGTAACATTTAGACTTATGAAGAAGGCCTATTTAAAAACATCTTGATAATGTGAGTACTTGAAGAAATTTTGTTTTGTGTCTCCTGTTCCCTGTTTACTGCCTTGAGGTCAGACAGCCAGATGCAAACTGGCACCAGAAGGCTTCGCAGACAGTTCAAGCATGGCCATGTTGCAGCCTAGAGTGAAATAGGTGGACAAATTGAGTCACATGAGAGGGAGTCTGCCTTTTTTTCTTGTGGTGATTGTGTTCACTCTCATTTTTAAGTGAGAAAAAGCTCACGTGATCCTTTGAATAAGAACAGGGACAGCTGTCTTCCCTTGGTGTCTGTTGGTTAGTTAGTAACAGAAGAAACACGCGGGTCTCAGAGCAGCAGTGGTTTCACCAGGCAGGACCGACCAAAAGCCCTGCCCTTCTTTATTTACCTATTTTTATAGGATTTTAAAGACAGTTAAAGATTGGTAAAAAGGGGCAACACCCTTGAAGGTTTACAAAACAAAGACATGGTCAATCATCTTTCTCCACCCCAGAGAAAGAAATGAAAAACAATTTTACAAGTGCAAAACAATTCCGGCCGGTTTAAAAAAACAAAAACCATGTTTACAAAACAAACATGAAAAACTACAACTACAGTGTTACAACTTATGAGGCCCTGTAAAACCAGGGCGACAGGTGTCTGCTTCCCTGACTGAGAGAAATATTTTCATCGAAACATAGAATGATTTGGATTTTAAAAGACCCTTCACAACATCAAGTCCAACTGTAAATCTAACACTACCAACTCCACTACAACACCATGTTCCTAAATGCCACGTTCATTCATTACACAGCATGTTAAAGGGAATAGTTACTCATTTAGACTGAAAATTGGGAACATAGACAGGACCTTAAAGGGATGTTCATGGAAGTGGATGGTGCTCCATTGGCTTAAGATAGTTCAGTTGCTTCCTGTGTTGCATTAACATATCATTTTATAGTAATTTATATGTCTGTCTAGAGTCTATTAAGTCTAGTGTATTAAACAGATGCAGGAATTATTAAATAATGGGGTGACAATATTTAAGTGGTAGTTCTGAGAGAATTATCTCTGTATTATGTACGATGAAATGAAATGAGAATTATATTTTAAAGATGCTACTATTTTAAATGCTACGAAGAAAACTCCACCAAAGAAATAATTATTTTTCTCCTAAGTTGGTCCTGACTAGGTCACACTTGGAGTACCATATTTTTTCAGGGGAGCATTTTAAAGTGACAGATTGAATCTTAAGTGGCAAAGAGTTCAGAAAGTGAAGCCTGTAAGTGAAGAACAGTATACAGCCATCATAAAAGAAAACAAGAGGGAGACAGGAAATTGATAGCATAGAGAAAGGGAAAGATTTCTAAATTGGTTACCATCCAGCTGTTGCTTCACAGTAGGAGCAGAGAAAGCAGGCAGTTAATTGAAAGTAGGAGAGAAAATACTAACACAGAAATGTATGAAAATGTTCAGTCTCTAGAATGAGCCGAACACATCCTACAGTGGCTGTTGCTAGTGGAAGGTGCTGGTTTTTGGCAACTACCACCAAAGACTGGTAGGGACAATTTTTTATTCATGTTTTCTTGATGGCTTTATTACCACTATGATTGTTCAAGTAATGCTGCATCATAAGCCTAGACCTCTATTTTGTGACATTCTATCAAATATATTTTATTACATTCAAAACAGCTTACTGAAGTAAGAATAAGAATTTGTGTGGTTCTTAAGGTACAGTTCTCCCACTGGCTATCGACTGTCACTTTCACTTGAAGGACAGTGAAAATGTTCATGTTTAATGCCACAGGGTCACAACTGCAGGTGCCAAAGCAGTTGTTCCTGCAGGGGAGGACTGGCAATTTCTGGATACACATTGTGCAGTCACTCATTTGTACCCTATTGATTTTTTAAATACTGGTAGGTATGCAAAATGTTGACATCATCTAATGTCAGAAATAATTTATTGGTTAGTTAATACCATGCTTTTCATGTTTCCTGAAATAATGATCCATTTGAGGAGTGGTGTCCTTTTCCTAGGCAATAAACTGCTTTAATTTTGGCAACCTGTTAATCTACTTTAGTGTACATTGAAAAGCATGTGAATCAGTATAATTCATGTCCAATGTGTCATTGAATGATGTTTTCATTCATGTTATAATGCAGATTAACTTGATGACTGAACTTTTTTCTTTTAAGACTGAACATAGAGGCTGACGAACATCATTAAATAGAAGAAATGCTTAATCTTCCCCTTGTGGTTGTGATTTTGCAAGCTGAGGAGGAGTGACTTATATTAGAAGACTACAGATTAAGCAAAAAGCTTCAAGAGACTTCTGAGAGTTGTGAGAGTTGAATATTCACTCTGTTCTCTAGATTAAGACGTGCAAAGTCTAAATTGCTGCAGGAGATGTGTTTTGGGGTGCTCTTCTGAAAAACTTTTGTCCCTGAAAGTTGCCATTATTAAAGCATTCCAGCCTTTTCTGCGAGATCAGTATTGGGTCTTAAATATATCTTTGGTTAGAATAGCTACAGTGTACAAAATGGTGGAAATTCGAGCAGCAAGTCCTCTTTTTGCACTTTGGAATATAAAAAGATCTGGAAAGTATGTAAAGAAACAAGTACTTCAATGGCAAGTGATCTAGGCAGGGAAAAAAATTCAGAACTCAAAAAACAAATCTAGAATTTGCCAGTTTTTTTCTATTTCAAGATAAAGATTAACTGTATTTCTCTATCTCCTAGGCATTTTTATAGATCTGCCTGGCTGATCACATCTAAATGCCATTTATGCACAGTTATCTCTATACTTGTACAGAAATACTTTCTCCCATAATGCTTTCCTACATGAAGTTCTTACAAGATCAAGATATTACAGAGAGAAAATACTTAGTGAAAGAAATGGATATGATGTAAATATAAAGTTTAAGTGAAATTTTGCATAAAGTGGAAAAGTTGTTTCTATTTTTATCTAAAAACCAATACGGTGGATTGATTCATCAGAGAGTGCAAGCAAAATGGAGATATTCCTATTTTTTGGACTAGATTACCTTTATTATGTCCCTTCCAAATCAAACTCCGTGATTCTGTGATTCCTAGTCCAGAGGAGAGTAAAAGATTTGTATTATCAATTATAAGAGTGTCCAGGTTATGCGTTACAAACATTAAGGATGGCATAATATACAATGTCTATATAAATAAGCTTTTACATTTTTTGTTTCTGCTTCAGATAGGAAAGCTGTAAGTGGAAAAAAAAAGTAGTTTAAATAGAAATCAAAGGTTTATAAATAGAGATAAAATCACCTATACTCTCATTTGCATGAGGTTTGCCAGGAAGAGAGGGGGAAAATACTAAAAGAGGAACAGAAATAATTAATATAGTGCTTTCCTTAATGGAATTCCATGTGCCCTACCTCATCTCTATACCAAGATAGGTATTTGAGATACATAAATGTCTAATAAGTTCCTGTTAAGTTACTACTCTTAAAATTGTTTCTCCTAAAGTTGCTTAACCTTAAATTGATGTATTCAGTCTAAATAGTGAAAGAATCTTTACAAGCTGTATAATATATGATAAAAGCAGGACGTATTTTGAGCTAATATTATTCATAGGAAATCTAGTCAGAAGGTCAGAGGAATTTTTGTAGAGGCAGATCAACGTGCACATGTAAATTAACAGATTTGGAAAAAGAGTCTGATGGAAGGCTCTGGTAAGGAGGACAACAGTTCATGCAGTTGTAAAAGAAAATTACTCACTTTTAACAATAGCCTGTAGCAAACATCTGTTAAGGAAATGTTTGGAAGAAATTCATCACTTAGCCTGTCAGGGGTGCAGTGTCTGTGGGCAGTAGATTATCTTTCAGGGATCTTGGAAATATAATATTCCAGGCAGGAGTCTGATGTTTTCTCTGGGTTTCTGTGAGACCAATTCCTCCACCAGTGGCCATGAAACTGTCAAGAACAGAATTGAAAGCAGAAGGGACTAATTTGGTGTGCGTATGTCTCTCTTTTCATGCCTGCAGCACAAAATTGCTGTAAGAAAGTTTGCTGGAGAGGGGTGTATATGAGTGTATATATCTGTTTAACTGCTAGATAAGCTAAAAAACTTTAAACAAGTGCTAACAGCAAGGTAAACTCTTCTTGAGTTCTTTTCCCTGCTTGGTTGTTCTTGAATTTTCTGCTTTTTTTTTCTATTATAAGGTTGAGGATGGAGCAGTAGTACACAAAAAAAATCTAATATACTTCTGTGAGAAATTCTTCTCTATACACCTAGTCCACCAGTATGATTTATTGCTTTTTGAAGAACTATATTTTTGAAACAATACTTTTTTCATAATGTGCAACCTCCAGAAAGGAGTAGAGACACAGACTGATAGATTGTGTTTGGGTGAACTAGTGATGTATGAAAGGACCATTTACTAAAAATTACCTTGGGAAGGGTAATTCTGTGATGTTTTGTTAAAAAGATAAATAGGTTTATGAATTTAAGACCATGAATTTGGAGTCTGAGACTATCAAGAATTCCTTAACCTGAGATGCGTTTCTCCTTTCAACAATTAG
The DNA here is from genome assembly GCA_013400955.1 of Drymodes brunneopygia. Taxonomy (NCBI): domain Eukaryota; kingdom Metazoa; phylum Chordata; class Aves; order Passeriformes; family Petroicidae; genus Drymodes; species Drymodes brunneopygia. Next base: position 508,227 of record VZTZ01040287.1, read on the forward strand.
TGTTTATGTTTTTGTTAATCTAGCTTTGAGGTTACTAAAGAGTTGGATGATTAACTGGAAAAGCATATATAAATTAATTTAATTTGACACATCATAATTAATATTATTAACCAAAAAAAAAAAAAAATCCAGGAAATTGCTTTGCTATGGTTTGACGCCCAAGTTCTGGACTATACCTTGTATTCCTGCTTAGAACAAGAACTAAAATGTGAGTGTTGGAACTAAGCTTATTGAAAACAGTGTGTTTTCCACTGGAAATATTCTTGTACCCTGTGTTGTTTGTTGGCTTCCCTGTCCTTCGTGCAAGGTGCAGTTTATGTTTTAGAGATTTTAAATATTAACAGTTGTATTTTTTATTTTTTAGAATGCAAATATTGTAAGAATAGTTACAAGGATTTGCAAATGCCGTAATTGCTTGGTAAATTAAACTAATGTTACTTTTATGGAATGCTTGGTACAGAAAAGTTGTTAGACTTGTGCAGAGTGTAAGTATATGAACGCTTGATTTGTGTGTCACTAATTGTCACATTTTTGATTCTGTATTTGCAAGTTAGAATAAAATCAAGGTTTTAAAGATTAAAGGGTGTTAAAGTAGGAGACATTTACTTTAGAAATAGGCACTTAGCTATTTATATACACCAAAAGTGATTAACAAAGAGATTACTATAAATAATAATTATTTCTTTTATTTATCTCCTTTTTCTTTATTTTTTTCAATTGTATTTAAATTAAATGGTTTGGTTTGTCTTTAATTTCAATATGGCTAAAAATTTCTTAATGATTATTACAAATAGTTAAAATTATTTTCTCTTCTATAATGTAGATAAACTTCTGGATGTCAGGAATTAATAGTTTTCCAGCTGAACATGATTTTTTGATGTGGTTACTAAACAGTGCATATTTTTTTGCAAGTCAGAAATTCAATACAAGTTTATGTATCTTCCTTTCACACCAGACAGAACAGGATGATCAGATCATTTCTGTTTGGATTGAAACCTTTGTTTTTTCATATTGTCATACAAAATGCCTGCTTGGTTTTATGATAATTATTATTATTATTATCAGCAGCAGCAGCATTGTCATCAAGATTCTGTCCTGTTTTCCTTTGTAATCCATTACAGACATAATGTGCTGATTTAACTTTTGGTACCATCATAAATCTCCCAGATCTACTTCTTTAAGAATTGATACAATAATTTCCTCTACTTCAGTGGCCATATGAATTTTCAGAGCAGCTTTTCTGCTGTTCCTATTTTTAATAGGAGGATGTGGACTGCTTTGGGGGTTTGGCACCAATTAAATCACCAAATAATTCACAAATATCAGCTGAATACTATCTTTTAAAAAGAAATGCAAAAGAGATTATAAATTACTGTTGTTATTCACTGCTGCAACCTTAAAATAGTTAAATTTTCTTTCCTTATTGTGTTGGTCAAAACACGATTGATTGAAAAAGGTTTCCAATAAATGAGAATAACCTGATTACTGTATCAGAATTCCTGTAATACTAAATAGTGCATCATCTTCAAATAACTTAATTTCTGATTAGACAACGTTTTTCCACTTTATTATAAAGTAAAATGATGCCAAAGTAAATTACTTCTTTTTTTGCTTGTTTTTCTTAATTACTGAATTAATCCCTGTCAAAATAGATTATGATGGTGTTTATAATGTCTGTCAAATCATCATTTTTACCTCTGAAGGACTGTGCTTGTGGATTTCTGATGACAAAAACAAGCATTTAAATGCTTTCCAAATCTGTGACTCGGTATTGAAAGTCCACAGTTTGAAACAGTGTTTTTGATTAGCAATTTATTAGAGCCCACAATGCACAGTCAAAAAAAAAAAAAAAACAACTGAAAAAACCAACCCAAAAAACCCCCACCCAAACTAAAAAGCCCAAACAACAAAACAAAAGAAACCAAACACAGAACAACAATAAAAAGAAAAGCACATAAGAATGCCAGAAGTATTAAGACGCTTTTGAATTTCTTATCAGCTAATTTATCAATTATCTTTACAAGTCTAAATCCAAGGAAATTGTGCCATGAAAGCTCAGGTCTCAACTGCTTTTTCTAGTAAAAAATGTTTCTATTCAAAGTGCATTTTATTGGTTTTGATGCAGTATAGAAGGATTTTGAACAGATTTAAGCATATATAGTGGGATTAATTTGCTTGGGTTTAGACATCTATATCACTACTCATCAATAAAAGGAAGTACTTTGAGAGACCCCATTGATTTATGGTCCTTAAGTACATGTTTTTCCTAGAATGAAAGGGATTTGTCCCAATGAGTTTAGTCATCACAAGGACAAGGCATAAGTTCTCACTCTTAGTGCCAAATAGAGTTGCTCTCATAGTGTTACATTTAAAAACCATAGAAAATTTACTTTATGTGCCTTGAATTTTGTACCAGTGACTCCTACTATCATCCCCTTCTCTGATCTCTGTAAGGAATTTCTGTCTGAAGTCCTGCATCTCTGAGTTTCTGCATCCCTTACCTGTATATGTTGATTTGACAATATTGTGCTGTAAAAGGCCACATTCCAGACAGCAGTTTTGAAGGTAGTTTTTCAAGTAGTTACTCAGAATGTAGCAATTTAAACATGCCTCTGCTTGTTCAACATAAGAATTCGATTTTCACTTAATGATGCCCTACTTCTTTCTAAAAAGATGCGCAGTGATGCGTATTTGAAACTGAATAGCAGCCATCTGTACTTAGTGTGACATTTCTAGTGGTCCTTCTGTGAAATGAAGAATTTTAACATCAGGAGACAGTACCTGTTAACAGAGTGATTGCCCTTTCAACAGTAATACTGTTTGTCATAGCCTGTGGCCATTGGTTTTTAGCTGTGGTGAGTAAGATGAAGGAAGTCTTGCTGGGATTTAGCAAATGTGTGTCTTAATGGACCTATCAGGGATGAATAGTTGTTCCCATTATAATTCTTTAAAATGAAAGATACAACCCATTCAAATTATTGACCCCTGCCTATTATTTCCATTTGGAAAAGAATTATGTCAACTGAAGAGTGATTTTTTTTTGGCTGTTTTTTTTTTTTTTTTTAATATATAATTTAGTACACTTTAGTCTGATATTTTTACAGGACTTGAATTTCTTCTGTCTCAGTACCCTCTTGCCAGTTCTTGCTTAGTAGCAAATCTATTTCTACAGTCCTGCAGTCTCAAGTATTCTCAAGATGTTCTCGCTGGATTCTGAAGTATCCATTTTCAATCACAGGTTCTCAGAGTTCTATGAAACCTAGTCAGGCAGACAAAAGAGACTTGTCCCTTCTTTTTGGCCAATAATTTTTCTATGTTTAAGGAATCAATTGCTGATACCTGGCACTGTCCATCCTAAGTGTCATCTCTGTATGGCTGTTCAGCAAGTCTGAATGTGACAATCTGAAAACTCCAAGCCCAACCTCCCTCCCTTTTATGTGATGCAATTTTTTTACATGCACATATTTGGGATATTTGAAATATGCAGATGGAAAATGAGGTAACTTTTGCCATTTTTTAAAAATTTCATTTCTGCATGATTCATTGGCCTTACAATTTAGTGGGATTTATACTTACTTAGTTTTTCTGACTATGCCAAGCAAGCTTTTATGAACTTGATTTTAAATATCTGAACTTGAAATATTTGACTTCCCTTTTAATGTAAAGGGTTCATTTGCCCTGCTTACTAGAACTGTGGCAGCCTATCCAAATGACAACTGCTTAACAATTGTTCAATTTTGCCTTCATATCAAAGTAAGAAATATTTTTGTACGTTTTGGGGGGACTTAAAATATTACTTTAAAAAATCAGCTTATATATATTCAGTGGTTTAAGTTCTTCTTGAACTCCCTGTGGAATTTTCAGCAATAAGAATGACAATAAATGCTTCACATTTTACATCTGAGTGCCATGGAGACAGTGACATGGCAGTTTTGCAAAACAGAAATTTATTTATACACACAATGCTAAAAGAGATTATTAGAGCCTATTCTGGAATAACTATTTTCAATTTGGAATATTTCCATTAGCAACAGGGTGTTTCTCGTGTCATATACAGTATAACCTGAGTGGGACAGAAATACCTTTCTACTTCCAGAAATTTAATTTCACATCTAACCCAGAAACATTCATCCATCATTGTGACATTAAATCCAAATCACCTGTGTTTGAAAGCTGAAGTTGTGCTGTCTCCTGTCCTTGTAATCTCTTAGAGTGCCTGTTATTTGCATTCTACTTATGAAACTTGGATAAAGGTTGAGGGAGAGAGGGAACATGATACAGCATAGGAAATGTGAATGAGCAGCTCAGCAGCTGACAGCTTAGGAAAAAGCAGTTAATCTTTATCTCCTATCTTTTCTCCTGATAGAGATACTGAGTCAATAATAGCAGTATCAGGGCTTAAAGTTGCATGGCTGTTTATACTCATGTATGTGCACAGAAATATATATATATATTTCTGTGCAATGCCTGTATTCTCTACTCCCAGAATTAACTTCTTTTAAGATGTGACTTTCAAGAAGAAAAAAAATATGAGGTCTGCTAGGAACAGAGTATTTTTGGACTCAAATAACAGAGAAAATTGAGGCTAAATTCACTGTGCATGTTGGCCTCTCAAACCAGAGAAAAGCTATTTATTTTTGGGAGCTGCTGCAGGACTGACTTCCTGTGGTATGGAGTGTAGTTATAAATCTCATTTGGCTGCTGTGCCAAGCCCTTGGCAAGCTACCACAGGAGCTGCTATCATGCAGTTCGTGCTGATGGCCGTGTCCCTTGATGGGTCGGGGTGGTCAGACTGGAGAGGTCGCCGCGTGCAAGAGGAGCCAGAACCACCATGGTCCATCTTCTTCCCACCATTCCTCTCCTGTCAATGACATCCAGTGTTCTTTTCCCCTCCCCAAAAGGAGACAATCTCATCTGTTCATTTCATCATTGATATTATTGGGCCAGGTGTTCTTTTTGACTCTTCTGTGGGATTAGTGAGGTTCCATCAGACGTATCTCCTGCTTCTTCAGGGGGATTATTCTGTTGTTATCAGACACCCTTCCCACATTCCCTGCAGGATTGTTTCATATTACAAAATGTCTTTCTTGCTTTCTCTACATGCTTCGTTCTTACCATACAAATTTTCCTCCTTGTGCAGGTTTTTCTGTGTCAAATTTGAAGAATGTCTCAGTCTATGTAGATTAAGACATCAGTCTAAATTAAGAAGGCCACAGAGATTTCTGCTCATGGAGGATCTATGCAGGACAAAAAAAAATGAATTTAATGACTTGACTTTATTTTTATAAGTTGAAAAATGTGAACAATAGTAATCATACAGCTTAATTTATTAGGATGTTTACTTTGTTCAGACAAGAAAAAAGAAGATTATTTCACAAAATAAACCCATAATTCTGGGTCATTTACCTATGACGATAGCAGGCAACAAATACAGTTGTAGAATTAACCATTGGTCCCAGTATGATTGCTTCTTCTGTAAATTAACAGGGATAATTCAAGACAGAGAGCAGCTGGGTAGTATAGTGTTACATTTCACTTGAAGTTATTGGTGCTTGTTTGTCTCAGAACACTAATATTTTGCTGCTTCTTCTAGTTTTGTAATATATCTGAGTTGATTCTCTCTAAATGGTGAATTTTAAATAAAATCAGCTCTGATTTTCTCCACTCCAGCAAAATCAGTGCCTGGGATGTTTCTTCCTACATGGTATTCTTCTTTAGTATTTACTGAATAAACTCTTTCATGTAAACTTCGTTTTTTCATCATCCAATATAGTTCTAATGATCTGATGCTCCAGATGAATTCTCAGCTGAGTCCATGTTAAAGGTGTGTTCTAGGAGAGATGCACTGTCAGAAGAATAATGGTTTGCAAAAGTTCATGCTGCCTGAAAGCCAGGATAAGAACTGCATGAAAAAATGCTGAACATTTCGAGTGAGTTGTTCTTGTATACTTTAAGATTATAGTGTAGCAAAGTCCCATATTAAATTAAAATAAAATGTGTTTTCTTTTTAGAATATTCAATTCTACTAAGTGCAAATCTATTTCTTCTGTCTAGGCTACATTTATAATAGATAAATTCTTGTCATGTAGAATGAGGATAAAAAATGAGGATTAGGAATTAAGTTACTTAGGAATGAATCCACCAGAGTGTCAAGGAGAACAGTAATTTTGACAGCCAATGACAGTGGGGTTTTCCTACTTATATACAACTTAATCAAGTGTGGTGGCTTAGGTTTCCAGTCCTCTCCAGATGGTTTCAACCTTGGTTAATTTAATGGCAGCTTTGCAAAATACAGTTCTCTAGGGGTGTTTAGGTTTTCTCCTTTGGGAAAACCTTTTCCTCCTCATCTATAACTATGTCTTTTCAGGCACTGGAGTTTGTGTTTGTGCATATGTGGGAGGTACACATGCAAGTCTGAACCAATCTATTTAAATGCAGGCCAAAATCTACTAAACTATGTAGGATTATTCAACTTTCTGGTGTGGAGTAATGTTTTGTCGCTCAATTCCACACTGTTGTAAACAGAAATTATGTGCTTTTGCTGTAAAAGATGAAACTCTGTTCAACAGAGGAATTAATGTAATGGAAATGAAATTGGCAGATTCATAAAAGCAATCCATTAGCATATAGTGTGTTTTATTTACACTATGCATATGTGTAAATCCAGAAGAATTGAGGAGACATTTTGAAATATTCTTCAAACAGCACTAAAGATGAGCAAATATTTGCAATTATGATCAAATTATGCAGCTATCAAATACAATTTTCTATAATTAGTGGGTAAGCAGAAGTTGTTGACTTTGTAATTACATGACAATTCTAAAGGAAGTTCCCCTTTAATTTGTCTTAGTAAACACCTCCAGTGCAGTCAAAATTGAAATGCAACACAGTTGTGTGCTTTGATTCTTGGGCTGTAAGGCTTGCTAAGCTACAGGAGGGAAGATAAGAGGAGGCAGAGTTTTCTGCCTTTCAGACAGTAGTATGTTGCAAAAACTTTTACCTCAGAATTAGCTGGAATTTTGTCCTACCAAAACTGAAGCAGTGGCTGACTCAGAATATCTCTGAGATAGTCAGTGCTAAGAGGAAAAGGTATTAAAGGAAGAAGGAAGGTAGTAATTGCAATGTGGATCTCCAGAGGAATGTAGATAATTTTTAAAGCCTGGAGGGAAATGAGCAAAGTAGAAAAAATATGTTGCCCAGAAAAAGAGTTGGGAAAAACAGGAAATAAAAAAGAATTGCTTTCAGGCTGTGGCATTTTAAAACAAAACAAACAAAAGGAAAGATAATCAAAAAAGGATATATACTTAAGTCTGTGTTGCTCTGAAAAATATTGTCTCTGTTTTCTATGAGAGAAAAAAATGGAAGTTTTAAAGAATATGTAATTTGTTGATTAAACGTAATTGGATAAAGCGATCATGCAGTTTAAATTTTTTTTAAAATTGATTGCTATTGAAATTATGTCCACTACTGCATGTGTCAAAGGAGAATTGCATTATCCAAAATTAATGAATCTGAAGTCCAAGGCAATTAAAGGTAGGCAAGAAGAATGTATAAGTTCATAAAGAGACCTGAAATTTGACTCACACGTGAAACTTCAGACTTGATTCTCCTGTCATCTTCCATACAAAGAGGCTGGAAAAGTGCCCATGTAGGTGTGCATAACTCTGAGCTCTCTTTTTGCTTTCATTAATAGTGAAGATCAATTCAGCTGGATAGAAAATTACTTTTTTCCCCTATTTTTTGACTAGCACTGAATTTATTCTGTGTTATTAAATTAAATGTTCAGGTCCAGTTGTCCAATTAGTGTTTTAGAGTCAATGTCTGTGTATGGCTCAAACATACCTGTCTCAGAAACCACAAGTCGTTCTTATTTTCATTAATTCAGGGTCATGTAGGAAAGCTGGCTAAGGATTAGAGTTCTTCCACATCTTATTGTGCTCCTTACAACTGATAGGACAGCTGTAGTCCATAAGAAATTTTTAGACATGGTTTTGGAAGCTGTCTGGTATAAGTTAATCCCAGAAGTGTGGTGTAAAAGATAGTCTGAATTAATTGAAGAGGGAGATCTTCAGTGGAGATTTGAATCATTCACTTGGTAGCATCTTAAGCCATGCTCATATGTAAAAAACCAAAATATTGAGAAAGGGAGAAGGATAGGGAAAAAAGGCTGTGTTAGAAATTTAATTTAAAATCAGTTATTTCATGCTGGCATTTTTTAGCATGATTCTTGAGATAGTCTGTCCTGAGGGGTGTTTATTTTGTGATCCTTAAGGTTGTTAATTGTATCTTTACAAGGTGCACATAATGTTAATTTTTATCCTAATGTTATGGGGGGAAATGCATTACTCGTTTGAAATAAGAAGGCTGGCTTGTGTTCAGCTACGAAAAGTAAATAAAATTGAAGTTTTTTAATGCTGGTCAGGCTTCCAGAACGATAACACATTTTGTGTATATTGGTTCCTGGTAATCTAATTCAAACTGTAATTAAACTGTATTTTCTTTTAATAAAAAGACTGGTGGAGCAGCAACTGCCCTAAGGATTTCCTAAATAGTAGAGAAATTGAGAAACAATCAATTTTAGATACCTTCTTACCTTGCTTTTCTCCCTGCAAGTCTATAGATGTGTTTTGGCAACAGAACAGGCAGTCAGATTACTTCTTATCCCCGACTTGGTCATACTATTGAAGTGAATTCTTGCAGTGATGAATACACGAGAGCTACTGAAAACTGTCCCCGAGTCTCCAGGTTGTTCTCATTGTTCCAAGTTGCTGGATATGTGGTGGTGTGACAGTTTGAATTTGTGAGAGCATTTTAAAACCAAAGTTTTTTACTACGTACAAAGAAAAGCGTTCCTTTCTTTCTCGTTACGTGTTGTGCTTCATCTCTGATCCTCATTAGTGCCTCCTGTTACTGTCAGTCCCAAGAGCTGTAATACCATCCTAAAAATAGGGCACATTTATGAACACGTGCGTGTAGGAAATCCAAACTTCTGCGTAAATAAAAATACAGTGCAATTATATACAATATATATTTCATATATATAATACAAAAATACGTGTGATATTGTACTGATCGCCAGCTTCAAGTGCCCATATAGAAAAATAAGAATGAAGCAAGATTATATTGCATCAACTAAATGAAAGTTTAAATTACATTCTCGAATTGCATGACAAATTTAGGTGGGGATGAATTGAAGGAGAGGGAGGAGGCTTATATTCTAATACTTTGAAAAACAATTTTGCCAAATACTCGAGTTCATTTGTCTTGAAAATGTCTTGACATTATTGCTGCACTTCACTTGTGCTACGCTCCTCAGCAGAAGAATTCTTAAAGAATTACTGAAATGGATATGTATTAATTTATTCATTTTCTAACTTTGAGAATGAGCTAGAGCTAGGCCCAATCTGCAGGACTTGAAAATATTCAATATCCTGGCTGTGCAGTGCACTGCTCTCCTTCTGTCAGCATTATGCATTCCACAATTTTCAATTGTTACCAGCAAACTGTCACTATGACTGCAGGTTTTATTCCAAGTTCTCTGAGTTGTCGTACCTACAATTTTCCACATAAATTTTCACGATTATTCACCTATGACTTTACTCCTAGAATCATCCTCACAGTGAAAATATGTTTAAGTTCTTAAACTGACATCTGCTATATCTCAATGCTTTTGAATCAATCTAAAGCCATTGAAACATCTCTTTTGGGACTTGTTGCCTTCTTTGGTATTGTTTTTCCCTTTGCAGCAGAAAGTAGTGGCAGAAAAGGAAAAAGAGATAAAACTGGAATCACTTAATATAATGGACTTTCAGTTACATTTTATGATTGTACGTGAGTAATGTAACCTGTTCCATGATTTAGATTTTCAGTGGGTTTTTGGTGAGTTAAATGTCTTATATTATTTTTTGCATGTCTAATTGTATGCAACCTTAGAGGAGGGTTATCTCTTAAGTATTTTGAGGACACCCTATACATGTTTATTATTTGTGTATAGAAGATGGAATTATTACTGAACTTCCAAATAAGTGTAGGTTTTTGTGATTTTTTTTGAAGAATACCCAATATCCACATGATTTGTATTCAAACATGTTTTCACTCACTTTGAGGTATTAATCATCGGATAAGCTCTCTTTCCTCATTACAAACTGGTTTGTAGTGCCACAGGCTTCCTTACAGCAATTCATGACCAACCTAAGTGATAAGACCAGAGAGAAGTACTGACATGAACTATTTACTGAGGAGAGAAAGTTAATGAATTACTGCTTTTTCTACAGAGATCACTAGTATTTGATATTTTGTAATGGCTGAAGTGAAGTTCAACTGAAACTACATAGAAAAAAGTTTTGCATTCAGAATGAAGGGAATAGATTTCTAAGTACTCCTACTTCTTAGGCTGTGTACGTTGAAGCTTTGGAAGTATCAGCTTTAAAGGATGTGCAATGACAGACTGGCAGGCTTTACAATGATAACTGACTCCAATTTTGAGGAGACTGGTTGAGAAGTTGAATTTTGAAAGAAACACTGCCTTTGAAGCCAAAACTTTCCTAAATACAGTCAGAAGCGTGGGGTTTTTGGCATTCAGTTCCAACATTTTGTTCTTCCTTTTAGAAGAACTGATGTCAACATCAAGTAAACTTTTTGTCTTCCTGATCAACAAATTTACTTTTAAAGCCTTTGTAAATGCTGTGTGTTTTGTTCCCAGTGTCATTACATAAAAGTCATCCAGGGAGCATTGGTTATGATCATATAATCACAGATATGGGGAGATCTGGATCAGACATCTGTTTGTCTTTAAGTAGGGGTGGCTTGGTTTTTTCATTGTGATTCAGATGCTGAGATGATGAGAACTAGTAATGTTAACCATGACCTTGCATTGCAGTAGAATTATACAGTAGTAGCTCTCCATATAAAGATAATAAAGTAGTAGAGACGCCACATTAAGGAAATAATAAAAAACGAATAGTAAGACCTCTAGATTATTTGTAATGTGACAGCAATTCCTAAAATAAATTAAGAACATTTCTGTTAAAGTTAAATTTTAAGATTAATCCTGCCCATCTTTCCACTGTTATAAAACCCATACTTGCAAATTGCCAGGAAATACAAAGAAGCTGTTTCACATAACCCTAGTTCTACTCTAGTTTATTTTCAAGTTCCACTTGAGTGACCTAGAGTACAACTGAATTTTCTGAGCTGAAAACATGAGACTCAAAGGCAGAATGCTATGGAAAGAATTGGGGAAAGAAAATGGGGGGTTATTTTTTCCAGTTTTGTAGCAAAAGTAGTATTAATCAGTGCCACATAATATACACAGGAATTAGGTGGTTAATGTTCTAGTTATGTGGTTTTCTGTTTGTTTTTTTGTTAAATAAAATCCTACTGGGTAAAATCCATTGTGAGTTCATGTGCCATGACAAGTTTCAAAATAAGTTGTTCTTGAATTCTTGCATTAAAAGACAATTTTGTGGAGTATCCAGGGCTATAAACCATCATAAAATGCAGCACTTTCAGTCTTAAATTTGAGATGATGAAGCTAAGCAGGTGAGATGATGAAGCAAAAATACTTCTTACACGAATTTCTTATTTGAATGTCAATAAAATGCTTAATTTCTGAATGTAGTATATTTTACAGAGAAGGAGAGAAATTCTGAATTTCTTTATTGATGATATTGAGTAACTACAATTGACTATAATATGCATGGGGATAGCACTTCTCAGATTAGTCAACTTACATATCTGAATGGATCAGGTGAAATTTCCTGACCTTACTATTAAAAAAAAAAAAGCACAGTGAACTGGAACTGTGAATAATGTTCAAAACCAGGCAAAAATGTGATCCTGACTGTCTCTAACATTTCAGCCATGTAATTTTTGCCTTTAAAGAGCCTTGAGAGAATTTGAGATTTTACTCAGAATAACCATGCTAAAGGAAAAACAAGATCTGTTTTCTCTTTGTATGATAAATCCCTCTCCCAGAGACCTTTTCAAGATGTTCTGACTGTACCAGAGTGGGGGGTTCTTCCATATCTTAGTCAATTCCTCTGGTTTCCATTTGAAGCTGTTCTAGGTTATAGTAATATGAAATACTAAGAATAAGCTATATTTTTATCAAAGTTTCCAGTAAAGTGCTTTTTTCTCCTCCTATTATTCTTACAGCTTATCACATTTTACTGCTGTTTGTTCATGTTTGCTTTGGCAGGGAAAATTAAAAATCATGTTCATGCATAACTGGTAATTGTGCATGAAATACCCTCGACACTGAGACTCAGCACTTCCAAACTCTCAGCACTCAGACTGAGAAAAATAAATTATCAGCCTATCACTTTGAGGCTTTAAAATCATGAAATCATGTGGATTTCTTATCTGAACAGGATGTTTATGGTTGTGAATATCACTATAACACATATACAAGCCAGTAAAAATTCTCCAAAGCCACACAACCTACAACTCAAGGAGAATATCATTATAAAAATTAAAAATAGATGAGTTTGGTATTAGTAGCCATTTAAAATGAAAAGTGAAGGACATGGGAGCTGGCAGTAGAATGAAAATCAGTATGGGAACAGATGTGGTATCAACAAGATAGAGAAGGATCTAGAAGCTTGGAATATAAATTATTCTGATATATGTACAAATATGATTTACAGGCAGAAGCTAAGAAATTGAAATAACTTTTCAGAAAATATTCACATAGCAGATCTGCTTTATAGCTCCAATGATCCAATTCCACACTTTTCCTTGAAAAGGGAAACAAAATAATTAAAACATATAGTATAAAAAAATGTAAAACTTAAATTATCTAGAAAATACCTAGAACAATTAAAATGCTTTATAATAACAGTATCTGTGGCTTTAAATAATTGATTAATGCATTAAAGGAAAAAATGAAAGAAAAATTGTGAACTAATGAGCCTTGTTTTCTGAGTGGAAGATCCAAATCTTATAGTTCTGAGTTCAGGTATAAGGAGCTTGTAATTTTAGGACAAAGGACCGAAGGATTGGTTTGTGTGACTTGTGTATGGATTTCAGATGAAATCACATTCTGTTGTTTTATGCAACTGTGTTTCAAAAGTTCTCAACTTAGAAACATGAGTGATTTGCAGAATTTTGCAGTTAGTTATTCACACCTGTAAAAATTGTGAACCAGTGATAGGCAAAGACTTCGCCATCTGGATGTTTTCATTGCAGAAGAAAAATTTCTCCATTTTTAAAGTACAAAACTAGTAGACAACCATGGAGTTGAAGTGAGGGGTATCCTTCCCAAACTTTCTTATAGTGATGAAAAATCTGGTAATTTATGCAATTAAAAGAATTTCAACCTAAAAATTATCACATCTCTGACAGAAATTTTGGGCTGTCTTTTTGAACACAATGAAATGTTTGCTTTCTAATTTGTTTATGCTGTTCTGTCATGAAGAATTTATGTCATTAGAATGTCATCATGTCATTGTATTATTGGAATAATGCCTGATCATGAGGAATCATTATATAATTAATTTAAAGCGTATTGAAGCCTATTTCAAGAAAATAAAATCTAGGTGTAGTCACTGACTTGCTTAATTATTCCCTTAGCTAATATTTTTCTTTCTCCTTTCTTCTCTGTATAAATAATTTTTTCTCTCGAACTGGCATAGACTGAAGCCTATTACCTGCTGGCATTTGTCAGGAAAAAAAAAAAGAGAAAGTTTAAGGATTGCTGCTCTTGGAAACTACATCTGAAATTCAGTTGAATATTGAACAATTAAGGGATTGCATTAAGCAGTTTTCTGAAAGTCCTGTTAACCTTCATTTTGCTGATTGCAGGGCTTTTTGCTAGCTCTCACATTGCGGGAATCTAGTAATAAAGCTTCAATTGATTGTAATGATGCAAGCATAGTGCCTAAGTTGGGAGACACTAAATGTAACTGGAAACTTGCAATGCTTTTAAATGATTTTTTTTAATCCCTGCTCTGAGCTTCTTCTAAGGGCTTTTTTGATATTAGTACTTTTATCTTCTGTCTGTGTAAATATAAATATGTCACATCCCTTTGAGTATTTTTACTACATATATATTTCATATTTATAATGGTAATGTGGTTTAACCCCAGAAGCAGCTTCCACCCACAGAGCTGCTCATCCTACCCAGCAGAGTGAGGGAGGGAATTGGAAGGGCAAAGAGGAGAAAGCTCATGAATTGTGATAAAAAAGAATTTAATAAGTGAAGCAAAAGCTTGGTGGGCAAGCACAGCAAAGGAAGGCACTCATTCCCTGCTCCCCACCAGCAGGCAGGTGTGGAGCCCCTTCCAGGGAAGCAGGGCATCTGCACACCTTGTGGCTACTTGGGAGGAGAAATGGCAACCAGCCTCCTTCCTCTTCCTGGCCTTGAGCTTGCCATGCTGAGCATGGCATCGTGGGCTGTGGAATATTTCTGTCACCAGCTGAGGCCCACGGTCCCTACAGTGTCCACTCCAGCCAGCCTGCTGAGGGACAGAGGGAAAGCCCTGGGGCTGTGTAGGCATTTCTCAGCTACAGTGCAAAGCACAGCCCTGCCCAGGCTGCTAGAAAGTAAAAGCAAATATTTACAATTTGGTTAATTCTATATTTGTTTGAACAGTCCATTAATATGGCCTGTTACACATCACAATTTTATGGTTTCCTTGTGTTCCTGCAATCCAATTTTTAAGACGTATAATATTTGCTCATTTTCAGTCTATGGGTGTCAAGAAGGAGGTATTTTGAGAAAGAGGTTATGGGTTGCTGTTATTAGTTGAGCTTTTTCATCCTGAGTCTCTTCTGACCTTCAGTTTAGGTGCTTCCTTCTTGTTCACTCTGTTGATTCGTTCATTACTACTTTCACTGGTGCTTTGATTTGAGACAAACTTTTGATTTTTTTTTTGTTTTGTTTTTTGTTTGTTTGTTTGGGTTTTTTTTTTCCCCCCTAACTGTCTTGGTCTATTGTTGCTTTTGACCTTGCAAGTTTTTTGATTCTTTTTATTTGGGGGCAGCTTCAGCTTTTAAAAATAATCTTTATTCCCCCATTTGTGCTTTGCTGTTTCATTTCGTCTTTCTCAAGTCTGTCTTGCAAAGGGGAGAGAGGAGTATGAATCTTTCTTTGGAAGAGTTTGACTTCATAGTCCCCATGCTACCGCAAAAATATCAATTCCTCACCCATATTTTAGTTTCTTTTCATCACACTCGGTTATTTTTCATTACTTGTATTATATTTCAGGCAATATAGAGTCTACTGTGTATTGCAGCACTTCATGCAATTTTTATACTTTGGCGACACCAGGTATGAGAGGATGAGACATTCATTTTGTTTTAGTGGGAGGGAAAAATCATTTATTTGAAAGAGGAGAGGAGAGCAAGAAAGCAGTAGGAAAAGAGATATTTGGAACAAAATTCATCCAGAAAGACTATTGTTCCATTTCTGAAAAATAAGACAGCCTTTATGGGCTCCTTGTCTAATGAAGCTTTTGAATAACTTATGGAGACCAAATTATTCAAGTGGATTGGTTATTCCTTCCTTTTTTTAAAGGCAAGATGCTAAATTCTTTTAAAAATACAGCCCAAGGGAAAGTTGTCAATAAAATACAAAATTCTTTTTATGTTCTTGGCCACTTCCTGTGAAAATGCCTCACCGAGAAGGAGCAACTGCTTGACAATCTGCATGTTTTCTTTTTCCTCTACTCCACATCCTAAAATTCTGTATTTAAAATCAAAATGTTATTTCTTGAGATTTATACAAAACTCTGAAGTTAACATGGAAAAAAATTAGATTTTTATTTTGCACTTTGGTTGTAAGAAGAGCTTTCCATATCACAGCAACTAAATGCTATAGACATTTATAGTTATGTGAATTAGCTCTGGTTTGAGCTTGAACTTCTGGTGAAGACCCAGTGTCCTCACTCAGCCAGTATTCCTGTTGACCATGTTTGTTTTCCTGAGCTGTTTCAGTCTAGGATCTAGAGAGCAAGACTACCTTCAGATTAAAAGGAGCAAAAAATAAAAAATAGTCACTTGTGATTACTTAAATACTGACTGTGATTTTAATGAGTTGCTCCTAAAGAGAAAAAGGCTAGTGAGTAGTATATATTTCTTATGGAACTATTCCATTTATTAGTGCACTATTACTGTACTGTATTCTGAAAAATTTAATTTTGGGGGGTGAGGAAAGATTTCAATAAATGTGATGTACTAGTTAAATATAGAAATGTAATGTTTGACTTGCTATCATTTTCATAGTAAATCACCAACCTAAATGCCATTTTCTGAATTTCAACTGTAGAAGGATCCTTAAAATAGATATTTCTCGTCTGTGATGTTTAAATATTTTGCTGTGATAATAACATAATTCTTAAACTTCTGTCGAAAATATCTTCAAAGTGAGTTGATGAAAATTGTTTTAGAGTGCTCTAAAATGTGTTCTGAATTGTGGTATTGTGTGTTGTAACCACCTTTCATCTTTATAGAAATTGAATGACACATCACCCCTTTAATTACTGTAGATTCCAGTACTATGTTGATAATGATATATTAAATTTACTATTTTCATTCCAAGAACACTTTGCATGTATGAACCAACCCTCTGGTGTTTAATCATATGTGCTTATCATATGCACAGCAAAATAGAGATGTGCTTCTCTTTGTGCACATGGTTTAATTAGGAACCACTTCCAGAACAGGTGTAAAAAATCACATAGAAATGCAGCAGAAGGCTGGTATGACACAATCCTGTTCTTGTACTGAGAGCACGTTTGTTTTCCATCACAGCAACAATTTGATCCTGGGAAGCTGTTAGGCTTAATAGCATTTTGGAATGCTTTGTTCAAAGTTATGTAAGACACTTGCTGTTCCTTTTTTCTTTTTAAATATCAGTTGATGCGTGACACAATTTACCATCTTTTCTTTGCTGCTAACACAGAGGATGTAAAACGGGTGGATTTGTAGAGCTGGTGCTGTTTGAACTGTGGCAGACAAAGCACAGAAAGGCACAGCAAAATAATCTTTTTTGCCTCCAATTTAGCCTTTCATGTGGTTAATCTGCAAGCTAATTGAGCACAACTGGACTGAGCTTCTCAATTTTTCTCCGTATACAAGAAATGAGTTATAATGAATAGATTAAAAAATGAGCCAGGCAGCCAGGAAACCACAGGATGTTCTGTTACTTCTGGTAATGAGGCTGGTTTGGTAGGTCACTTGTTGTTGTTTGTAGCCCCTTTTTCCAGCAGAACTTTCATTTTAACAGAAGATTAAAATAATGTAATCACACTTGTTAGTTTTCTACTATCATCCATCATAATTTCATTTTTAAAAAATGAAAAAAAAAGAAAGTAAAGGAAAAACATTTATGAAATAGAATTTTCTGTCTGACACAGATGCAGAGATCTGCTTATTATATTATAAAACATTTATAAGGAGAATATGACCTATTGAAGGTATTACATTTCTGAAAATTTACCTATGAACATAGATATATTCCATGGTCTGAAAACTAATAAAAATGAGTAAAACTTGTGTTATAAAGGACATTTACTCAGAGCACAGAAGAGACTGTTTTGAAATTATCTATCTTGTGCTTCATCTACTTCATCAAAAAAGTGTTTCTAGAACTAGAAAATATGGAATAAGCGTACAAGAAAAAAAGAAAAAAAAATGAACAAAGGAATTAAATACACCAACTATATAGCAGGAATAAATATTATAGTCAACAGAATATGCCATGTCCATGCTAGAGAAATACTAAAATCTGAGACATGTTGAAGATTAATATCTGTAAATTCTTATATATGGAACTTACATATATATATACATTTTTCTCCCAGATAGCTTTCCCACAAGGGACAGGGAGCTATAGACATTTTATATTATGCTTGACATATGTTCTTTGTCTCTCACTCAAGAGAAAATTACTAGAAAAATGATTTCCAAATCCTGGGACGCATCGCTTTGAATTCTTAAACATCACTAGACATCTACATATTCCATACATTCAAGTTCTCCCATTTTTTTTTTCCCAATGTGTTTGTTTTATAGACGGTTTCTAACATGAAGAATTGGAGGGGGACACTGTTGTCAGTAGAGTTGGGGTGACAGCTCTTGACCTACATGGGGAATCTATAAAGCAGTGATCAGAGAGCCAGAAGTTAATGAAACCAGGTTAAAGCCAGCTTTTGTTTCTGGTCTCTGCCCATTTGACAGGCTCAATGCGTATTTCAGTTCACGTCCTTGTTTCAGGGGAAAATCAGGTTAGCTGTAACAATTGTCTGCTGATTGCAGATCACTGGTGTTGTGTGTGTTTGTGTGCAGTGGTACATCTTCATTTTCTGAGGGAGCATCGCTCATGTTCTATGTGTATGAGAACTCATTTAACAGTTCATGAGAATCACAGCTGGTAATGTTGTGCAAGCATATCTGACAAAGCTCTGAAAGATGCCACATTAGTCACAGGAGCAACACTGTATCAGTGCAGTGTAGCCAACAACTTGGACCACAGTAGCAGTAGCAATGGTCTTTTATTCTGATTCCCTTTCTTCCACTTTTGTAAGTTAAAGGCATGAAGGTGAGAGGGAAAAGTTGCTCCAAACTGAAAATGTGAGCAGTGAAACATTGTAATGCAGTGTTCAAAACAGGGAAGTGAGACAGTGAATTAATAGTAAACAAAATAGTTGCAGAATGAAATGGACTTGATAACAGCCAGGCAGGAGTGGCAGACAGAACACTTGGAATAATGCTCAGAATTATATTCAGATATAATCAAGAAATAAAAGAAAAAAACTAAAAAGCAATCATTCCAGAATAATTGAGTCGAGAAAGTTTAAGTGCTAAAGAATAACGAGCAACTAATTGTTCTTTAGTCCCTATTGCCATATTTTACGAGCAGCACATTCTCTCTTTGAGCTGAAGTTTACCCATGGACCTAACTCTAGAAAATACTCCTGTTTTACCAGGGCTCTGAAGCCATAGCTCAGGAACAGCTTCCTCAGTGTCAGTGGCACATGTTGCTGCTATGGGGAGGTTTTCAGTTTGTGCCTGTATTGCCCACAGCATATTTATCTTTTAATTAAAGGTCAAAAATATCTCAGTATGTGCTTCTTGTACAAAATCCTCTAAGACAAATAGTTGTTTAATTGTGGTTATTATTCCTGTATGTGATACACTGTTCCCTGTATGTTCCCTAATTCATATGAGTGGGAAAAAAAACAATTGTTGAACAGGCAGAACAAATATTTATTCCAGCATAAGTACAGAAATTCAGAAAAAAGGCTAC
Source organism: Drymodes brunneopygia (assembly GCA_013400955.1). Classification (NCBI taxonomy): domain Eukaryota; kingdom Metazoa; phylum Chordata; class Aves; order Passeriformes; family Petroicidae; genus Drymodes; species Drymodes brunneopygia. The sequence continues at coordinate 527,476 of VZTZ01040287.1, forward strand.
AGCTTCACTAATTAAACTGTTAAAGGACTATGAAAGCTTCTCAGTTTACTTAGCAGTTTTGGTTTTTTTTCTTCCAAAACAGTAGCATAATTTATTCTTGTGAAGCTAGGATGCCATCAATAACAATTAGTTACTGAGGAATGAGGGTCAAAATCTGAAGGTACATAGTATTAGAACTCATCCCTGTGACAGAAACTACTGTTCATTGGTGTGGTCAATCCTCTGAGGCTGTTCATAAAGAGCATACCTGTGGATAGAGTGGCTGTTTTCTTCCTTGCTGTTACTTGGGGAAAAAAAAAATCCTAAAGGTATCAGAAGTCATTATTCTGGAAACAAGATTTTGTTTTTTATACAAAGCAAAATGTTTTTACCAACATGGGAGACAGGTCTGGATGTTGTTGAATGCTGGGGAAACTGATGAAATTTTCAAGTAGAAGGCAAATATCTTAAATATATATGTATATGTAGGCACATATTAAAATACATTTAGACACACATCTAAACACCTGTGTACACTTAATACCTGTGTGCAAACCCTCTCTGTGGTGTAGCAAATGAATTGGAACAACTTCTGTTGAGCTCCTGCCATCAATAAAGGACATCGGGTTCTAAAACTTTGCTTCATTTATGTCAGATTCAGTGAAGGCTCTGCACAACTTCTGTACTGTAATATATTGAGGAGACTGGAAAAAGAGAGTTCTTGCCTAATCTGGCTTTGTCATAAAATCAGTTCTTTGGAAATGGGACTTGTTCTAACCTGGTCTGGATTGCATCCATTGCTTGAAATGTTGATAGCTCTGTAGCCCCTGTATTGCTCAACAGTTATGTATTAACTCACAAAGCATTTGACTACAGAAGAAAAATCTGCCCATGAGAGAAGTGATAAATGTTCCAGTCTTAAATTTTATTTCATTTTTGATATTTAAATTCATCTTTTTTTAGATTTGTGATAAATTCCTAGTTTCTTTCTCTATAGCAGTCCTGATTTGGTTCTGTTGAAAGAAGAGGAGGGAGGCTGCTTTAGCATGTTTCTGCATGAAGAAAAAAAGAGTGACATTGCAGAAGTCAACCTTTACTCTTGGAGTTGCTGCTCCTTCTCATTTCAAAGGCCTGATACTGCTGTGCTGAGAACTCTGTAAGACCAGTGGTAGTCCTGAAAAGTAAAGTTATCAAACATGATAAGTTCATGAGCAAGCAACAAACAATGCTTTCCAATTTCTCCACTTCTGTTACTCAGTTCTCCGTTGTATCTCTTGGGAGTTTGCAAAAAGCTCAAATATCTTGAAGTACTGCAGCAAAAAAGTAGAGAGGTACTTGTCCATGAAGTTAATTTGTTTCTCAGTGGGTGATGTGGGACTAATCTTCACAGTGTCAGACTGATGAAATACTCTTCTGTACTTAATTAATCCAAAATCCTCAATACTCCTTCAGACAGTATGTCAGTAAGGCACTTATTCATAACAGATTCTAGTTATGGTATCAGCTTTTAAAGCTAAGAAATTAAATAGAGATATTTTGGGTTAGGAATGGGGAAATATGCCAAAGTTCTATATGTGTGGTAGAGACCTAAATGTAAAAGGAGGAAAGGGATTGTGGAAGTCTTCTTACCACATTTGAATGAGTCATTTACAAAATAGAAGTTCAAAACACATAAAACATGTGGGAGGGGGATCCCAGTGAAAAATAGTAAATGTTGTGGTACATTTCTTTGCTGATTCAGTCAGTTGTCTTAAGAACAGGTCTCTAACCAGTTTTAATGGTTTGAGTTTATCATCAGAAAAATACAAATACTGCATTATTTTACTGTTTGCTATCAACTGCACGACTTCATAGATCTGTGTATTAGTGAATTCACTAATGCAAGTTAAAAGACTGGAAAGACTATTAAAAAAGTCCTTCTTAATGTTCAGTACTAATATATTTGTATCAGAATATGCATATATAAACTACTAATATAAAAACATCTATATTTTTTATCAGCAGCAGGATGAGGGCAGTGATCATCCCCCTGTACTTGGCACTGGTGAGGCCACACCTTGAATCCTGTATCCAGTTCTGGGCCCCTCACTGTGAATAAATTTTCTTTGGTGCAGTGCCTGAGAAATTTTGAAAGATGTTGTGAATTTCCTTTTCTTTATTATTATTACTTTATTTTCATATTTTTTAGTTTTTATGAGCATAAAATTACATAATATAGAGGAAAGTTGTTATTCCTCACCATGTCCTGGGAATATAATGACTATCTATGGGAACAGACAGATCATTTCCTTTGTGATTTGTTACTGTGCCAAAACCATTTTGTGATAGACTTTCTTTGAAAATGTTCACCTAAGTATCTGTGTATGTGTATGTTTTATTTGAGTCTGCATTTCTTGCTTAGAAATATAGAGTACCACTATACACTATCTGGAGGAAAACAGCAAGAAACAGAACTATTTTAGGTGACTTTCTAGATTGTTCCAGAATACATGGAATAAATGGCCCTGAAGGACATGGTTCTTGGCGAGTTCCTGACAAGGATGTATTTTGTAGGTAAAAAATTCTCTGTCTGATTATTTTGTGAGCTGTTGCAATTCAGATCAATGAGGAGAAGCTGAGGGACAGATAGGAGAAGCTGCTGTTGTAGAAATTTATTTGAATTGTTCCAGCAATGCTGGTCACAAAATGAAAACATAATGAAAAGGCTACAAAAGAGGAATATTGAAACATGGCCTGAATATTCAGTGATGCTGACAGAAAAGCTAAAACTCAGCTTAGGCTGAGAGTGAAAAGGGACATCAGTGTTGGCAATAGCTTTGCCTGTTACACTAACAGGAGAAAGGTGGGGAAGAGCCTGCAGTTGAACAGCAATCTAAACACAGTTCAGGAGTGGAAGAGGTGGATGCTGCCATCAGGAGAACAAATCGGTGGACTAAAATGATGTAAGGAAAATCTGGTTGGGATTAGGCCTGAGTAGAAGGACAGAAATTCAGATAAACTTCAAAGGAAACAGAATATAGTGCTCTGCACAAAGCTATACAGAATTTTGATGGCTAAATTAAATGGGTGATGATCATTTCTTGTTTTCTTTCTCCCATGTCTCTAATGGGAGAGAAGAGAGAATTTCTCGTCTAAAGAGAATCCTGTCAGGTGTTAGACACTGTCTTCACTTTTTTTTTTTTTTAATCTGAACCAAAATGCAATATTAATATTTACTGACATATTAAAGACAAAGGCAGGATTAATGGTATGTGTTTGGCAATAATCTGGCAAATGAATCTTTCTAAATAATATAGAGCCTGTTTATTGATTTTCATTTAAGAGGGCAAAAAAAACCAAGCTGAATAAATGCCAGAAGCAGCCTTTGTCTCTTTCTGTAGGGAGATACTGTTGATTCACTAGCTGAAAGTGCAGTAAATGTTAGAGCTGCTTGCATATAGTGAACATATTGAAAAGCACTTGATACAAATTGCCTGTTAAATCAGAGAAACTCCATAAACAATCCTTAGAAGTATTCCTGGATATAATTTTAGCTGCTATAGGCACAATTTATAGGGACTCATCAATAATTTTAACATTTATTATTGCATAATATGTGTGTTTTCATTTTATGCTAGGAAATGAAATTAAAAATATTTAATTAACGAGCAAAATCTAATATTTTCTATTTTGTCTTTATCATGGATTCAAGAATATGATCTAAATTAAATCTATAAAACTATAAATGGTGTTGCACTGAGCAGTAGTAACATGAAATTAGAAAGATTAACTTGTTTAATGCGTTTTCTTATCTTTAGCATTTAGATTTAGCTATTCTTTGTTTCAGAGTTGTTTATTTGGACTTTAGGTTTTATAAGTGTCACCTAAGACTGTGCTCTGCTGAGTGTAACCCAAAATATGCACAGATGTGGCTAATCTCTTTGTTATCCTGCCCTTTCTTTCCCTAAATCCCTTGGAGCCATGCCTTGTTGCCATTATGAGATAGGTACTGCAGAGCACAGTTTGAGATTTCAAGCATGTTAGACCTTGGGTTCTGCTTCCAAAATTGAGTCAGTGTCACATAGGAAGAGCCCCTTTAGGGGTTTTGTGTTTGTACTGCAAAGTGCAGTAACCATCAGAGTCAGTTGGAATCAGGGCATTGCCGACAACAATTGTCTGATTCTGTTCAGTTTTCTGGAGGCATCCATGCTTCCTCAGAAAGGTCAATGAAAATTTTAGCATGGTCATTCCCAAGGTCATAAAATATAATGTCAGCAAATCTCAACCTTCTGATAGCACAGATTCTTTCTTCCTCTCTCCTGTGAACAAGCCAATCCTCTTTAAAAGAACAGTTCACTAAAAACAGGCTCTAAAAACTCTGTCAGCTGGTACAATATTCCATTCTTTGCCTTTGTCCAGAAGTATAATTCTGTATACTTCTGAAATGCACACGTCAGAACATAAATTCACACATATTTTAGAGATCTAGATAAAAAAAAAATTAGTCACACGTACATTCATGCTGTGCTTGCAAATACCTCATGCCCATCGAAACATGTTTATTTTTCTTCCTTGTCCTTCACATTTGGAGCCTGAGCCTATTAGAGTCAAGTATCTGCCAGGATTTCAGTTTTCCTGAACTACTTGTGTGAGATAAATGTGAAATTTCAGTTATTTTTAATATCAGGCTATGGGACATGTTGTTAAAATAAATTACCTATTCAGAGTTACTAGCAGCCAGTTTTCTGGAAGTGGATTTTGGAGTTGCAGACATTAGTTCCTTTGTAGCTCTTTGCCCAGGGAGTTCAGCACTGAGACAGGGTTCTGTACCTTTCCTTCAAAGTTTTATCATGATAGACACTGTCACAGGTTTCAAATAATACAAGCACCCATATCAAAAGAGCCAGAACACCAACAAGGGGAAAAAAAAAAAGAGATGTCTCAGTAATGTAACCATGTCATGGGAGCACAAGAAGTTTGATGAGCTGTGTTCCTCCATCTGGCCTCTTCCACTAACACACAAAAAAAGATTTTCTGAGATTAATTTCTAACCTGGATTTCCTCAGTGCTCTACACCATGGCCTGAGTGCTGAATTGCTTTAATCACTTTATATCTTCCCCTGTGAGACAGGTCCTGAATAATGGTTTCACTAAAATAGAAGTTGTCGGGATTTCTCATCTTAATAGGGCCTGCTGTTCCTGTAACTGTGCCTCACCATGACGAACACCTTCTACCTTTCTAGTTCACTTCATGGACCAAAAGAAATTTAATTTATCTTTTGGTTTGGCTAAAGAGCCATTGCTGGCCCTAGTGAGATATCTCTGGTTTTGTAATAAAAGATTGCCTTCAGATTTTTGAAGTGTCAGTCACAGCACTTCTACCAGTGAAAGAGCTGCAATCCTGTGCAGGACAGAATCTGAACCTGGTGTCTCTGGTAATCTGACTACTACTGATTTGCTTACAGTTATAGTCTAGTTAATTGTGTCAGTGAAAATGCCCTTTTTGATGACAGCTACCTCTAGAAGAAGCTTGAAAAAGTCAAACTTTCTGGTTATTTTCCTGTATACCAAGTTCTATCTGGATAAAGTGCACTGTATAAATTATTTACAGCTCTCCTAAGGTGACTTGAGAATTCTAGCTGAGCCAGGAAATTAATTTATCTGTCACCTTTTTCTAAACTTGATGCATACTGAGTTTATCCTTCCTCCTCTCAGTGTCATTTAGGGAATTGGTTTTTGAGTTGTTTCTCTCATGCCTTCTTGAAATGTTGAAAAATACTTCCAAGGCTGTTCCTTTGAAGGCTAAGAAGTTGCTGTAACCTCAATGCTGAGACTCTAATTAGATAGTGTTTGTTGTGAGATCTCCAAATTCATAGTGGAAGTGATGACACTTCTCTAGAGTTTGAACTAGATGGGAGGTACCACTGAGAAATGCATGTGACAATTGTCAAGGTGCCACCAAGTGTTCCACAACCAATTTAATAAATCCCTTGTCATCCTCTATCAATTCAGAAATGAAACAGGAGCGTATTTTTTCTTTTTTTTTCTTTCAATGAAGGTTTAAGAGATAACCTTCAGTGTAAATATACATTTGATCTGTAACTGGAATGCTACAGAGATGCTTTTCTGCTTGCAGCTTGAATTCTTTAAGTTGTGCAGTCATTGCATATCCCTGTTTTACATTTTATACCCTGTCTCTCTCAAAGGCTTTCCAAGACCATCTACTTCTGGAATTTTGTTAATGAGATGGACAGAGGGTTTTTTTCAGTTCATTCTGTCCTATTTTAATGAGCTGACTGTAAATAATTAAAGCAACAGAACAATACTGCTCAGTGATACACATAGCAAATGCACACATAAACTTGGTATCTCATGAGTTTTATAAATGTGCAGAGGTTAATCAATACAGGAACTTTTTATCATCTCTCCTTATACCCTTTGGCAAGGAAGACCCAGAACAAGCAATCTGACTATTCCTCCTCCACTGTTTTTGTAATTATGATCTAGATTTACCTGTAGGTGATGAAGATCCAGAAATACAAGAGAGTTTCTAAGATATCACTGAAGTTTATCACTTGGAAGTCAAAGTATAGAGGGTTTCCAGTTTTAAGGAGAGAGGAATACAGCCCCCCAACTTTTTAATGAACAACAAGTGTTTCATATGAAGCTTTCTGTCAAGAACTATGTGCACATTTTTATTTAGCATTCTTCTATAAAGGAGACACTCTAAAGACTGTCTTAAGTAAGCATTCCTTGGCAACATTCTTGATTTCCAGTGTTACTAAAGCGTTCTGTAGGGAATATTTCAATATGGACACAGAAGTTATCTTCTCATTTGAAATTATCTGCTTTATAGAGCTTGCTTTTATGCAATAATTGGCACATTGGGCTTACTTAGTATTACTTAGTATTATATTTCTCTGGTTTTATTATGGGATTTTTTTGTTTGTTTCTTTGTTTGTTTGGGGGTTTTTTGGTAAAAAAATATTTTGCAAATTGCATTGCATGAATTCCTACAAAAGTCCAAAATTATAATCATTTTTCAGAATCTGATTAGACTTTTTCATTTTCTAATACTAGTGGTGGCTTGAAAATCTAAACAGCATTAGCAGTTTCAGTTGTTTGAACCTCCAGTCTCCAAACCTGATTTAGTCTGCATAAATTCAGATTAAATATCTTCATTTACGTTGTAAAGAAAAATGAATTGGCTTAATGAAATGAGTCTTCTGGCTTATGCTACTTTACAAAAAGTACTGGTGCTCTAGCAAAATGTCATAATCAGGGAAGTACATGCACATATTGCATTTTCTCCAAGGATGTAGTTTGTGGAGAAAATAAGGGGTTTCGCTCTTGATAAATATATAATGGAAATGGAATGGAAAATGAATACTTTTCAGTTCAGTCACAGCCTTTTTATGCAAATAACCAAGACTGGTTAAACATCTGGGTTTTTTCGGGAATTTAGTAAAGGTACTGTTTCTGCTTATTTAGATTTTACTAGCGGATGCTTAACATATGACCAGTGCAAATCCATGAAATTAAAAATGTACACCTGACACTAGTTCAAGTGGTGAAATTATGTGAAGTCAGAAAACTAGCTGGTTTTTTTTATTATGGATTATTTCAAAAGATTAGATATGAAATAAAACAATACAGTCATTTTAGTAAAGTATTTTTGAATAAAACTAGGATTCAAGGAAATTAATTTACTCTTGGCTATATTTTACCACAATAATCTGGAAGTAGTAACTTGTTTGTTTGATTTCAAAGACCACACCTTTCCTCATGTGATACCTCCAATTAAACTAGCTTAGACTTACTTATGTTAGACTTTATTTATGTAGACTTACTTATATATCTGTGATTCTTTGATTCTGTGATGTTTATGCATTTTTTGTTTTCAATATGCTTAGTTCAAGTAAATAATGTCAAGATGGGTTTATAATGGAACATTAAAATAGTTGTATTTATATCCTGGATCAATTAATATTCCATTTGTCCGTGGGGTTCTTTGTGTGGAACAGATTCCTCAAGCTGATTTGATAATACTGAAGGGATTTTCCAGTTGAATGACCTGTGTAGGGTAGAGAGGAGTGTGGAAGATGCATTTTCTACTCACAGGAGCAAGATGGGATGTGTTGTAGCCATGTTAGCACTGACTTACTTGAGCAGAACTCAAACTCCTTGTAGGGGTTGGTAGCCAGTCTCAGGAGGAGCAGCTTATGGGTGTTAACTCTGTGTTCTCTGGCTTAGGCAAGGAATGATTTTTTCTACCTCTCTCCCATAAGCTTCATTTCTTTTTAAATATTTTTCAGGGACAGTTTCGCATATGAGCCCATTCATATATTTGACACAGAAACATCTTAAGGGTTTTGTACTTCTCTGTATTCCCTTTTCTTAGTCTCCTTCCCCTTAGTTTCCTAATTCTGTTTGTCTTTTAGCATCTGCAACCAACAATAAGCCATTTCTCAAGCTATTTTCCATTATGGCTTCCTTGAATCAGTTTTCTGTTAAGTCAGCAGTGGAAGTTTAACTCCCAGTCATTGTTATAAGTCACATTATTCATGGAAAATACAATTGTTTAAAAGACTGTATATATATATATATATGTATGTAGATGTATATATGTATATCTATACACATATATGGACAAGTATTTAATGTCAACAGTTAATACATAACATATCCAAATTGTGGAAAGAAACATTTAGCTCTCCTGTACTTCCTTTGGCAATGAGCTGGAAAGAAAAGAATCATGGTTTATCATAATGGATTAAGTCAGCTAAGCAAAACTAGAGATCATCTGTGAATCTGTTAGTTCAGTAGGCAAAATAAATATTCATTAAAAAAAAAAGTATGCTTAAAAATCTGTGAGAATTTACTTTATACTTAAGAAAACAGTTTAATTTTATGTTATTTTTCATGTATCATATTAGAAAAAAACTCCTGGGTTTCTGGCTTTATATATAACAAGAATCTGTCTTTTTCCTTAGTCTGGACTGAATTTAATATTCCACGTATTGGCCTCTGCTGCTTAAGCTGCTGAGCCTTACCCTTTTTGTAAACCATATGGCAGAGGAGATGTGAGGAACTCTGTACTCTGTTACATATAAAGGTACAACTTGGTATGGAGCAGAAATACTCTAATTTTGCTGGTCCCTACCCATGAACATGTGCCAAAAGCTAAGGATTAGGCCAAAGTAATTTTAGTCAAGAGGACTGTATCAAAGAAATGGTAAGGAAGGTAGCCAAGCAATATGTAATGTGTGAGAGATTAAAATGCCAAAGCCAGAAAAACATGAATATGGGCACATATAAAAACTATTATTTAATTCCTAATATATTCAGTAGTGAATGGAACTTCATTTTCTAATGCAACCAAGGATTTTGCATGTTTCATCAAAATATACAGAAACATTTCCAAATGCTGGATATTCAGCACTTCCATAAATTCAAACCTTTCAAGTTATCTCAGAAATATATATCAAATACATGTCTATTATCAATGTATAATTGATATATCAAGTCAAATACATACACACCCACCCATATATATATATATGAAATATATATTAAAATAGACATTGCAAATATATATCAAGTGTCTTGATATAATGGTTCTAAGGAGGTGTTAACCTATTCATGTTAGATTCCTTTTGCAACTAATTTAAAAAAAAAAAAAGGAAAGGGCACTTATAGGTTGTGAATCAGCTGGTGCATTTTAGATACCTGTTTTAGGATACAATGCATTGTCTCCAATGGTGTTTATTCCCTCTGCAGTCAATATGTCATGTGGGATACTGACTAAAATAAGTAATTTAAATGTGGTGGATGATACCCACACAGTTTATAGAGCATTACAGTAATGTATATATTAGATAATTGTGGTCTTCAGGTTTTGTTTTGGTTAACTAATAGTGATCCAAATACTTTAAAAAATTCAAAAAAAATCATTTTATAATTCACCTATTTTACTATGTTAGGTGATAGAGATTACTTAGAAAGGAGAAAGTAAGTTGGCTTTTGCCTGCAAATATTCCAAGTTTTGTTTTGGTTTTTTTCTGTCTCAGAGCATGCCTCTTATTCCCCTGCATTTTTGGGAAGCTTTGCTGGCTCATCTAACCCTCAGGTCCTACAGCTGGTTTCAGTGGTTTTTCTCACAGCAGGCGATGGGGACTTTTTCCCCTTCTCATGTCAGAGGGACGTGCTCAGAAAGAGCTGTTGTACAAAAACACACAGCATTGATCTCAGGGCTAATAGAGAGCAATAAAGTGTCTGGCCCCCGGCCCCATAAAATGAAGTTCCATAAAGCAAGTAAGTCAAAATACTAATTGTATCAGTGAAAGAAATATGTTCAATTTGCTTCAGCATGGAAAGGTTGAGCCCTTACAGAATCATACAATAAAGCTATTGCTACTTCTGTTCCATAAAGGAATAATTCATTCCCCTATCAAACATCCTGCGTCACCTATTTCCTTCTCAAGAATTATATAAAAGGTATGCTGGAATACTGATTTTAATGAAGATTTTTGTAAAATCTTTTTGTTGTATTTCTTCCCTTTAATAGATGAAAATATTCAGAGTGAAAAATAAAACAGTGCATTTTTCCTGAAGTTGTAAAGGAATATCATATCATATCTAGCCAAAGAACCATATGTGTAGAGATAATTGCTAAGAATTCTGCCTACAAATTTCATCCTGAAGCTGAGAATGGTTCTACAGTGTGTTAAAATGCTCATGTAAAAGGGAGAACACATGGATTCTAGTTCCTGTTCANTCCTTGAATCAGTTTTCTGTTAAGTCAGCAGTGGAAGTTTAACTCCCAGTCATTGTTATAAGTCACATTATTCATGGAAAATACAATTGTTTAAAAGACTGTATATATATATATATATGTATGTAGATGTATATATGTATATCTATACACATATATGGACAAGTATTTAATGTCAACAGTTAATACATAACATATCCAAATTGTGGAAAGAAACATTTAGCTCTCCTGTACTTCCTTTGGCAATGAGCTGGAAAGAAAAGAATCATGGTTTATCATAATGGATTAAGTCAGCTAAGCAAAACTAGAGATCATCTGTGAATCTGTTAGTTCAGTAGGCAAAATAAATATTCATTAAAAAAAAAAGTATGCTTAAAAATCTGTGAGAATTTACTTTATACTTAAGAAAACAGTTTAATTTTATGTTATTTTTCATGTATCATATTAGAAAAAAACTCCTGGGTTTCTGGCTTTATATATAACAAGAATCTGTCTTTTTCCTTAGTCTGGACTGAATTTAATATTCCACGTATTGGCCTCTGCTGCTTAAGCTGCTGAGCCTTACCCTTTTTGTAAACCATATGGCAGAGGAGATGTGAGGAACTCTGTACTCTGTTACATATAAAGGTACAACTTGGTATGGAGCAGAAATACTCTAATTTTGCTGGTCCCTACCCATGAACATGTGCCAAAAGCTAAGGATTAGGCCAAAGTAATTTTAGTCAAGAGGACTGTATCAAAGAAATGGTAAGGAAGGTAGCCAAGCAATATGTAATGTGTGAGAGATTAAAATGCCAAAGCCAGAAAAACATGAATATGGGCACATATAAAAACTATTATTTAATTCCTAATATATTCAGTAGTGAATGGAACTTCATTTTCTAATGCAACCAAGGATTTTGCATGTTTCATCAAAATATACAGAAACATTTCCAAATGCTGGATATTCAGCACTTCCATAAATTCAAACCTTTCAAGTTATCTCAGAAATATATATCAAATACATGTCTATTATCAATGTATAATTGATATATCAAGTCAAATACATACACACCCACCCATATATATATATATGAAATATATATTAAAATAGACATTGCAAATATATATCAAGTGTCTTGATATAATGGTTCTAAGGAGGTGTTAACCTATTCATGTTAGATTCCTTTTGCAACTAATTTAAAAAAAAAAAAAGGAAAGGGCACTTATAGGTTGTGAATCAGCTGGTGCATTTTAGATACCTGTTTTAGGATACAATGCATTGTCTCCAATGGTGTTTATTCCCTCTGCAGTCAATATGTCATGTGGGATACTGACTAAAATAAGTAATTTAAATGTGGTGGATGATACCCACACAGTTTATAGAGCATTACAGTAATGTATATATTAGATAATTGTGGTCTTCAGGTTTTGTTTTGGTTAACTAATAGTGATCCAAATACTTTAAAAAATTCAAAAAAAATCATTTTATAATTCACCTATTTTACTATGTTAGGTGATAGAGATTACTTAGAAAGGAGAAAGTAAGTTGGCTTTTGCCTGCAAATATTCCAAGTTTTGTTTTGGTTTTTTTCTGTCTCAGAGCATGCCTCTTATTCCCCTGCATTTTTGGGAAGCTTTGCTGGCTCATCTAACCCTCAGGTCCTACAGCTGGTTTCAGTGGTTTTTCTCACAGCAGGCGATGGGGACTTTTTCCCCTTCTCATGTCAGAGGGACGTGCTCAGAAAGAGCTGTTGTACAAAAACACACAGCATTGATCTCAGGGCTAATAGAGAGCAATAAAGTGTCTGGCCCCCGGCCCCATAAAATGAAGTTCCATAAAGCAAGTAAGTCAAAATACTAATTGTATCAGTGAAAGAAATATGTTCAATTTGCTTCAGCATGGAAAGGTTGAGCCCTTACAGAATCATACAATAAAGCTATTGCTACTTCTGTTCCATAAAGGAATAATTCATTCCCCTATCAAACATCCTGCGTCACCTATTTCCTTCTCAAGAATTATATAAAAGGTATGCTGGAATACTGATTTTAATGAAGATTTTTGTAAAATCTTTTTGTTGTATTTCTTCCCTTTAATAGATGAAAATATTCAGAGTGAAAAATAAAACAGTGCATTTTTCCTGAAGTTGTAAAGGAATATCATATCATATCTAGCCAAAGAACCATATGTGTAGAGATAATTGCTAAGAATTCTGCCTACAAATTTCATCCTGAAGCTGAGAATGGTTCTACAGTGTGTTAAAATGCTCATGTAAAAGGGAGAACACATGGATTCTAGTTCCTGTTCAGTATATGCTTAAATATTTGTGCAAAGCAAATATTTTCAGGAGAGAGACTGAGAGCACTCCACCACAAATTGTCCTGTAGCTTTCAGGTAGAGATGCTATCTTTAAAAATGAGCGGTCCAAATTCAAATCCCTTGGAGTGCTGAGATTCAAAATCTTGTTATGGGCAAAAGGGAGCATAACATATAAATGACTCTACGAATTTATTATTGGTCCCACTGAGTTTAAACTGCCTATTAGGTCTAATGAACAGAAGGAAGCTCTCAAAGTTATTTTATGAAAAATTTTCCTGGTGTTAATCACTTTTTAATAGTTTTCTCCCTACGTCCTAAGGCTCACAAATCCTGTACTCAGGAAGGGGAGGTGAGAGTGTCTATGACAAGTCATCAGCATCTCCAGGCCATTGCCAGGAGGAATTCAATGCCTCCAGGGTGTGGGTTTATCCTCCTATTTCAAAAGGAACATGGAGATGATGCTTTCTTCCTTCTGTCTTCAGTACATATGGAATTATTTTTGTTTTCTTATCCATACCTACTGTGCCACATCTGTCTTGTGCTAAGGACCCCAGACC
>VZTZ01040288.1:0-59601 GCA_013400955.1 Drymodes brunneopygia
GGATTTTCCTCTCATGAAGCCATACTAGCTGTCACCAATGACTGACTTATCTTTCAGATGTTTTTCGATACCTCCCACAATAATCTTTTTTATGACTTTACCAGGCACTGAAGTTAGGCTGACAGGTCTATAGTTTCTAGGGTTATCCTTCTTGTCCTTCTTGAAAATCAGGACAACATTTGCCAGCTTCCAGTTACTGGGGACCTCTTCAGATTCCCAAGACTGCTCAAAAATTATCAAGAGAGGTTTTGCAATGATAAATCAACATTTATGTTGTCTAATAGTTCAATGAATTACAAAAATTATTTCTGTGGCGAGAATTCTCTTCTGGGAGCAAAATCATGGATAACAGCTCTGCAACTTCTCTTCATCTCATGTTCCCAGCACTCCTACTGACTCACTCAATGTTAAACTATGCTGAGGATCTCAGCAGTAAATTTGAATCTCGCAATATTGATTTCAGGGATGCATTTTCTGCAAACAAATCTAGCTGGCCTTATTTGAGACTATATGTCTTCTTTATACCTGTCTTTCAAATGGTTCCTAAAAATGCAGATTATGGGATATAAACAGATAAAAAAACCTACTTAAGTAATTTTATATATTTAAATATCAACCAATCACTAAATAATGTTTCTTTGCATTTTTTTTCTTTTATGTCTGTTGTAGAACAGACATTAAACTGTGTGAAATATGTGGGCTGATGTTTCTAAGGAAATAGCATCTAAATAAACAAATTAAATAATTTGGACACACCAGATTGCAAAAATTAGGAGACCACGATGTCAAATCTTCTTTGTTTTTATTGGCTGAAGAAGAGTAAATTGTGGAAACAATCAGTGATGGATTTATTGGTGTCTCTGCAATGACAAGTGATTTTTTTTTACTTAGACACAATAATAATAAAAATAACAATAACAGCAGTAAAAATGGCCATTTGATTTCCTGTCTTTACACCTGAGTGACATGTAGGCACATTGGTCCTTGTCAGCTTGCAACTTGTCAGAAACGGAAACCAAGTTAGGTGAATATGAGATGAGAAAAATTGTAAGAAAGCTGTAATCTGTCACTTGGCTCTGAATTACCTTGTTACTTAACAGTTACTTATATTGCTTGGGGCAAAGATGGCTCAAAAGAATCAGGGAATAAGACATTCAAGGGTTAATATAGATACACAGAACTGTTCTCAAAATACGTGTTTCTGTAAAAGATAAAATTTATAGTACACTAAAATAAATGTTTTTTGTCTTGAAAGAGAAGAAACTAATTGTAAATTTGCAGCTGATAGTAACCGGAAAAAAGAAAATGCATTGACCCAATTTTGGAGGGAATGATAAACAGCTGTAATATTTATATTGACTGTCTCAAGAACAACTGCTATGTATACTTTGCTATGAGGACATTATGATGATGAAGTTTCTTTCTATTAACAAAATATAATAAAATCACCATGACCAATAAAATAACTGGATCATTGTTTTCCAGTTTCTTTAGACAAGTGCTTTTTTCAGCTTCCTGCTTGTATGAGAAAGAACATATGAATTTTGCTAGAGATTTGTCAGAACACAGAAATCAATTCTGTGCACTTGTAGCCTATTACATTCCTCAGAACTTAGACTGTATTTTACATGTCAAGTAAGTAAAATCATTCCCAAGTTAAAAAAACCCCATTTTTTCTTCCCTTTGTACCTTTGCCCATGCAATGTTGAAGTCAGCTGATATTTTATTTTTCCATAGAACAAACAAGAACTCATTATGGTTTTAATCTCTTTCTTCATAATTTTCTACTTAATATTCCCTTTAAAATTGAGCTTTGAAACAGTGAATTGTTTGAAGTAAACTTGTCTCATAAAACTATATACTCTAATGTCTGGAAAAGAAAATGCACTGTTGACTGTAAAAAGTAGGAAGTTGGAAGAATAACTTTTTGATATTTCCAGAAGAATGTTTCCACATTGTATAGTTTGGGAATTGAGGACACTGCTAAGCAAAGATTGTAAATATGGACTTCAAAAGAATGATTTAAGAAAAAAAAAAGGAATTGCCCATTGAAAAGATACATAACCATTGTTCTTATCCCGGATATTCTTAAAAGTCATGGGTTTATAATAATCTAGTTAGGTTTGCCATGCTGTGTATAATATCAGTTTGTCACGGGTATTTCTCTGACTCACTATATTGAAGGTCGCTATGAGAGTTCAATGCCTCAAGAAACTTCCACTTTTGTTGAGATGGCAATCTTTTACTTTGTCCACTTTTAACCTCAACCACTTTCATTCCTTTTCCCTGCTTGTATTTTTGGTAGGAGAATTCTTCAACTTTGAAATTCTGTTTAATTCTACACATAGATAGAAGTCTAGACTTTCAACAGGTGGAGGAGCCAATAGGAAGACTGCATAAACAGTAGGGTTTTAGATACCTTAGGAACTGTAGAACTTTATGGACAGAGGAACTTAAGTAGAAAGAAACCAGCGTTTTCTTTCTACTCATAATTGTAAAGTTACCCCAAAACCAAACTGCCCAAAAGGAGTATTTAAATCAGAAGTTAATAGAAAGCCAGTTGATGCAAAAGAACAGGTAGTTTAGGTTGACAGTCTGCAGAAGTGATATCAAAGCTAATGCTAAGTGTGCCTCTCAAAAGAGAGGAAGGAAATTCACAAGGTAAGCATAGTGCTTCATGTATAGAATGTGCAACATAAATCAGTGAAATAGGGCAAAACTTATTAATATTTCCTTAACTATGCTGGGAGCCTGGAAAATAACATAAGAAATTATTACAATTCTTGGAATCTAAATAATTACCCTGACATACCAGGTAACTCATAGACTTGGTGCAAAGACGATAAGGCATGGAATTTTGTGTTGCCAGGCTTCCAGCTTCATAGGCATTCTAGACCAGGACAAAATGGGGGAAGAATGAATCTATGAAACTTAAGGAACATTAAATCATTATGATCATAAATTAAAAAGCATTATTCATTTTGGATGGAAATCTCATGTTATTAATAAAAATGTAGAACTAGCATGGAACTATGCCTGCCCTTATCAGAAAAATACAAAATGCTGAGTGAGATGGAAAAATTTCCAAGTTTGGGAGAAGTACTAAGTGTGAGATTCTGATTATCTATCTAGAAATCTGATAGGATTGAATGGAATGAGATGTAAACTTCTTTTTTTTTTTTGCTATGATGAATGTTTTATTTCTAGAACAATAAAAATGTCTTAGAATTCACAGGAAAAGATTCTGTTAAAGATTTGGTCTTGAGCCATGCAGGAGGAACCATTTAAAGAGATATTATTGGGAGATTTGTTATGTTATAGTGACCAAGCCAAAAGAAGGTTTAAAAGCAGGAAAAAAAAGCAGGTTTAAAAAAAATCAGAATATGAGTTTTCATTTTCAGAAAGGAAGAAAGCTTTAAAAAGCAAATGGGAGAGCAAATCCTGGGGAAAAACCCAAACCAAACCCACCAAACTCACCAAACAAACAAACAAAATGTAACGAGAAAACTCCAAACAAACCCCTAAAACACTTTTTTCATCTTGAATTCTGCCCAAAAATTTTTACAGTGGAAGTCCAAGTAACATGAATGGGGAATTAAAATAAAGTAAAATAGACCCCAAAATCCTACCTTAGGTCAATAGCTCAGAATGCAAGCTAACAATGATAACATAGATAAAAACTCAGTGTTGAAGAAATTAAAAACACACTAAATATAGACAACTGAACCAATAAAATATGCAGAACATACATGAGCAGTAAATTAAAAAAAACTCAAAAAAAATTTGAATAGCACCTGCAAAAGTCTGCTTAGACTGATAGTAAATCTGTCTCTAAGTGCATTAAAGCACTTCTGATGGGGAATTGGTGAGACCACATTGTGACAATATTCTGAAAGAATACTCAGGTGTGACAAGGCTATATTAGATAAATACAATGAATTCTTTGAATTGGTCTTTACTGTGAAAGACATTGAATAGATTCCATCTAAAGCCCTTTTGCAGCATATAGGTCAAAGGAATTCGATCACTTCTAAAAATATACAGGATATATTAGACAAAAAAGACAAATTACACGTTCATAAGTCAGCAGTAACAGGTGAAATTTCACTCATGGTATGTATCATTGTGAGGCCATCACACATAAAGAACAGGAAGATTGTCAAGATTCTCTATCTGTGATAAGACATCTAGCTAGGATCATGGGAATTACAGGAACAATGAGTCTGAGTCCATAATAGAAAAATAAGATCTTTAACACAACAATAAATAGAGCCTTTTGGGAAAGAGTCAGCATATCTTCTGCAAAGGGCAATCCTTCCTCGCTGATTTACTGCAGCTCTGAAAGAATGATTGTAAGCATGACTACGAACAAGAGATAGTTCAAACAACGTATTTGGATTTTTAAAAGTTTCACCAAAGAACATAAGTTGTGAAGTTTCCTTTGAGCACTGAAAATTGGCTAAATGATAGAAGAGGAAGGGTAGGATGGCACAGCATAACATAACGTAGCATAGGATTGTATTTAACAGTTGCTTTCCAGGATGGGGAAGAATGTGCTATGGGATTCCATAGGGGAGGTGCTGGGACCAATTTTTTCATGATTTTAGAGACCTGGAGAAGAAAGGAACAATAAATCTGCAAATCTGTGGCTGCTACTAATCTCGTTTGTGGTGAAGAATGCTGAATTGGGATAGCATTAATCCTGAAAACTAATAAGCTGTTGTTAACCAAATTGCAATATTGGAAAAAAGTTTTTTCAAAGTAGAAGGAGGTTCTTTTCAAGCACATATAACACAGTTCTTCTTAAAACAGCAAGCAGCAAATATACAGAGCTAACTGCACTATGACGTTGTAGGTGGAGGCATGCAGTAAGCAGAAAAAGAATTAGATATTAGGTATTTAATTAGGTACCTATCACTAACTTCTTCTGTTCAGCCCGGGTAAATATCAGACAGTTTCCAGCTGGCAATGTTCCAGGAGTGTCCCTGTCCCAGGACGCTCTGGCGGCATCTCTTAGACACCAGTCAGTGAAGCTGCCACCCTGCAGATGCTGTGCAGGGAGCGAGGAGTCTGGAGCTAGCTGCTGAAGTAGAAATAAGCGAGAGGCACCTCTGATATGGATATATTCTGTGTGGCTTTATTGCAGGAAGCTCCACACAGAGGGACTCCAGGGATCAAAGGCCAAGAAGTCCCTCAGACACAAGCTTAAGAGGGATACATTCCAAGCAATCATCTGAGGGTCGGGGGCGGCACAAGGGCGGGACAGGGTTACATGGTCCTATGGGAGAGGGGAGAGAGGGGGAATAGGGGGTAACATCGAATCAATTACAGAGTACAAGGGAGCCTTCTAGAAGGGAGGAGATGATGAACATCAGTAGCAGCTAATATGGTTTGCCCTGGGTTAAACCACGGTCACATCAGTTCCAGCGGGGGGGCTTAGCAGCCTTGGAAGCCCTCCACCAATGTTTTCTACATAGTTTTCCCCTAGGGACTCAGGGCTAACTTCCATGGCAGCTAGAGGTACCATTAAACAGCAGCCTGTGGCCACTGACAGAGTTTGGACTGCAAAAAGCAATCAGACTGGTGTTCTCTCTCTAAACATCTCCTGCTGCCTGTGTTGATAATTGGGCTCTGGGCTGGATGGCCTGTTGGTTTGATGTCGTATATTCTAATGTTTTTAATTAATGCGTGTCCTTCTAATCGCCTGAACATTCCTCTGTGAATTCCTGCAATCCATGCCTAGGTTTCTGCCATGTGGTCTCTGCATAGGACCCACAAGGACAGGCATAGCTCTGATATCATGTCACTGTTTGGCATTTCTCAGAAAATACTGTATGGCTATGCTTTGCCTTGTGCCTGAAAGTTAGATTGACATTTCCAGAAAGCATGGGTTTCATGTATATTTATTGAGGAAATGCTACCCCCTTGTCCAGGCTTTCAGATTTCTGGCAACTCACTGCAAAGTAGCTTTAATTAGGATAACAGTAGTCCAGGAATGACAGAAAGTTTAAAAATCCTTCAGTTTCATCTGAAATAAATTTACAGATGAAAGTATATTTGATGAGGCCTGGGTATACACTTGCTGCAATCATTAAACATTGAGTTCTCCCATGATTTTGTTAAAAGTCTTCATTTGGACTGCTGAATCCTTGACATGAACAAGAAATTATATTGTATTCATAGACACAGTAGGCATGTTTGGTTCCCTGTTGTCCTTGTCTTTGAACCATCCTAATATTTAAAACAGAGTATAGCTTCATTTCACCTTAATTTTACCTTCATATTTTGGGGGGTTTTTGTTTGTTTTGTTTTTGCTTGTTTGTTCATTTGTTTGGGGTTTTTTTCCACAGATATACAGGTGGGAAATGGACCCAGCACAAAATGACCTAGTGCTTGTTGTTCACAATACCAACACCATTATGCTGAGATACCGGGACACCAATGTTGCACCTTGCTGCATATTGCCATTTAACCAAAAACTGTGATCAATCTGATCACCTCCAGACCAATGTTTTGGGAGAAAAAACATAAAATTCAAACCCAAAGCCTAATGTACCCAAAAATGTGTAATTTAAGGCAAGGAAATATTGTGTGCTTGTTACTTCTTTAATCACTTTATATTTTGAAAAAGAACCTTCAGTAGCCATTGAAACAGATATAGTTGAGTGTGACAGTAGATTACAAAATTTCAGGTTTGTCATTCTAGTGGAATCAGGGTAAGAACATGTACTGTTCAGTTTGCATACAAGATACAGCTTAAATTTACAGACATTAGACATTTTTAATAATAAAGACAGCTGTCAAATTATCAAAGATGTCAGCAGATAAAATCCCTGCAGCCATGCTGAGCTCTGAAAAGGTTTTCTTTTACTAGTAGGCCATTGCCTCCTTCACTATCATACTAGATGAAACTTGAAATACATCAATGATTTCCATGTGAATCATGTTGTCTTTGTTCTTTTCAATAATAAAATAATCCTCCTTTTTCTTTTCTTTTAGACATACCATTAAAATAGCACATGCAGCACATTCTCAGCATTTTTTTTAATTTAAAGCTCTGTTATAGCAACTAAAGTGTTTGAAATGTGGCCACCTTCAACACTCCACTGGAAACTTTACATATGGTCTATACAGGCTTCTTGCATTAGCAGAAATCAAGTTTCTATTCCTTTAACTAATCTACACACACTTCTTGATTTGCTTTTGTCCAAAGGAGAGTGCTAAAACAATGATGACAGTGATTTCCTAGTCCACATGAAGAGGTTAAAATGCTTAAAAGAAAACTCAGGTAAAGCTGAAGAGGAAAAGGTTTAAACACTGCAGTTGGCAAAATATGCTTAAGGCATTGTTCAAAAACAATCCACGTAATTTTACAATGCCAAGTGAAGCCCAGTCTCACACTAAAACTTCCCCACAGCTCCTCCCAGGTATTTACTAAGGCTCTTGTACTTAAAAAAAAAAAAAAAAAAAAAAAAAAAAAAAAAAAAAAAAAAGACAAAAGATACATCCATTTCTTAATTTTCATCCAGGTGGTTTGAAGACAGCAAGGACATATGTAAGGAATCTACTGCATTTATAGAGAAAATAGGATCAAGAAGACTCCTTTTCTATGATAACCTGTTATACTTTCTGTAATGGTAGACTGAGGCTTAGAGTACTTCACTCCTTTGTCTGTTCTAAATCAAAGAGGCTTCAAGCAGTTTTTCTTAGGAGAATACATTGTTTACAAAGAATGAATTCCATCTCAAACAGGTGTCTTTGAGGCTTTTTTTATTTGTGAAGTTCAGGGTTTTCTGTTTTTTAAAGCTACTTTTCACCACAAATACCAATTTTTCAAAAATTTAACTCATTAGTCCCAGTTGTCTGTTATTAAGAAAAAATGATACATAAACACATAGTATATGCAAGAAAAATAAATTGTAAAACAATATTGGAACTTCTGGAAAAATGAATGTTTTTTATGTAATGCCAAAATATAAATTACAGGGACTAACATCCACCAACCTTTTCCTCCAGTGACCTATAACTCAACATTAGGGAAACAGAATTATATTATCTGCACAATTCTCTGTCAAACAGAAAAGTTCATTTCCATGGATGCTAACAGAACTTGGAGGAAAAGAAGTGTTCTTTCCTGCACCTCTCACTGGTTTCATCACCCTCAAATAAAATCCCATAGCAATTTATACTTTTGTTGGGTACATGTGGCTGTGGATATGAGAATAACTAAGTTAGATCATTGATATATAATTTTCAGGTAACTACTAACAGGTATTTACTGACTTGTATTTCAGAATGTAATAATAGTTCTTGAGGACTAGAATGACTGTATAGTCATTCTGACTATAATTGAGTAGCTCTGATTCTTGTTTATCACTGAATTATAATCTGAATTTGTGGTCAACATTGTGGGATTACATAAGAAGGAAAAGTCCCTACTTAAAGCTACCAGACTAATTGTACAGTCCAGCACAGAGCACACTGCTGTAGTGCAGCATTTTGGTTCATCTGACAACATAATTTTGTTTTCTATCATGAGCAGAAACACAAAGTGGGAAGACAGATGCATACACTACAGTACAAGGGAGGAAATAAGACCATTTTGAGGAGTTTCTGTTGTATGCACACTGAAGAGAGAGAGAGAGTTCATGTACTGTCATACAGAACACTAAATAAAGTGACTACTGCACAAAAGCCCTCCTTGAGATATCATCACTGTCCTTTAGGCTTTTGACAGTTTTAAAGGCCATTACTAACACCTCCTCTGCAATCTACTGCTCTGCATCACATAAGTGTCAGGGAATCAGATCAAGCAAAACTCCCATTAAAGTAAATGAAAGTCGTGTCTGCATAAGGGCCAAATGTAAACTCAATAAGGATCTTTTGGTTTGGCCTCAGGAGCTCAGGAACAGCCTCAGAGAGAAAATATGAATTGTAAATCAAATGTTGCCCAATGAGCACCTTTAATTACTTGGCACTAATTTTAGACTTTCCTAAAATGTTAGTCTGAAAACAAACTGTGTCTCAACAAAAAGCTATTTTTTTTTTCTTGCTCAGAATTTAGAATGTAAAACTTCGGATCAATTTTTACAGTAAAGCAAATGTTTGCCTTATATCTTTTTTATGCACTATTATGTTTTCTTCCACTGAGAAGTTTCATTATGTATATTAGCCTTTGGTCTGCATTGGGATACAAAGGAAATAAGTAACCCCATGTTTTGACTTTTTCAGGCACATTGCACATGCAAGGTATGACAACACCTTGAACCCATTATCCAATTATTTTGAGGAATACATGTTAAGTACATACAATGTTTTTTCCCTCTCCATTTCGCAGTATACATTTCAGGAAACAAGATGAAGAACAGGAAAGGCTTTAGTCTACAGGAAACTGTAGAATGAAAGAATGACAGCAATAAGCACATTAAATACAATAACATATGAGAGATATTCTCTTTAACCCAGAGCTATACCAAAACATAACTAAATTTTAGGGGTCCAAAGACATATGAATCAAAGTACTGCTGTGTACTTTTCATATTGAGACTAAAATCACTGAAATCAGTGATTGCTCCTTTTCATAATTTTTAACTTATCTCTGAGGAATGAAATAATGAAGCAAACAGCCTCATTCTCTGAAGTCACCATAGGTTTACACGTGCAGCTTTGAGAATTATTTTTCTCTCAGGGATTATGACAAAACATCTATCCACTAGGTAATATTTATGCATCCTCACAAATGATGTTTTCTGTGTCATTAAGCCACTTGGATGAGTTTAAAATGTTCAGTACATTGAGCAACAGGAGAGTGGTAGGGCAGGCTGAAAGGAACTTTGACCCCTTTTCCCCCCAGCATTCAGCATAAGACATTTTTCATAAATAAATGACCATAACCATATAGTTATGGTAAAATTACCCATATTCTTCTGCAATACTGGAGGCTACATTGTATGGCAAAATAAAGACATTTTCTTTGTGGGTAACCATTTACCTGTTAATATAATTTCATTTGCCAGCCTTAATTTCCAGATAATATTTAACTGATCAGGAATCTTCATTTTCTTATCTTTTTACAGATTCAGTCAGCAACTGGGAAGTTCTGTTACAGTCCCCTAATTAAATCTCCTTCCACCTTTTATCCTACTTATTTGCTGAGCCCAGGATCATGTGAGTGATTCATTTGGAACAACTTTCTGAATTTAAATGCGCATATTATCTTAGCACTTCTATAGGCATTAGACTAATGTCTCAGTAGTTATTATTTCTAGGTGTTGTTCCTTTCTATCTACACCCAGGTACTGCTCAGCTGTGTTTGAAGTCAAGGAATCTATTTACACACACAAAAGACAAAAAGTAAAAAAAATCCATGTTGAGAAATGTTCCATACAGCTGAACTGTAGACTCATAAATTCCTCACTCTAATGTTTACATACCTCTGAATGGCTCCAATTGCTACCAGCCAGGGGCCTGGGTGTTCTGCTTGCCACAAAGAAATCTGAAACCTGGAAAAATTTCATAAACAATGGTCCTTAACCAAGAACATATGCTCACCCGGCCACTATGTAAGGCATTAAACATCCAGGGAATATGAAGAAGGGGGAAAGGGGAAGAAGAAGAAAGAGAAGAACACAGAATGCTTTGTTAAGTGAAGTTGGATTGTCAGTTAAAGATCATTGTTGTTGTTCTACTTTAGGAGATTTTGCACCCTCAGTGTCTAACCTCATATACACTTTCACTTCTTTTTGTCTGTCTGCAGCTATCTGCTATGAAACATTTATGCTAAATAAACATGCACTATTAAACATCCAAATTTGCCTTTGCTGCTGTTTACCTAGTTTACTCACCTTTTACACTTTGAGTTTTCAAGCTTACAAGTCAATATATCACAGCAGTAGGACATAGAATCTCTCCCCCCTTACTACATATAGATTAGAGTCTAGGAACAATGTTTAAACTGATTTTTCAGCCTTCTTAAACAGTGAAAGTTTCTTTCCCCACAGTTTGAACCATCGCCAGCTATTAGGATTCCACAATTTCCTTTCAGAAACTATTCCACAATCTAATAGAGTCCACCATGGGGAAATTCTTCTTATATAATTGAGCCCACATTTGCTTAATATGTATTCTTTAGCTTGAAAAATTAATACATTTGACTGATAGTTATGGGAGGTTAATCCTCTGGCTGTGTCCTGCTTTCAGATTGCAAGTTCAGCTCGAAAAGTGGAGAACTGATCATAAGGCATAACATCTTTTTTTGGGGGAAATATGATGCAATGTCTTGAACTTTGATGGCTTCTTTTGTTATTATTTGAAAACTCTGTATGTTTCTCTCCTTGGGAAGAAGCTGCTACAGAATTTGTGCAGCTTTGGCAGCATGATTAAGAACTGTTGAGGTGATTTGACTAATTTTATCCTTCCATCACTGCTGCAGAAGTAGCATCATATGCATTGAATGTTTTCATGCCTTAATTTATTAACAGAATGTGACTGTAGTTGAATGTAATTAGATGGGAAATATAAAATCAGAACTACAAATAATGCTTAAGAGCATAGATAGTTTAGCAGTAAGATGTCAGACTAGCTAATAGTAAGACAGACTCAAGATCAGAACCCAATATACCCCCCCCATTTTACTCCATTTCAGATGTGCTTTTAAAATTGATGATGCACAAACGCCTGAACAACTTCTATTCAGGGTCTGAAGTATAACTATGAATTCATTCTCACCTAAGAAGCACACACATCTATACAGACTCACATTTGCAATTCACTCACAAGTGAATTCTAAGGCCAGACATACTGAAATCAGTTTCAGGTGTTCAGTTCAGCAGGAGTAAAATTCATAAGGAAAACAAAAACATAAAAAATATTTTCTTCCTGTTGCTTCACTATGATCTGTCTTGTTTACATCACACATTCTTATATCAGTTTTGTCACTTGGACTCTCCCACTGTCTTCATCAACAAAACCATACTCTTCTGCTAACCTGAGGCTTGCTCTGCCCTGCTATGTTTGTATTACAAGTTTCAGATATACCTTGTTGGGCTCCTAACGCTTGATGGATCTTAATAAATGAGTCTTGACAAATAATCTGTGAAAGCTTTTTCAAGAAGAGTTAAGAAGAAAGAAAGGAGCATGGATTCAAGTAGAGTAGGGAGATAGAGCACTTAGAGAAATAAGAGAAATTGTAATCTCATCTTCTTCACAGGATCTTCTTTAAAGAAATATCTGAAAAGTAAATTTGCTAAAAATACTACTGACAGACAGCATACAAAGAAACTTGCTCACTCAAGCTAAGCTGCAGCAGAATTCTGCATGCAGTGTTCTGAACTCCAAGAGCAACAAAAGTTTGTCTGTTTTCATTCCACCATGGTTTCTTAATTTGAATACTACCATATACTGATACAGCCATATTTCCATTCTGAAAATGTCACTCTTGAAAACACCACATTCAGGCTCACCTGAACAAAGTAACGACAGCACTTACACTGCAAACCCTTGGTGACACATTGGTCTATCCACACCTCTTGTGATCTGCATTCCATTACTGCTACAAGAGAAGAATAGAGGAATACAGCACAAAATGAAAATGAAGAAGCATAACTTTGACTGTTTGAAATAAATGTGGGGAACAGATGAATTAGCTAAACCCAAACATGGATCAAATCAGGCATATAATTCTCTATAGTATAACCAAGGTCAACTTGTCCTCTTTCCCATGGTTGCAATAATGAGTTAATACAGAACAGTCTTTATGACATATATTTCATATGCCATTATGCACCACAGGCAAAGAAAAACAAAAAAAACCTCCCACATTATCCAGAACTGTTTTATAAACTTCAAATAGATAAAAAAAAATCAAACCCCATGAACATATTGCCATGAAATTATGGGGAAGGAGCCATCTTTTACCACTTATTAACTAACATTATAAATGTCATTTCTAAATTCCAACACAGACAATTTATACTGGGAAATTTCTAAGTGATCTTATACACGAAAGCTAAAGAAGAAAGCATTGTAAACCATTGTAAAGATGCTTTCTCTGTCTGCTTTGTGAAAAGACAGATAATTTTAAATTACGTGCCTGAATCCTCCAGTCTATATTGCATGTACATTGTTTGATCTCAGACAGGTCTTTTAATAGCTATACAGCCTAGAATTCTACACATAGATGAAGAATAATTATTTTTTATTCTAATTGTAAGGAAAATATTCACTGAACAGAGACCTTATAAGATCCTACAGTTCATCTGAAGTTTCCAGGTGCTACTGTGATACTGAATAATTTAACTGAAATTTTTTAAGGGTTTAAGTTTTATATATATATATATACCGTTTGTTAAATATGACCACTCAAGTATGTGATCACTCGAGTATATGCAGAAAGTAAATAAAAACTAGGCCTACAGTGTAATTTTAGATGACTTTATCATGTTTTAAAATATCTAGCATCAACTTTTATGCTGTTGAACATACTTAAGCAAAGGGAAACTTCAAAATACTCAGAAATAGCATAATTATGCTCTTTGATCAAGCCTTGAAGGAGAAAGTATAAACTGATTGATGCCACTTTAAAGGCTGACTGAACAGTCAACACCTAATACTATGCAGCATTTCTTGATAGCATAAAAAAGAATAGAGAAAGGTTCAGATTTTTGTCTGGAAAAGATATGACAGACTAGAGATTATTTTGTGTCTATGTTTGCTCTTTGCTTGGGTTTTTTTATTATCTCATTTTGTAATGTAACAAGAAAAAGACACAGTGGTTTTAGGAATAGTCTATGGTGGGGGGAAGATAAAGGGGCATGTTCCTACTCTTCCTGCTATTGTCAGCAATTTTCTTTGTTTATGCAAAGCAGCTTGGTATAATTTGCTTGAAATCCTGCTAACAGTTAAAGTAACTCAAATGTTCCCACTTCAGGCTGCCAAATATGATCACTAATGTCTTGCAGTTGTCACATATGAACTTGTCAAGTTTTTGTCTTTCTTGCTATAGGGCCAGGAGTTGGTCTCCCAAGGGAAGGAACACTCATTTCTATGCCCTAAATGCACATTTTTGCTGAGCTTTGCAGTTTTGCAGTCTAGGTAACCCTGAGAGTTTTTGTTAAAGATAGCCCGAATACCTGCTGTTAACAATCATGCATTTAGTCATATAGACTGTGTGACTTCCTAAAAAGAATGTCCTAACTAAACTTTGAAATTACATTTTTGTTTACACTGATCTGATTTTTCCTTCTCTAATTTGCTTTCCTATTTTTCTTACTAGTTTCAAATTAGGCTTTTATTTGTCTAAATAAGTAGTAGTATTATCTTTAGATCTAATCAGCCTAGTCCCATAGCAACTAGTGGAACAATAAAATTGGAATAAATTATTGCCCTGTAGCTTCTCATTATACGCATATGTTCATGATAAGAATATTATTAGAAATTGCACTGCCAGACAAGACCAGTTTTTTATCTTGTTATTGTTTTATGGGTGAGTGCCAAATCTAAGTTTCAATGCATGCTTTAGTGAATAACTGTAATTGAAAATGTTGAATGTTTTACTATGCAATACAACTCTGATCTGTCTGGAGAACTCTTACTACGGTTTTACATACTTTTGGTTTGCCAAGGACCTCACTCCAAAAATCACCTTCTTGGTGGAAACATTTGCAGCACTTTCTTGTACTTTATGCAATCAAAAGCCTTGCCATCAGTTATTAAAAATCTTGAGTTAGTTAGCTTGAAATGAAATCCCAGCGCAGACAAAAGAGTTCATAGTTTTCACTACAAGCATGCAATCAGGTCAAGAAAAAATGAAAACTTCCCTGTAGTCTTTAACTGATCATATGAATCTTGTAAGAATTACATTTTTCCAGGTCTTTAGTAAAATTTGATATTGTGAATAACTCGTCTTGAGAATACACTTTTTCCTCTCTCACAGACAAAACAGCTGGATAGATTCAGGTAAGAAAAACTTCCCTTCTCACTAGAATGCTCTGAGTATTTTTTTTAGTCTAGTAAATTTGGTAGCTTCTTATTTAAAGGAAAAATAGAAAAACAAGGAACCCATCAATGAGAAAAAACCCACTGTGGTAGAGGATATAAAATCTATTAACAAACCCTTGCTATTTCAAACTTAATGAAGGCCCATGAGCACATGGGGTGTGTGGCTTACTAAATGTTTTAGAGTATCAGGATATAAGTTTTGGAATGCTACAGAATTCTCTATTAAAAAGACAAAACTGCAAGAACTGTCAAGTTCACACCTGACATGTTTGGTCCTTTTCTCAGTGTCCCAGTGATAGTTACAGTCAGTGAAAGAGATGTTTTAATAAGGAGATGTGGAAGACAGTATGCTTTAGGAAGAAGTTTAGCTAAGATTTACTACTGAAATAGAGGTAAAACAAACAAAGGTGTTTCACAAAAAAACCTAACAATAAAACCAATTAACCAACCAAAAATAAACCCACAAAAAACTATAACCAAACAAACCTACGCTACTAAGTAGTATTATAGTCCTAGTTTAGGGCAAATCTTAGGAGGAAACCTCCGAGGGGGGTCTCCTCTAGGAATGCCNTACAAAGGGATACAAAGATCATATAGTCAACCCAGGACATAAATATATTCAGATTTTTTTTTTAATTTTTCAAATATTTTAAAGCATTATGTTTAATAAACTGGACTACTGGTTTATCAATAATTATTGCTACTGTGAAAGTATAGAGCCTCAAGTGAGTTGTACCTCATATAGCTTATGTATGGCTAATCCCTGCTATGATTCAGTGATACTGAGAAACTTAAACCAGGAGCCCTGATGTCCAGACCACTTCTCTCTTCTTTTCACAGTAATTCCTTTTGACCTGTCCAGAATTAATTACCGTCTGTCTGATGCTACCTTCCTAGCTGAAGGTGAGCTAACAGTAACAACATGGAGGCTGCAATAATGCCTACCTGCAGATTTCATTGGATTTTTGCCAAATTGACAGGGTCCCATCTGCTTTGAGAGGACATGTTGCAACAAATTCAGGTGCTTTCTTAATGACCTGACATAACTGTTTAAAGAGATGTTTATGATTATAATATATTGCTCTCCTAATTACAGCAGCAGGGATTAGCTCTCTCTATGTTCCTATGCTGTTTGATTTTCTTACTGCAGTCTTCTTACTAACTGCTTCACCATATAAATTATATCCCATTAGATTCCCTTAAATCTATCCAAATTCAGATACATTGCTTAAAAGAGTGTAAGTTTTCATTTCTTGCATGAGTGCACACCAGAATGGCAGTGGTCCTATTCTCTACCTAATTATTGTGCGGAAAACTTTACTGTCCTAAATTCGGTTTGGTTGCTATTGAATGCATGGAATATAGGGGACATAAGCATTTGAAACAATGAATAAAGTTGTTTTCTTCAGTCATAGTTCTACCTGAGTTGGTGAACCATTTTTAAATTGGAGTTACTTAAAAACTAGCAAAGGTTGTTCAGTATTCTCAGATCACATGTGAAGGAGGAAAATATGAGCTCTGGAATTTCAGAGAACAGAAATTACCATGTTTGAGGGAAGCATCAAAACAACCTATATAATCCATAGGGGATTTTGCACTTCTGGAATGTTATTCATATGGGTGGTATCCCCTAATTTCACGCTTGTCTCCATATTTTCTGCGATTATAAAGGGATGTTAGGGTGACTAGATATCTACAACAGGGATGTCCACATGTGAGCTACAGGTCTATGAGCTCAATAACACCTTTCTCTCTTTCATGAAATCCATGTGGTTTGAATTTATTGAAGATTCATCATTCCACTGTCAGTTGTGATGAGCCAAAAAGAGGTGCTTGCATATAATTTAGTAAATGCAAAGTAGAAGGCGGCATGTTGGAGGAATTTCACTCACTTTGGTAAAGTTTTCTGCTCTTAATTTTTTTTAGCATCAGCATCAGCATATTCTATGTTCTCAGACAGAGGGAGCTGAGACAGACATAGCAAAACACAGTTGAGAGCTAAGCACCTACTGAGAAAATACATGTTATAGGAACTTTCCTGGCACTTTCCTTCAATTTCTACTTTGTCGTTTCTGCCAATTGGCAGTGCTGGTACCTCTCTGAAACCTCTTCCTTACTGAACTGATTCTAAGACAGTTATACTATTGGAATCAGAAATTGTCCCAGAATTAGTATCCATTAGGCATTTTTTAAATTATAGGACCATTTATGACTTGAAACTCACAGTTTCTTTCACACTGCAGATCTACAAGCATGGCTTCTGATATAGCTGGAACATAGAAAAAAGGCTATTCCTTAGAGCCTGTGGAGATTTCCAACATCTTCATGAATTGCCAGACACACTTACATAGGCCATCCACAGGATACTTGTGAGATAGACGTGTTGGGGTAATATGGGAAAGAAAAAGAATGCCCCCAGTTAATGTGTGCTGTGGAATTGCTTTCAATGTAGTGTAAACTTGGTCTCTAAGTCTAAGCAAATGAAATCAAGCCAAATTTGGAGAAGTTTTATTTCTGAGAAGGAGAATTAATAGTTTTGTCTCTGTTCTAATAGCATAGTAGGTTAATTCAAGCAGCACTGATTGGAAAACAGGTTTTCAGGCAGTCAGTGTGAGTCAGTCAGTCAGTCAGTCACCCAAAAAAAAAAGTTCAAGCATTAAAAGTATGTCATAGTATCATGCAACAGTTCAATATCTCATAATTTTGATCCCTTGAGTCTTCATGTGGCTCTATCAGTGTCTCCTATATAATTGTCACGAATGGATGTGGGAGTTAAAATTAGTCCTTGCCTTCTGCTCAGGCCTTAGCAGTAGGTAGTAACTTTATTGAGGTAACCAGCACCCCAAAACCCACNAATACATACAGACCTTTAGCCTTCATGTACTGGATATGCATAACTTGTGATGGAGCCATTCACAGAGCAGTGTGTTTCAGATTTCTAGTGCCAAAGAGGCCTGTCTCAGTTATACTGATTCTCCTAAAAAAGGTCCTGTTATATCAACATTCACGTTTCTTTATAGATGTGGGCATTCATGCGAGATCATGTATTGCCCAACTCAGCTGCACATTAACTGCAGGTGGAATCTGCCAACATTGGTAGACTCTATTGACAGAATGTGTCTATTATATATCACCTTTTTTCTCTCCATATCTTAAAGTAATGTTAAATGATTTTTTTTTTCTGCAGGTATTATTATCCTTCTAAATCTACTTAGTGTACATGGATTACCCTAACAGGAGAAATTGTCTCATTAGAGAGCAATTATCTGCTTTCAAGGAACCATCTCTATCTACAATCTCTTTAGGAGATGGAAGGGAGAAGCAAAAAATCAAAATTGTAAAACTATTTATTAGACCTCAAAGGGTCAATTGTCTTTCATTTTGTGTGCTTGTCTGTCTGACATTTCATCTGAGAAAAAGTCTGAAGTCCTCTAACCCTTTTTCATATTGGCTCTGTGATATCTTTTCTTCGGTGTCAATTAAAAGTGTTCTCATCACAGAGAGAGGGAGAGAAATGAAAGGAATGAAACAAGTGTGAGTTAAAATTCCTTATAATCCTATAATCAGAGAGACAAATTAGCCTCAAGAGGAGACAAAGTGAGAAAGGACATCTGTACAGCACAGAAATATAAAGACACTGGTATTTCGTTAGAGTTTATTAGCTGCAAGGAAATGGAGCGTGAGAGAAAAGCACAGCTTTGTCGAAAAGAGGAAGTCAGTCATCTATATTCCAAGCCTTATAGTCTCAAAATGTGTGCAATCTCAAATTCACCTTTCCCACCCAATTCAACCTTAGAAACCTTGTTAAAAATGTAACTTCCCTGCCACTTTGCATACGAAGATTTACCCAGCCTCTCTACCTGACACTGTGCCTCAGAGAAAGAAGAAATTGTTTCATTTATTTGCCAATACAAAAACTATTTCCCTGCAACAAGATAATTCTCCCTCTATCCCATTCCCTTTAATTAAAATGAGTTTATGAGGCTTTGCCCTCATCTCCCATAGGAACAAGATATAATTTTTTTCTGATTCCTGCTATGATACATCAGTGTATTACTGGTTTTTACTAGGCATCAAACCTGATGTGAGTCAAGTGAACTTGGGGAGACACTGGCTGAAAACAAGATTCTTTATTACAAAGGTGCCAGCCAAATGATCAGCTCAAATTCCCTCCAGCCATTTTTATTGTAAATTGTATTTTAGGTATTATAATTATTCTCCTCAATTTCAACTGGAACACCTTTTAGTACTGGACCAGATGACTCCCCAGATGGCACAAAGTTAATCTTGTACATTTAGGCTGGGTCCTGGGAGGTGTAATCCAGGCTAAATTCTGATGTCATTCTCAAAATTCCTGACACTGCCACCATCAAATTATATCTGATTTTTTTTGTCTAAGGGTAGAGAAGCCAGCTATGGAGTGTTCCTCACAGGTGAGGTTGAGCCATATTTTCCTGCAATGTGAAGGAAAGAAGTGGTTAGTAAAAAACTATCTGAATTTCTGCAACTCATAGGCAAAATACGTGGAAAGATGTGCCTATATGGCAAATTCATATTATGTATCTATGACAAAATAAATGACACATTTTGTTTACTGGACATTTCATAAACTTTTGTCTAAATATTGACATCTATTGATAGGGATTTTTTTTATGTCACAATGCAATTTTATTCAGATCTCATTCACATTACAGTTAGGAGTTTCATGCATTTTGTATTCTAAGCTGCTCCTAGACTCACAGGACAGTTTGTATCTTTATTGTGTCAAAATACCAAAGTCCAAATATCACGCCTTACAGAGATTTCTCACTACCTTACAGAGATTTCTCACTTATGGTGCTGGAATGGGGTAGGGGGTGTACACTATTACAGGGATGGATTTCAGAGAAAAGTCTTCTTCATCAGTCTTTCTAAAA
This sequence comes from Drymodes brunneopygia, assembly GCA_013400955.1. Classification (NCBI taxonomy): domain Eukaryota; kingdom Metazoa; phylum Chordata; class Aves; order Passeriformes; family Petroicidae; genus Drymodes; species Drymodes brunneopygia. The sequence goes on from VZTZ01040288.1 coordinate 19,914, forward strand.
TCTGTGGTCACCCAAAACCATCAATTGCCATTATGCATGGTTTCAATAAGCAGTTTGTAACAACTATATGAATTTCCTTGACTTAATTTTTTCCATGAAATATGTGTATTAATTAATATATTAAATTGTTATGCAAAACAATTTTCAAAATAAGAAATGCTTCATGTTGAAACATAGTAATGAATTACCAAGAAGGAAAGAGTAAGATTTATTATGATTTATTTACTAATCAATCAAATGGAGCAGGTAAGACCTTGTTAAATTATGGTCCTCGNTGGATTTCAGAGAAAAGTCTTCTTCATCAGTCTTTCTAAAATCTGTGGTCACCCAAAACCATCAATTGCCATTATGCATGGTTTCAATAAGCAGTTTGTAACAACTATATGAATTTCCTTGACTTAATTTTTTCCATGAAATATGTGTATTAATTAATATATTAAATTGTTATGCAAAACAATTTTCAAAATAAGAAATGCTTCATGTTGAAACATAGTAATGAATTACCAAGAAGGAAAGAGTAAGATTTATTATGATTTATTTACTAATCAATCAAATGGAGCAGGTTAAAAGGACCTTGTTAAATTATGGTCCTTGTGCTAAGCCATGGCATAGCTACAAGCTGGAGACATTCTGGCAGTTTGAGATCTGCCCTTCTTTTTTTATAAATTAACAGGTAAAAGATCTTTATTCTCATTAGAATTGAATGTCGATACCACATGGATGAGGAGAGTTGCTTTTAAGCATCTAAAGGCAATCAAAAAACATTAGTATGCAGGAAGAGATTGGGGTACATGCTTAAACCTCAACAGTCTTAATATGTGCATCTCACGGACTTGTTTATCAGTGGCAAGGAAGATTGACCACACATGAAGAAATTTGATATCCTGAATAAGATTAAGTGCTATAAAAGAATGACTTTTACAGCAGCACTTGATTAATCCTTTCCACAATGGACTTTTCTTTTTTCAAACAAACCCTTCCTTTGATCGACTATAGCAGACTTGTCTCAGCTGCATGATCTGTTTTGCTTGTAACAAATAATAAAACGTGCTTATTCAGTAAGATGTTGCCTTCTGTAGATAATTACGCCACATGTGACATAAACCTATTCAAGCTTTTGGTAGTAAAATGAAATTAAATATGTGAGAGATGTGAGAGGTTTTCTTAAGATAAAGGATATGGCTTCTTGTAACTACCTGCAGTACGGACAGGTCGATAAATATCTTAAATATCCCCGAGACCTGGCATTATTGTTTGGTATATTAGTAACTCCAGTTCCAAAGATTTTTCTGTCTCCACAGATGCCAGAAGCTTCAGGGGTTAGACAAGGGTCCTTTTCAAATTTCATATCATCTTTAGCCTTTCATGCACCAGCTGTGAAAATCAATTAGCCTTGGTGAAACTAAGCTGCTGCATGTTCTCAATAATGAAAAATACCAACTGTGCTCTGGTGATATTCTCTGTCTGTAAAAAAGGATGGTGCTTCTGAATTTCTTTCTCACATTTTTCCTGCATAGAGTTGCCTTTTTACTTCTGCTTTTGAAACTTACCAGATGTGCCAGACAGGTTAACACAGGACACTGTTTAAAAAGCAAGAACGCTATACCATAGCCCAGTTCTGACATTTGTGATTCCCTAAGGCTAGTATGAAGCCAGCTCTCAAAGTAAAAAGCATCTGACTGAGTGCCAAAGTTGACTTACACTAATTCCTTGATAATGTTATGATGCCCAGAAATTCCTTGGGAATTTACAAGCTGTCCTCTTACAAATGTCTTCTGCTTCGTTCTTTTCTTAGGAGAACAAGACAGCATCTTTGAACTTGAGAAACTTGAAGATGATATTTGAAGAATAGGACAGGAAGAATGTGCCTGCACTAACTACAATTTTATGGACAAAGAGAGGTGCATCCATCTAGCATCTGACATTAAATAAGGACAGGAATGGAAAAAATCCACATTTAAGGTTCCAGTGCTTATTATCTTTTAGTCATTTTGGGTTTAAATTTGTGAGTTTATCTTCCCTTTCCCTCTCCCTCTCCCCTTCCCTCCCAAGAGTCTCAAGTTTCTTTGGTCCCTTCTACTGCTACTACTTTTAGTAGGCTGCACAAATCTATGAACCAATTAGGAATGGATATAATGTAGATATAGAGAGTTGGAATAACTCACTGTGTAAGAGTCACCCCTTGGAGAACTTTCTGTAGCCATTAAGCATTTACTGATTTTTACTGAGAAGCATCTAAGGTCACTGTGTCAGAGGGCAGAGTGCTTTTCTTCAGCAGACAAATTAAATTTTGAGTTAAATCCCCAAATGTGCCTGTTAGCTTATTGTATTATATCCTGGCATTTTTCTGAGCTTTTATTCACACTTCAGTGATATCAGTTACCTGTCACACCAAGGACTGAAATACCTCTGGCCCAGTCCATTGCTTCTCAAAAAACAACACACAGAAGAGGCATTTTCCATAACTTAATTTTCTGAATGATAATATCATTATTTTATTCCTCAGTTCAAAAATAAACATATGCAAATACAATGGTCCCACCTCTCCCTAAAATCAGAACCACAGAACCACAGATTTTATTTGGCCAAGGAAGGAGTACTGGGAATATATTGAAAGTAAGGGTATAAGACCTGCAATCTTGGCAGAAGCAGTGTAAGTATACTTAGACTTATCATTTTATGGCTGTCTTCTGCTATGAAACAATTGTTTGTTTAACAGATAGAAGCATCCAAGTTATGCCTGAATTGTATGCCTGGATATGCATGGAAAGATAACAAAATATAAAGTGGCCTGTCACAAGTTCTGACTTCAGATAAATAATAGGTATTGCAATGGGATTTTTGTCCTCATGGTTGCAGGACTATCTGTATATCAGTAGAAAATTCACTGAACTGAACTGAAAAGAGCAGTACAATCAATCCTGTTGTAATTTCACTTTTTATTAAAGTAAGAAATTAGAGTGGTATAAAAAGTGATGATTTGGTTACTTTTCTAGAAGTCCTACTTTTTCTTGTACCTCCTAGGTATGTTTTGCTTCTATACAACCTTCATAAAATAAATCAAACCTGAATATATTATCCGTGAAGCATATTCAAAAAATTGAGTTGTTTATAGTGCATACTGAGAAGAAAATTTGTAAGGACTTACAGATTGCATCATAGATCACCTACAAATGAGTGAATCAGGCTTCTAATGTTTTGTTTGTTATTTGGCAGCGCAAGGAAATATATTGGAAATAGAAAAAGTCAGGGTTAGTTAGACATTTAAAGTCTATTTCATTCATATTACTCTAGTGTGTTCAAGGGAGACTATAAAGAAAAACCAGAAGAAATGCTTCAAATATGTAAATCTTCTCTTTCATCTCACATTTCTTGAAAGTTGCTCTCAGTGATGATTTCCTTAGTTCCTAGATATGAGAAATAGACAGTCTATATGAACAGTGATTTTACTTTATATGGTCTTCAATTATTTATCTCCATTTGCAGAGGCAAGCTGTAGTGTATATCAGAATAGCAATTGACCTCCAGAGTTCTGCATCATTAAACCGGACAAAAATATAAAGATATATGAGGTACTGCATTAATAATTAGCCTGGAATAATTTTGCTGCTTTTAATGGACTGATAAAGCTTCAAACACCTTTCTTAAATTATATAGAAATATGTTTTATGCACTGCAATTACTGTGATTATCTGTTCTTTTAATAGACAGTGATTTTGTCATTCAGAAAATTCTAGCAATGGAGACAAAAAAACCCCAAACTAGAGAAATGTACCTTGAATTTGATGAAGAAGTGGGGATTTTCACTAATTTTGTGCTAAAAGAACTTAATGGTGTCTGATGTTTTTCATCCCAAAAAAGTGTAACATATTAGCTGCTTTTTTATGGCATTTTTAATTTCTGGAATCAGTGTAAAAACAGTTCTGAAAACACCTATATAACATGTAACATTAAGCAAAAATGTGCATGGGTTATTCAAGATGCCACTAAACAGGGGAGAGTTACTGTCTTTAGGCAAAGTTACCCAAGATCAACCTCTCTGTGATCCTGTGTCAGTGACAGATCAAGTAGCATGTTACCTGACTACACCCACCACAGTGCAGTTCCATTAGCTGCCAACGTCCCAGTCCAGCTCATATATCCATCTAACATAAACGTGTCCTTCCTGGATCAAGTGACAAGGAATTGTGACACAACATTGCACTGCAAAACAAGGGCAATGTCCTAGGAACCTAAGAAAGGCATGTACCCACATACCACTGGCTTCAAAGAGGCAGCCACCTCCTCTCAGTCTTTAAAAATCCTTGTCATCACCACAGTTTCAAATTTTCAGCCTGATGAAAAAAGAGTATAGAAAGGCCAGCACTGTGGGAGTCACAAAGATATATTTCAGCAACAGAATAATTTCACATATCAACAAGAGCAAAACCAAATGTGTGGGCCAAACTCTTCCAGCATAACTTTCTCGAAAGACTGTCTGGTTAAACTCTATTATTAGTACTTACTTCTTATTTATCTGGCCCTGCAGTCATCCAGAGCCATTATTGAGGTAGGCTGTTAGAAGTTAAGGACAGTTTTATATGCTGCTCTTTTGCCAACTTTATTCTCTATAAACCAGTAATTTAAAATTTCCCAAACTGCTCATCAATTGTTGTTTTGTGCACTTAGTATCAAAGATTAGTCAGAGAAATTAATGGTAAATACTTTTTTCTTATTCCATTGGACATCTTACCACTTTGACATAGTTTCTAATAATCACACTGTTTACCTTGTTAAAGTCCAAAAAACAGCTCCTTTAATAAAGCTGCTCTCATCAGCCTTATTTTTCCAAGGCATACAGGATTTTTCTTTTTCTTTGAGCTAAAAGTTTTGATTCATCTTTGCAACTCAGGCTGAAAGACTTTTGTCCATAATAATGCAATTTTACCTTTTCAATTTCTGTTCCTCCACTCCAGCTGATGATTACATTCCAACCTTCACCTGAAAACCAAAAGCTCTACCAGCTTCACTGAAGTTAAGAGATATTCCAATAACTCAGGTTTTTTACATCACACTACTGGTTCAAACTGCCTAGAGAGAGAAAAAAAATGAAAAAGGTGGGCACTTGTCAATGTGGAACTGAACAGAAAGCAATAGGCTTTTTAGAATAAACCCCACATTTTACTGAACAACAATTTTATAGCAGTAAAATTACAGCAACTTGTTTTATTAAATTAATAATTTCATTCCAAGGTGAATTTGTTAGCCTTTAGGATGAGGAAAGAAAATAACTTTCAAAGGTAATGATATCCTCAAATCAATTTGGAATGTATGGTCCACTTACTATGAATTTTGCTGCTTACCTAGAAACAAAATCTTCAGAAAGGTCTTGTGTCCTAATTAGAATCACACATTTCCAATAAAACACTCTAAAGGTAGTGACTGAAGGAAACTGAGTAGCAGAAACCAGTATTTCTGAAGCTTAATGTCATGGTCCTAAACACTTATTTTATTCCTAAACATTTAATTTAAATGTCTTTTTCTTATTAATTATTACTTTGAAACAAGATGCAGAATAGTTTTGGAGCACCTACTTTTATGAAGTATCTTCAAACAGTAAATGTATTTTATTTTTCTTTTCCCTTTATTTTTTCTTTCAAAATAAAAATTTTTTAGGGTTTTCTTTTTTTTTTCCAATTTATTTGTCTATTGCACAGTAAATGTGAGTCTATAAACTGCAAAATTCCCCATTAGGTGAACTTTCAAAAAAAATTTGGAAATGTTCAATAAGCAATAAGAAATATATATTTAAAGGTACATCTGCAAATCCATAGGTGAAATATAGAGCTATTCAGAGAGAAGAAAAATTAATTTGGAATATATAATGTGTATTTGCCTTTTTACAAGATAGCATTAACCATTATCATTTTATATAGCTCCTGTACTCTTTTTCTGAAAATCTTTATGCACCAGACAACAGAATCCCAGTATCTGCTACCATCCACACTTCCAGAGAAGTCTTCTATGCCTTATGTTTTCATACTTTTCCTTTTGAAAATTTTAGCCTTTTATAGCAATTCACAACTAGACGTCACTGACGGAGATCCTCTCTGTACACACTACATGTGGTTTTAATAATGCGTTTCATGAACTCTGGATTTTGGGGCTTCATTTCCTTTGCTCATCACCTTTCTTGGCTCAAGGGGGAAATTCAAGGCATCAGAGAACATCAAATTCATCACTTGAAAATGCAGTGAGACCTCAAGGCAGACTTATTGCTTTACAAATGAATTTAAATAAAAGTAATTAGTTAGTGTTCTTTACTAAAAAAATAAGGATAATTTACCTCTACAGAGAAATCCTTCTTAAGATTCAAGGCTTACTGGAATCATCCCTGAGGGTGATCCAATAGCACAAGAGTAAATACACCATTAGCCAATTACACATAATGACTCTAAGACATATCAGTTGTGATGTCATTCAGGTGATTTATTAGATTTACTTCAAAGAGTCTAATTCCAATCTGTATTTATTAGAGAAAACATTACATGTATGCAGTCAGTACATAATATGTAGTTTGTGATCTTGCACCATATTACAAAAATTTTAATTCTTTCCTAAGAGAGGAAAAAAATGAACTTTGAAGGCAGTCTGTATTACATAAAAATTATATCAAATATTTCCTGAATTATCCCAGACTTTATGAGCTTAAGGCCTGATGTGCTTATGGGATTACTTTAAATGAATCCTCAATTTGATTTCACTTCTAGTATTATCTAACAGAAGAAACACAAATGAAGATATATTTTAGTGCTAGAAATTATATGGGAAGAGAAAGGAGAATTGTGTGATCATGTCCTGGAGCTAAAGAAAAGTGTATTGTTTTTATCTTGAATCCAAATCATTAGAAGACTTTTTATTTTACTCAAAACCTCAGAAGTGCAAGAAGAAATGTTTTTCTGAAAAAGGGAAAAATCTATAGTGTCATAAACAAGTACTCTCACTCATCACTATAGCAATATATACAGAAATCACCTTAGCAGTTCTATGACAAAGTAGCTTTGATGCATAAAAAGTCAAAGAAAGAAATAAACCAAAACTGAAATTGTCTACCCAGCATAATAAACTAGAGAAGGAATAAATGACAATGTTATTCACTCATACAACATGGTGCTTTCTAGAACCACAAATATGCCTGTGATATCACATTGCATCAGTGACAGTTTTCATGAATATCTTCTACAGCTGTTGATATTGGGACAGACTACTCATAGGCCTGTGTGAGGAGTTCCTGCATAAGGAGCAATTCTAATGTTGGCTGGGTGGTCAGAGATCTCCTGTTCCTTCTCATTTATGATGTTTGTTTCCTCTCCAGACTTCCTTTTTATCTATTTCACACCTACAACCCTGCCCTTTACCTTCCTTCCTTTCTCCATGGGTTTTAGCTTTCATTAACAAGTACATCTTAAAAAAAATAGTAAAAAATTTTGTGAGATTCCTTCATTCTTTCTGCCATTTTTATCTTGCTGATATTAAGGACATCCCACATTCTGTGTGCTTAATGTTAATTTGTGATCAATACTCTGTGAAAGGAAATAATCTTCTATTGTCTAGTATAATCAAGTTTCATTGTTTATTGGCCTCTAGGTGCTGTCCTAATAAAAACTAGTAATAATAAGACCTGAAATAACCCAAGTAATTTTCTTAGTTGTACAGCTGTGAACTACAACAAATTACAGGTATTTCCGTAATTAAGGATTTCTTTTGTTTTTAGAATAAAAAGATGTTTGTTTATTTATTTTCTTTTTATTACTGTATGTCTCCAATTGTGTGATGAGCTAAACAAGCTCCTCATAAGTTAGTGTGGACCTCATTTCTTTGGCATAAATCCAATCATTCATTTAAACCTGAAGGACACTGCAACAGTGAAGAATTTAATCAGAGTTCCCTGATTAAATGAATCATTGTTAACAATTATTGCTTTTCTCCAATCCCCAAAAGAAATGGTAAAACAAGGAGAAATTGCTCATTGCTGAGAACCCATCACCAAGGCATTAGTGCAATTAAAAACTGACATTACCCTACAGTCTCATATGTTTCTCCTATGAGATAGGGCTACTACAATTAAAGAAAAATCTAACAAAACCATATTTTTGCATTGTCAAATAGATATTAAAAGGGGATATGTCTGTAGTTTTTCAACAAAACTTCATGTAATTTTACACATATGCATGATAATATCTCAGAAGTTTGATCTATTTATGATTTTTCTTCACAATTTATTTTTTGAAGTGGAACTTTAAATGAAAGAAAAATCTATTTTCAATTGTTCACTATAGCAATACAATGTAACACTGGAAGCAACAAAATGTTCCCTTTTTAACTGTCATGTTCATGTGCACAACAAATATGTTGTCAAATTTGTGCTCAGTTCAGGAACTAAAAGTTAATGTCAGTTCTTCAGTTTATATAAACAACATTGCTTGGATGTTTCAATGCTAATTGGCACCAGCAGAGAAGATGTGAAGTATCTACAATGACATATATAATTTGAAGGGAGAATGCAAACAACACAAAGGATTTGCCTGTTATAAACCACAGGGAGCATAGGAGTTTAATGCAATATAGTTCTTTTGTGAGACTGGCTCAAAATTTAATCAATATAGAGTCACAATATCAATTAAGAATACATTCAAAAATCTATTTTTTTAATTTCATTTTCAACTTTGCCATACATCTGTGCATCACAGTGCACAGATGTGCAAATACATATATATATATTTATTGCATATTATAGATATAATATATATTTGCGTATATAGAAATCTATATGCAAATATATTTGTTGCATGTTTAGTCTTGGTTTGCGCTCTATGTTTAAGGATGCTAAACCAAATTAATGTAAACAGATAGCACAATGAAAGGGTATGATTATCTGACTGATACTATTTTGGCTATTTTTGAAGAAAAGACTTATTTTTTCCTAGTAAGTAACAAGCACTAACTTGATATCTCATCCTACAAATGTGATTTCATGTTTATATCAATCATAACTTGAGTACTTTTGGGACAGTGGAATTTTTTTTTAAAAAATTAATTCAAAGAAAGGTGTGCGTCTGTGTGACAAAGATTCTGAGACAAATTTTTTGGATGTCAGAGAGAAATTGGACTGTATTTAGGTCAGAAGTTTTGAAAGTCAAGATATAATAAATTACTGCTCTGATTAATGTGATATTGTTAATGTTTTCTACTTCAAATTAATGCAGATGTCTTGAAATTAATTAAACTCTCAGAAAAAAGACTCAAGTCTAGATCTTTCCAGAAATGGGATACCTCTTTTACTCTGTGCAAACAGAGTAATTTAAACTAAAAATATCAAATCAAGTCTCCCAACAGAAGAAAGATGATCTTGCACTTAAGAGTACTGATTTATAATTGGTTGTCTTTTTATTCAGTTTTTACATTTGATTGTGATTGAGTTTCTATGACACAAAGCTATCACCATGGATAAGAAAACCTTTCCTCAGATAAAATGGAACAATGCTATGATTTCATCTTTGGGATCTGCCGCTTCATTCTCCTACACTGAGATTTTGATCCTCCCCCTTTGTAGAAAAAAAAAGAAAAAAAACCAAAAAACCAGAAAACCAAAAAATAATGAAATCTAGAGTAAGGTGAAATCTATAATCCTTTGGAACTGTGAAAAATTTCATAATAAAAGTAGCTCTACATAGATACATAGACGGATGTAACTGTCTAATTTGTTGTCTTCTGTGTTGAAACAGTTGTGGAAAAAACCGCAACCAAACCCACATCTTTATTACTCTATACAGGGTAAATTCATTGTGCATTATGATTAGTAAACTAGTAAAGACACAGCCCTGACCAACATGAGAAAGTCGTAGATTGCAACAAGGTCCCCACAAGGGATGAAGCATTTTGGTCAGCTTTGGATGCGAATCAACTTTTTCAGTGTCTTCAAACTTGGAACGTGTTCAAAATAATTATTATTTTTCATGGTTTTTTACTTCTATTTGCAAATTGAGTTACAGTCTTTAAAAAAACCTGAAATGCATTCTTTCAAGATAACCAACATCTTCAAGATAACTTTGGATCATGTTTGGTTTAGTTTACATCAAGAGATGAGTTTGAGCAAAATGATTGGATGTTTCTCATTGTGTCTTTATTAAATCACTTTATTAGATCACTACTTCATTCATGAGACTCAGAACCTAAAGCAAATCAAAAATGTCAAATTTTTGATTTTTTGACAGTTAATGAAATTCTTTTCATATGATTTGAGATTCTGTTGAGAGGAGACAAAGCAGCATCTGCTTCATCAGTAATTTAAAGAGCCCACAGGATAATATTTCTGTTTCCGCACAGCAAAAAGCAGAGTTCTATGTCTTTGTGTACAAGGGAGATAACAAAGGAAAGGTATTCTAACATTAGATTTTTGTTTGCTTTTTAAACTGCATTTTTACTGCTCTTTTTCTTAGTAACTTTACAACAATCAGAACTGAAATCTCACAAAGAGCAGCATATTAAAACTGCCTTACTGGTATTTTTATTTCTGAAAGCACAAAGTTCAAAGAGCCATGGACACCCACCTTGATAAAAGACAAAAGAATGTTGTTGTACATCTAGTTTAAATTTCTTATCCCTTATTAAGCAAATGCATAGCTTTGGCAATTGTGTAATGGTGTTCTTGAACAAACAGACCTCATCTACAAGAAATGAGTGAAGTTTCACATTTTATTATCCTATAAATGAATTAAGAATTGCAAATAAAGTCTTAGAATTTGAATTTATCAATAAAAATATCTCTCCATGACCCACAGGCCTCAGTAGAAACTTTAGCTTTTGCTTTCCACTCCATAATTTTTGGGGGGTGATTTTCATGGGTTCTGCTGGTGGTTTGGAAAAAAAAATCAAAGAAAATAAATATTTTTACATTTCAAAATATGTTAATGTATGTTAATATATAAATATAAATATATTAATTGTGGCAAATATGTTGTTAATTAAATTTTGTAATACTAATCAGTCTTCTGTTAGAAAGTTATTTAGCACAATAAAAAGTTCAAAAGAATGTTAAAAGACAAGTAAAGATAAAAATACTGGATTAGGCAGGCTACTTCTGGGTCAAAAAAGGACACCTCACAATAGAATATATCTTGTCCTATATCTCATGCTGCAAATACTCCAAAAAGGCTACTTCTCCTTCAGATATTTTCTTTAGTACTTTGGGTACTGTGATGCTTTAAATAAAAATTTATTACCTGTTTCATGGAGGGCACTGTGTTTCCTGCTAACCAATGCCATTCTGCTTTCCAGCATTGCCATGTTTGTTCCTTTCGATCTGCCTCGTTTAGGATGTCACTGTTATGCATTTGTGAAGAACGTGACAGAATTAAAATCTCTTCTACACCGGAACACTGCTTGTGAGACAGTAATTCCACAAACAGAGAAATAAACAGCGCTGTAGAAGTGAGAGATATTTTGTACACATATACCCCAGTACTGGTGCTGGAGCACAAATTCTAATGTAAGCAGTCTCACTGAAGTCAGCACTCACCTTTGCCCGGGGCTGGCACAGCCTGTGTTCCTGTGACTGTCATCATCTACTTTCTGTGATTAGGGACAAAATTTGAGTAAACAATGCAGGCTGATGAATTCATATTTTCTGGGAATGGAAGACTAATTAGAAGAGATTAAATGTCTTGTATAAAATGAAGAGACTTGTATAACCCTTCAGTACTTGAATTTACCTAAAAAATTTTAAGATCTCTTGTCTTTATTACAAGGAATATACATTTGATTCCACATCTCAATTTGCACAGTTCTAATAGGCACCTAGAGAAAAACTCAAATATTTCACATACTTAATCTTTAAATGAATATAGAATTTAAACAATATATTTGGGATTGTGTTTAGGTTGTTTTTTTGTAGGTTTATTTTAGTGGTTTCGAAGACACTGTACCAGGTATTCAAATGAAGCTGAAAGATGAACTAATATTTCTAATATACCATATTTTTCATTTATAAGCAGCTGATATAGCCTAGAAACTGCTGGGATTAATAGTATCTCTTCAATGCAAGATGAAGGAAACAGAAACATACTTTTACAAAATTTTAACTCCAAGGACCATGTACCCTGTAAAGAGCATCAAAGACTGCTATAGATCCAGAGGTAAACCAGGCTTTGTAGTCCAAAGCCCCATGGGGAAAATCAGATTATTTATTTTTCAGGTCCAGTAGTAGGTAAGACCATACAGATAAATATTTCAAATCTGAAATAAAGCTTTAGGGTTTTTTCCTACCCAATTAAAACCTGATTATATTAAAAAATAAGAATGCATGCCTAAATCACTTTGAAGTCTCTTAATATCAAACTCTTATCATTTTATTGAAAAAAAACTCAATGCAAAATTCACACAACCCAAAGTGACTCAGTATTCAACACGTTCCATTTATGAATTAAAGTATAAAATGAGAAATGCATATATATATAATTGAAGAATATTAGATCCTTGGAAGGCGAATTTTCAGTTCCTCATTTTAAGGTGTTGAAATCAAAGTTTTGCCTTCAATGCTACCTACCCTTTAAAGGGTAATCAAGAGCACTGTTGTGTGTTCTCTTACTAAAGAAATGGTACTAGGCAGGCATTGACACAGTTTTTATGTGTTACAAAAGCGGTAAATTTAGGTGCAATGAACCTGTGTTGTAATAACAATAAAGAGTTAAGAATTATTAATTCTGTAAGTTACATGGGATGAATGAATTTAATACTTTTTAAAATAATAATTCACCTTCATTAGTTATGGTATATGGAGTTGTTTCAAATCCACACTGAATTAATATTAATAAGTAATAAATTAACTCTTCTAGTAACCCAGAAATAAACAGAAGTTTACTTCATTAACTTGCTCACCTTCCTCACTGCTGCTACCAAATTTACTCCAGTTCAGCAGAAAAGAGAAAGAAAGATATTAAAGTATCTCTTGCTATCTTTGAAGAAGAATTCTTCGGAAAATAATTTTGACAGGTTCTCACTCAGTGTTGGTTTTTAAAAGGCACAAAAACTATCAAGAGCTCCAGAGGAAAAAAGCATTAAGGTTAATAATTCATATTGTAAGTCTCAGATACCTCCAGAAGAAAGATAAATAGGGGAATAACTAAGAGAAGAAAGTTAAAAAACTAGGTCTCTGCAGTAAAGATGTTATATTGAAAGGGAAAAAGGGAGAAGCCGTTTTAGGAAAACATAGTTCAATATCCACTGTAATTTGGAGATGAATGGCATCCTAACTGGATATATTAACCAAGTCTAGGCTTAGTGCTGTGAGTGAATTCAGCCAGGTACAAACCAGACTGCTCCCCTTGATTCCTTTGTTAGCAGATTCCCCTGAGCTGACAATAGCAGCCTCCAGGCTGTGTGTGCCCTTGGGGGAAGCAACCTGCCATGTTGTGGCAGATATAACCATTTCAAATCTCAGGGGGAGACATTTGATTGTTTCAGGAGTGTGTGCTCTTCAAATAGAAATTTCTTGTCTTCCCCAGGGATAATGCAGTGGGTTACTACAGCATCTGTAACTGCCACCACCTTGTCAGCAGCATGTAATTATGTAAAAGAAAAAACATCTACAGGAATTTCCCAGTAGACAAAGAAAACCTATAGTGTCAGATCTCTTGTAGCTGCAAAACGGTTGTTTCCCTCTTTAAAGTCTTGAATTCTATAATACATTGGAAAGATGCCAGATTCTGGGAGTATGGTATTAAAGACTTTGTGGCATTTTGAGTGACATGATCTTAGAAATTCATGCCTCCTAAAACTATTCTTACAGTCTCTATCTGGAAATTCAGAAATATGACACTCCATACTGGGCTTGGGTTTTTCAGATTAAGTGTCAAAGTGAGAGGGGAAAGGGGAAGGGGAAGGGGAAGGGAAAGGGAAAGGGAAAGGGAAAAGATGCAAATCCAAAAAACCCTGGAGAGAAGTTTCTTCTGAATGGATAAGTTCTGTAGAAAATTCTATGGCAGTTCAAGGATGTGCAGAATCCTAATACAACTGTAGTAGAAATGAAAGAAGATATTAAGTATTAATATGGTTTTATTCACTACAAAGTATGTATGAATTCTTCAGTTATTGTGTGCTGTGTTGTTTGAAAGCAGAAAATTAACAGCACATTTATGCAACACCTTTTCTATAGATACTGTTTCAACATAAAGACATCCCAAACCCTTGAACCATTGCAGCATGTAAATGAGATAAATGTTTTAGGTACTAAATTGATATTATATTTTGTGTATTATACATTTTTTAGGATGTCCAGTCACTTATGACATTTATATTTTTTTATGCTCTAGAAGATTCTTCTGAGAATTTTAAAAATCAAACAAAAATAAAGCAAAAGAAAAAATCCAAAGCTTTCCACTGTCAATTTGTTGCGGTGGTTTGTGTCCCTAAAACCCTTTTCCCTAAAACCCCTACCCTCTTAGGAAGCCTTGGAAGGAGCCCAAGGGCAGGGACCCCTGGGGTGGAGTCTCTGATGGCATGCCCCAGAAGGGCNATTGGTTATTGAGGCAAACCCTTTGCTGTCAGGACAGCTCAAGTCCTGCCAAAATGTCAGCCACAAAACGGGCCTGAAGAGCTGCATGGTGGAATGCAGCTTTTCAAGGACTAACTTTTTCAGACTCATTGGATTCAGAGCATCCTGCACTGCAACAGCTGCAGGGATTTATTTTTCACAGTGTTCTTTAAAAGATTTTGTTTGCACATTCAAACTCTTTTCTGAACTCCAGAAACCTTTGAAAATACTTCATTTAGGAAAACAGAGAAAGGCCATGTCTGTAGAAAAAATAGTGTTTTTCTAACTCAGCTTCACTAACCCAAGTAAATAAAATGTTTCTAATGCAGAAGTCAGACAACTTATCTCAATCTTTGGTTGGGTTAAGCCTGTGAAACTTTCCAACACCTGCAGTGACTGAACAACAAATGACAGTATGCAATGTGATGGATGTCTGCAAAGCAGCTTACTTGCTCCACCTGTTTTGGTTCAAAGAGAGCCCATAGCTCAGCTGGAGCAATTAAAATTGCTGTCTTTACTGTTCTATTAGCTTTAAATAATCTAAGGCAAGCACACTTAAGTTAAGAACACATTTTTTCAGGGTGAAGAAGTTTTGTCCACTTCATCTCTAAAGTGAATGTGTTTTGCAGTATGATCAGGAGATCCAGGATATCCAGCTATAGAAATGGAAATCAGTGGCACACACCAGTCCTTAGTGTAATAATGACACATATGGCTATGAGAGCCCTCTTAGGATATCAACAAGCCATCATCAGCCTACACCTATCAAGGTTAAGGGAGTCTTGGCAACTTTAAAGGCATTGTGTGCTGTCACTTCAAAGTGTTCTTCAGTTACATCCCCTCTTCTGTAAATAGAGCTCCTGAGCTCTGAGAGGTCTGACAAGATCAAAAACGAAATTAAAGAAAGTGGACCAACCTCCTCTGGAGCAAAGATAATCACGAAGTTGTTTTTACTTAATCAGGTTGCATTGCATCAACCATGATGATATCATACTGTGGGGTTATCCCCTCAGTGGGTTCTGAATGCAGTGACTGTTGTTTATTAGCTATCATTCAAGCCTTTCTCATGAGCCTGACAAAACTTTATATTATATACTTACAGCAATCAAATCAAAAGATAGTTCTTGTATGATTTTAATCTGCTTTGAAGTGTTTTAATTAGTAAATTATAAGCACCAATTTTCCTAAAATAAAAATTAAAATTTAGCATGGGAATAAGCGAAAAATATTATTGAGTTTAAAAGTATGCTTTATTATTTTAAAATAGGTTTGTTTTTAAAATTATCTTAATTTTCTGAGGTAATTCCAGCAAACGAACAAAAACAAACATGATACTCAGAAGTCAAATATTGAGAAGTGTCTGTGTAAACAACCTGATATCTTCAAATTACTATGGTCTTTTTAACATAAAATTCCCAGCACAGGGAGTTTTTGTAGAAACAAAAGTCATGTGGCCTGTGAAAACCCATTGTAGCCATATCACAATTGGCTGCACAGACAGTGTAAATGGTTCTGTATCACACTCTTATCTAAGAAATATGTTTAAATTTTTTTCTCTTTTGTTGACATATAGTAACCTCTAAAGAGAGTAAAGCAATGAATTTTTTTCTGAAAGAATAAAGTCTAGAGAAAACTTTAACACCTGTAGAACATGATGACTTATAATATGGCACACTAGTAAAAACATGTTTCTCTATCTTCCAATTTAACCCAGTATATTTCATCCACTTTATATTGAGTGTTCTCTGAAGGTAAATAAATAGCGTTTCTACCTAGGAAAACAATTATATTGTAAAAAACTCACAGAGCTTTCAACCCTAAGTGGTGTTAAAATAATAAAATAAATATATTGATGTGATTCTCTCTTTTTTCAGCATACTTTGACTTACCTAAATAAAGATTGCAAGATATAAACTTGAAGCTGTCATCACTTGAGAATTAATGTTAATATAACCAAGAGTGTCTATCATTCCCATGGTGTAAAACCAGATTCCTTATGTTACAATCCTTAAGGCACAATGTTTTTTGTTACTACTACCGCTTAGTAATGACAACTTGAACATTTAAAGTCACTCAGACAAAAACCACAAATATGTAAACTCTCCACAGTGTTACCAAAATGCAGTTTAAAAGTGTGAAACATCAATTTCATTTCCTTTGGAAGTTAGCTGGTTGTTGCTTCTGAATCTCAAAGATTTAGACTGATATCTATGCAAATTCCCAACTGCACATTTCCTAAAGTTACGTAGATACTTTCAACTTTAGCAATGGTGGATTTTGGTGAAATTGGTACTGTGTCAGTGTGAACTGAACTTTTTATGCTGTAAACCATGCTTTTGACTATACTGCAGTTTTAGCATGCTGAAGCCATTTCTCCTCTTGTAATTGAAGACTGCAACGGGGTTTTTTTTATTTTTTGAGAGGTAATCAAGATTGTATTTCTCACACAGCTCCTGTTGAAGTGATTCTTTTCTTGACACTGCTGAAAGTGTTTTCTGAAATAGAGATGGGTCATCTGGCCATGATGCAATTTTCCCTGGACATTTCTTTGAAGAAAGGCTAAAGCAGTAGTAGACAGAACAAGTGGCCAAAAAGTCTCTGTGTTCTTTGGACTTCCCTTTGAACTGTCATATCAGTTATATGGGTCTACTTTAGGTTTGGAGGAATGTTGAAAAAAGAGGATAAGAAAATTTATAACTTTCAGCTATATTAAGCATCTGAATATGTTTAATGGAATTTGCCAAGGAAATAGGTGATGAAACAGTTTGATAATAAAAAACAAGTAACTGACAACTGTTGAAGTGCTGGGGGCCATACATGTTCCTCAGTAAAAAAACCTGCTTGTTACCAAAGTGCTTTCAAAACATATTATATTATTATTGTTATATTTATTATTATATTTATTATTATTCTAGATTGTCTAATATAATTATTATTATAATCATCATCATCATTATTATTTTAGAGTTTTATACCTTTCTGAGTTAGGTAATTTCATTTCTCTTTGGTGAGCTCAATCCATGAATCTGCCTCTTTTCTGTCACTTGCATCAATGCAGTACTCCGTAAACCAAGCTGTCTGTACATGTGGGTCCTGGAGTTGTTTACTCACTGACATCTCACGGATTTCTTTGTTACATGTAGTTGTTTTGCATATTTTTCTTTTGTAGTTTGCCTTCTAGATGTCCAGCAGCAAAATACACTGTCTGGAATTCCAGAGTGTACTTCACATTTGCAATTTGGAATCATGTGTAAAATAATAATTTTGAGAGCACGCTCTGTTTACTTAGATGACATCAGTCCAAGGTAAAATGAGATATATCCCAATATTTATCTCTGCTTTGTCTAAAAAAAGTAAAGATAACAGAGTTTTGAAATGTGTTTCTATAATCAGTCTTGCTAATCTTAGTTTGGAAATGTTTCTTCCAGTGATTAAAGTCCAACTATATGCATTAATTGTTAAATTAGATATTTTAATGACTTGGGAACTTTTTTCTAAATATTTTCATAATAAAAATTATACCACAATCAACTTCTACAAAAATACAGTTCCAGAAGGATATCCCATTCTACAACACACAAAAGAATGAAACTTTTGTTTAATAAAAAAAAAAGTGTATGGAATTTTTTCCTGTGTTAAAAGAAAAATCAAATATTAGAAAATGTATCACTTCTGAATTTGATAGACAGCAGAGGACAAGAAATTTGCCATTAAACTGAAGTTATACTTTTGAAAACTTTTTAATTTTCAGACAAGAGAAAAGAAAAATAATGTTTCTATATTTACCTTTCCATGTATAAATGCACATATGTAAAAGATACAGAAATATTACTGCATTTGTTGAAAGTGATGTAAAAAAAGATTTATTTGTTTGTTTTTCTTAGTGCAGAATCCTTTTTACCCCATTAAATGTCTCTGGTTTCTTGTCTATGCACCATACATTGCAAAATTAGTCCCTGTTGGATATACATTAGTACTTTGTCCAGTCTCAACATCTTGAGCAATGGAATGTCCATTGGGAGACTTATTTTCCACAGTCTAATACATCTCACTGTCAGAAAACTGTTTCTGATATTCAGCCTAATTTTTTCCTCCCTTAATTTCCTCCCATTGCTCCTAATTACATCTCCTTATGCCACTCTAAATCATTTGTCCCCCTGCTTAGTGTTTATAGCCTTCAAATACTTGCAGAATGTTATCATATCCTTATGAGTTTTCATTTAGCCAAATTCTGTAGAAATGTATGTAAATTGGCTCTACTATATTGATTTATGCTATTTATACCACCTGAGGATAAAAAGCACAGCATTCTATTCTCACGGGAGGGTATTTTATACCAGTTTGTGTCATGACTCACACTTGCCTAGAGAAGAGAGAAGAAAATTATGCTTCAAACATTATGTGTTTCACCTAGCCCCCATGGCCTGCTACTGCTGCTTTAGCCTGCAAAACTGTGATTGGATTCAAATATATATATATATGTGTGTGTGTGTGTGTCTGTTTAATACACCTCAAATACTAGACACAAACACTGTAAAAAAATCTCTGATGCCAGCATTGTTAATATATTTGAAAAAGGGATGACCTAAACAGAGCAAGGCCTTAGGCTTTTTCTGCAGGTAATGAACATATTTTACTTCTGAACTGGTAAACTTTGGAAGAACATCATGAACACACTCAGGGTCACATTACAATGCCTATGTTCCAACAGAAAACTCTCCAGTAGAAAGCAATTAGTTTTTGAAGGACAGTAGGTAGCTCCTTCTGAACAGTCTTTATGCTCTTACCATCATCTGTTCTGATCAGACAAAACATGGAATTTGATGACAATTCTGAAAACACCGCTAATTCCTGGAATAAATCATGTTTCTTGGTATATTAGTGATTGCTTTTCAGCAAGCTCCAATTCTGCACATTTTCAGCAAGTTCCAGTTCAGCTAATAAAATTTTCCAGTGGTCTGTACATCATACAATTATCTAGATACATGTGTACTTCAGGCAGTGGTACTAGATACACTGGGTTATCACAAGAGAGATTTTTTTGAATTTCTTATGAATCAGATTATAAGAAAGCTGATAACCTGAGAAATAGCTTCCCAGGCCGATGAAACTTACGATCCTCATTCATTCTGTAAACTCTTCTTAGAAGAAAGGACTGAATTCAGCACAGACGTAATCTTCTTAGCCCAACTGCAGTTTCTTCTAAACAAGCAAAGTCTTGAAGCAGAACAGTAGACAGATAACAAAGATTCCTTGCTTGCCTCTTCAAAACAGCACGGGTCTGTACCAAAGACATGACAAGGCAGGTTGGTTTCAAATAAAGAGCACCTCAAAGGGTGTCTCTCTGACAAGCACACTTCCCACACATTGCTTCTCAGTGTCAAAACTCTCACAGCAGGAGCGTTAGGAAACCGTGCAATGTGACCTAGGAACGCAGTATAGGTTATAAAATGTGGATGTCAGGATATAAGGTGCTCTTTTATTCACACAGTAGTCACCAAATTATTCAGCAAAGAGATTGTGTTTGTGTATGTAATCCTCATACTGTTTGAACACACTTCATAATGCCAGTGTTAAGTCTATTCATTACAAAAACAAAATTAATCTTTATCAGTTAGGAATATTATTTCTAGGCATTACCCTCAAGCATTATGAGGAAGTTTTAGAGATACAGATTAAAAACTGCGCTTAAGAAAATGCCTGTAATGCAGTTGACAATGATCTGAAAACACTTTGGAACGGTGTGACTGCTGCTGAGCAGGGACCTGCTGAAATGAGCAGGATGGCCTGTGCCCCTTGCTGCAGTCTGCACGGCACCCATTGCATCTCTGGAGCTGCGCAGGAGGAATATGATCATGACTGAAAGCCACAGAACACATAACAGTGCCTATTTTTCACATAGGTCTGTTTCCATGTCTGCAGAAAGTCAGAAAAACAAAAGGAAAGTAATGCTAGGTTGCAGTGAAGAAATAATGACTCATCATCAGTCAGTGCTAATGGACAAAAAGTTATGATACTTTCACTGCAGAAAGATCCCCTCACACACATAACTTTTCTTCCATTAGAGAAGCCTTCACTAGGCCATGAAAATTAACAAGAAAGTAATTTTGATCAGAGTAAATAAGTAAATAGATAAATTTTCTGTGCTACTAGAATATCAATGAAGGCACTATTTCAGCTGTAAAAAAGACCACTCCACATGGGATTCACTAAAGATTTGTTTTTCCAAGAGCACTAACTACTCTGAGAAACAAAATACCTCATAAATTCTTGCAGTCAGTGCTTCCAGATTTTCAGTTTTCAAAGCTGTAAACTATATCAGTGTAGATTTGGTAATGGAGGGGCTGGGATTAATCACACTTCTGACAAAGGTAAATCACAGATACCTGGCAAAAGCCATCACCTTCGTTATCTGTCGTGTTTTCCTAAGCATGTTCTTTTTGAATTACATAACTAAAGCTGCAAAGCTTTTTCCTAATGATGTCTGGCATTGTAAACTTTCAACAAAATCTTATTTCTCTATCTCACCAGGACTCTATCAGGTTTGCACCCTTCTGGACTTTTTATTAAAACATTTCAAATTTTTTCTGTTTAGTTAATTTGTACATTATCTCTTTGATGGAACATCAGTCTATGTGTGTTATGTGTGCATGAGCACGTTTCTGTATATGTGTGTGTGTGGTGTTATTTGTCCCTTTTGAATGCTTTCTAGGCTGAAGTATGTAATAAAGAAAAATAAAAAATTGTTAGAGCCAAAAAGGGTCTGTGATGTGCTTCCAAATAAATCATGTCTTCTCAGTACTGTCAAATTGGGCCTTACTAGCAAACTTAATTTTATGTGTCTTAAATAAATTCCACAGCAGCCTGGACTTTGTTATATCTGAGTTCTATTCATTACCATTATAAGCAAATCCAAGTTAGAAAACTTGTATGAAATGTTTGATTTGGGAGTCAGGTGTACTGGTAGAAAAAAGGGGTATATTGATCAGGTTTCATGCCAAGATGTGTTCATATTGCAGTTTTGGTGAACATCCACATAATCCCGTTTCAGTGTGGCTATCTGGGGACAAATGCCAAAGTTTTTTCAATATATCTGAGCTTCCCTGCCTCAGGGGGAGTGACACAGTAATGTCCAAGTTATGAATACAAATGCACAAATCAACTTTCAAAGGTAATTGACTACCGAGCTCAATGAAAAATAATTTCAGGAGTGTGTGTGTCGGATAATAAACTTAGAGAATGCTTGGTGATTTTCTAGTGTAAGGTCATTCAGCTACTTGATTTGTGATCTTGATTTGTCATCTTCCCATTTGGTCATGTAGATACACAGATACGGATGAAAACTGTGCAAAGTTTAAAGATATTTTCTTTCTGAACATAAATTTAAAAAACATATGTAGAATGTATGACTTCTGATTTTCAGAATGGTTTTTAAAATTAACTTCTAGAGAGGAAATGTGACTTTGTTGAAGGCAATTTGGGCCCTAGCTTCAGATTTTCACTGTAGCATCCTGGCAAAAGAGCTCAAAGAGTATTTAGGCATTTAGGAAGGTCAGCTGTAGCTGTGGGATGCTAACACCTTTCTTTTTCAACAGAAACAGAGAGGCTATTTCATAAGCTGCTTTACAACATGAACTCAGATATTCTGAATATTCCTCAAAGCACAAGTCTTTTTTCCCTACAGTGTAGCAGACACCTAGTAAGACCAGGTTTTTCAGGCTTAAGTGACTTTCTGGATATCCACTTTATTTCCTCTTTCTAGCCCAATTTTTAAAATGAATATTCTCAAATTCCAGCAATATTTATAAAGACAAAACAAAAATATATTGCTGAGGTATGTCACTACATAAAAAGTTTAAGATAAGGTTCCTTCAACCTTACAAGTACAAAGTGAGAAAGAGATGAAGGTCCATAACATGTTTAAGTATCTAATTTATGGAATTTACTGGAAAGTTCATGGGCACTCATGACTGTTCTGATGGAATGTCCCAGCATGAGTAAATCATGTGCTTGTGTCCCATATGTAGTGTTAGGCAGGTTGAAAACTGAGCCACATGTAGCATAAATTTTGACTATACATAACAATAGCAGGAAAAATTTTTCCTGTGTTTAATTTATTCAGTTACAGAGGGATACAGAAATATTGCACTTATATTGCCATAAATATAGCCTTAGCAAGTCAACATAATTAAATCTGGACAGATTATTTTTAGCAATGGTAAAACAGAGGCAGATTGATCAAGTCTGTTGTTTTTCCAAATCAACAGAAGTCATTAAACCCCACAGTTTTCACTTAAATTTTCAACTGGAAAATATTTAAATTTATATTGTCACACTGAATGTAATAATTTCTAAATTAATGCAATTTAAAAAGTATAAAGCAGAAAATTAAAGTGCAAAGCAGTTGGTGCTTTACATTAAAAAAAATTAATTTCCTGAAGGTAGTAATTTTGGTAAGAGGTCTAAAGGTACTAAATTAGAAAAAAAGTGGTGCTTAAAAGTTGCCATGAAATAGAATAGGTAGGTGCAAATGCATAAAAATTTACATCAATTTATATTTACTTATATAAAAATAAGAGTTTTAATTTTTTGATTGAATATATTGATATTACTGTACTAAGTCTCACAATATTATAGACCTCAAATAGCTTGCCACTGAAGTAAGTGATAATCTTTCTCTTGGCCACAGTAGATTTTGGATCAGGAACTGTTTGTGACAGGGAAATCTGTGAGTGCCTATTTTTCATGTCCGTGAATGATCTGATAATACCCCTGATGCGTTTCACAGCAAAGAACCAAGTAAAGAAAATTACAGCCTCTGGCAGTCTCCATTTCATTCTTGCTTGACTTGCAGGTGTTCCCTTGCTTTCAAATACTTGTGGTCTGGCCATTCTTTCAGTGTAGACAAAATTAGGGCTTTCCTGCTATTGAAAGGAAAAAAAAGTAATTAACATTCCTTCTTTACAGTGCAATGGATAGCAAAGAGAGCATGTTATTGCTGGGATTTTCCCCCTTTCTTAAAGATGTCAATTTTTACATCTGTTTTAAAACTACATGCAGAATCGTTTTGCTCTTTCTTGGCAGTGTTAGGCAGTATTCTTTTTTATTTTCTTCACATTTTTGAATATTGCAAACAAGCAAGGTTTGTCTCCCTTTGATGAAAATTTTCTCACATTCTTGCCTTTTAAGATATTAACATCATTCTTTTTCAAAAGCGAAAGCCAGACTGGCTGTGTTCCTTTAGGATAAATAGAAAAATTTCTATTTTTTTCTATACATTCCTCACATGTTTGATTGTGCACGGTACTGGAAAGCACGGATATGCAATGTTGCCTCTGGAGTACTGGTATCTTTTCTTCACTATGCTGTCAAGAATTTATGCCAGTACCTCTGACTTTAATCTGAAAAGGTCAGGCTTTTAAACATACAGAAATAATATAGCTCTTCTTTAGCTCTATCTGAGAACAGATGGTAAATCATCCTTAGAAAAACAGAGAATTTCAGGTTTTTTTTGGAGAGAAGCATTCCTGAAGGTTTTTTCAATGCTAATTGAAAGAAATTGAAACATAAAGTGATATTTACAGGTCATGAGAAGGGACTCCCTGTCTTGTTAAATGCCATTAGGGCAGTTACAATGATTTAAGACTAGGTTTGGGGGAAAAAAAAACAAAACCAGAAGTAAATATTCTATTAATCCATTTCCCATCTTCTTTTCTGCATGCACATTGTGTCAGAATAAGTTGCTTTCCAAAAAGTGATTATAAATATTTCCATAAATGTTTCATTCAAAATTGACATTCGAAGTAAGAAGTCCGTAAATGCATATACATTTCACAGAACATATTTATGCAATCTGTTAGCATAGGCTGCAAATGAATATTTGAAAATAATTTCCCATAAATATTGTAATTCATAATACTTTAAATTTACTGTTTCTGTATGCATATGTATTTCTTATATTTTTAATTTTATGTGTCTTATGAGCTATGTTTTAACAGTCCATCTGTCTTTTTAAGATTTGATAAAAATTTGAGATACCAAAGGAGGACGATTTGTGGCTCATATATATCAATCTTATGGAAGCTTCTGTTCATTTAACATCATTAATACATGATCAGTATCAGAACAACAGGAGCGATACAAAGTGTGTCAGTTTAAAAACTGTTTACTCTTTATAACTGTTTTTCTTACACTTACCCTGTATGCCTACAGAAAGTTCTTGTCCTAGTTTAGGGCAAATTTAGGAGNCTCTGGGTCCTTGAAGTGGTACTAGGTAGAAAGCCACTAGAACTCTTTATACATACATAGCAATTTTTAACTCAAGGTATGTAAACTCTTTGCACACATCTCTTGTCCCAGTATCACAGATAATAAATAATGCTACTTTTCACTTAAGAAGCAAATTTGCACCTATTAGATAAGCAAATTAAGGTAAAGAAAACAAATGGCAATGCCACACTCAAGTTCTGCTGAGGCTGCAGAGCCATTTTTGAGCTCCAGTCTGCTCACAAAGATTGTGCACCAGCTTTGACTCCCAGGCACAGCACTACTTTTAATAGTATGACTGAGTGAACAGTTGCAGAATATCAGAGAAATAAAAAATTGGTAGTGGCAAGCTGGCTTAAAACTCTACTCATAATGGGGGGGGTGTGTGTGAAAAGCATTAACTGTGTTTTGATAAGCAAATGACAAGGATGCACTGCAATGACAGATAGGGAAGGCATCAGTGTCTTATTACACTCAAGCTGATTTTATTCTGTTTTTCTATGACTCTGCTCAGTTGTCTATATTTTCTGTGTCTTTAGCTTCCAGAAATGATAAGGAGGATCGATTGCATTGTTTAGTGCAGTTATGATCGTTTTAAAGCACAAAACCTAAACTTTGAAGGTTCAGTACAAGGATAAAAAAAGGCAGTAACCAGGAAAGAGGAAGTGGTGTTTATAAAGCAACATATATTATAAAATCCTTGCAATAAACTGGGTTGTAGGGAATTTTATTCTTTAGTGTTTAGCATATACTTTTATCTTTGTTTTTTAACAGTGTAAAGCAAGGATGGTTCTGTAGGCAGATCAGCTAGCTTGTAGAAAACTGTTAGAAATCCATGTCCACTTATAATTAATGAAAATGTATCTGTTAGAACAAGAGAATTTGGGAAGGACTGCTACTATTTTAGGCATTTATATGTAGAAGATAAGGCCCCCTACAACTGTGTCATAAAAGACAGTTGATTTTTGGAGACTTAGGAATGTGAATTTCCTGGCTATGAGAATAATTAACAAATACAGGAAAAAGAATGTCCTAGACTGCTGTAGAAACCCTCTAGAAAAAGATACTTATATTTCTTCTGTGCCTGTGTTCTAAGACATACTTGAACTGTTTTAGAAGGAAAGGATTTATGGCAGACAGGAATGGAGGCCGTATGTACCCAAAGCCTTCTCTTATATTTTCTATTTGAAGTTTTTCACTTGTTGTCTTTTAGCACCCAGACTTCTAAATTTTCCAACGTTTTGTCTGTCTGTTCAGTGTACAGGGAGCCCAGCCAGTGGATTATATTCACAGATGGCTACACTGATATGTCACACCATGAGTACCTAAATCCTTTGTAGTTCATACACATCCTGCCCCTTTGCCTCTTGCTTTTAAAATGTGTGCAACAGCACTTTCTTACCTAGTTAGAGCAATGGAAGGAAAAAAAAACATCAAGTACAAGGGATACAGCTAAATCATTATAAAAAAACTGCTCTCAAGTATCTCACTCAGACACAGTAAACATTACACCAGACTTCAGGCTGCCAAAGACCATCTTTTTCAGTGATCCTCCATAACTTTTAATGTTTTGCCAAAGAAAAGTCATCATACAAAATGAAAGCACACTTTGGTTCTTTAATATCACTAGCATAAATACAGAATTTCCTCTGTGTGTTTCATCTCCCTTTTCCTGCCAGATGTCAATATCAGTGTTGCAGAGTGTTGGTGAAAAAACTAAAATGCTAGAATAGTGAAAGAGATGTTTTGGAAAAGGCTCAGATATTTCCTTGTAAATAAGGATGTCATGTTTAAAGAAAATGACCAAAATGGTGATGCTACATGGTTGAATTCTCATTTAGATGGTAACATTAAATATTCCTCTTAGATGTGTTTCAAATTGGAGGCAGAATGTCAGAACTCCTATGCAAGTTACTGTAAAATACTTTGGTTCATAGAATGATAAAAAGATATTGAAACTGGTAAGTAGTAGTAGTATTAAATAAGTATTGCAATTGGCATGGTAACACTGCAGTAATGCCAAAGAAGGTGAATTAATTCACCCCAAAAGTAGCTACATAACACTGTGTGACAATGTGTGGGAAGCCAGCATAAAGAATTGAGACCTTTTGAACTGGCATATCCTGTGCAAATATACATTCATTATCTTCATTGCTCTGCTTTGTGTTTTACGTGCTGAACAATGATTCAGTCTCTAAGGCTCTCCTATAAGATTATCCTTTAGAAGTGGGATAAGAAAAAAGCAGAGGGAAGGGAGAGGTTTATATGGAATTTTGTCATAAACTCAGAAATATTGACACTGCTTGTTGAAACCAATGCCAGCACATTCTCCTGGGAACTGAGTAGAACAGCAATAAGCACTCAAAACCTTATTCTTGGAATGTGTTGCAAACTGCTGTCTAAAAAGTCACTACCTAACACTCCCCCATCCCCCACAAAAAAAAATAAAACAACCCAACCAAACACCATCATCCCCCCTGCAATTTTCCCAGTATGGATTTTGCTGGTTTAGACTATTTAAGAACATAATGAGCAGATATGGATTGGAGAATAACTCATATCCAAATGCTGAATGATTTCAGGTCAAACGAAACAGCTGGATCTGAAAGAAATGACAGTAATGTAGCTTGGAATATAATGGGAACACAGTAAAGTGATTGTGTGCCAGATACTCTGTAGAAAAGAGTGGGAAAAAAGAAGCTACATGGAGGATGTGCCCAAAGATGAAGTTCTTCCTAGGCTATGCAGTGAAGGAATGTGAGATAAAGTATTTCTCTGACCATGTAGGAGTTACACATATATATATATATATACATGTGAGTCTGTGTGTGTGTATTTGCACTTTTAAATTTATTTAAAAAATTAAGCAGATCAATTTTTTTCGGATGTGCAATCTCTTTACCGTGATCCCATTAGAGTCCAGACTATAATGCTGTGATTTGTTTTCCTTTCATGCTAGTCATCACAGTTTGATTGACACCTTTCCCTCTCAGTTACCCCTCATATTTCTCTCTTTCAGTAAGTGCAACATCTGTCTGCATGGGTAGATTTCAGGAGGTAGTGTGTCTACTATCAATGTTCTCAGGAGTGCACTTTCAAAGCAAATCTCACAGGTCTCTTCATGTGTCTTTGTTTCACATGGTGGAATGGTCCAGACTCAAAGAACTGGATTCCAAGAATATGTGACCTGGGGGTACATGCATTTCATTCCTATTACAAATGGGCATTAAGATTTTGATAACAAACAAGAACAAATGTGAAAGAGTCTAAATTATAGATATACTTTTGCTATTGCAGTTACTAGTTCTTCCAAATATATGACCTCTTGAGCCTTCAGGTTCTTCAAGGATCAGCATGAGGAATAAAAATGACTAAGAAACCTGTTTCACTTTTGCTCACAGGATGTGCACTTTTTATTAGTGTATGGCAAAGATTTCTCGAAACTAGATACCTTAGCAATGAAAGTTTCTGCTATTTTTCTGTCCATAGATTATAAATCTGTGAACACCAAGAAGTCTTAGCTGCAGAACAGTTCATAGACAATTTTGAAAAGCCCAGTTTTGCTAATCATTATTCCATAAAAATGTCAACCTCTCTTCCAACTCCAGTCCCATATGCTCTTGATCTCAATCTTCTGCCTTTCATCAAATGTGGCCCTAAATGAACTCCATTCAGTCCTTTCACCCCAGAGCGGTTCACCCAAGTTCAGTGATAAATTGCAAAAAGCAAAAGAAAGAAATCTGCACTGTATCTGTATCTTTCCTAAACTTAAAAATCCTTTCTTCCTGATGAATTAAAAATTCTTCAAAAATTTATAATCTCCTTGTGTTAGACACAGAAAAGAAATGTAAGTCCTTGATGTTGTGTTTAAGTTTTCTTCTAACTATTCACTTTCAAGAAAACAACAGTTTCATTTTCATTTTACCCTGATTTTTTAAAACTTATTATTCCTAGAATAGTACCAGGGAAATTTAAACTTTATGGAATAAAAACCTCCAAAATCAAAGATCTGGTTACTGAGTTGTTAAAAGCAGCTCAAATCTGGTGTAGTCATAAAACTAAATTAAATACTATGATTAGTGAGAACAGAAATTATATTTGTACAACTACATCTATTCTGAAACTTCAAAGCAACTCAGGTATGCACCTTACCATCCTCAGTCTTCTCAACCTATATAATCATAGAGATCATTTTGAAAGGGACCTTTTAAAGATCTCCTAACTCAGCCCCACTGTTTCTTCATTAGATCAGGTAATGTCAATAGCCACACATGAATTGAGACAATGTGCTCTTAGATCTACCTCTTTAAAAATCTTTCTTTCTTCTCCAGTTTTACTTGTTTACAGCCCTCATTACCTTTGGCATGCTGATTAAAGTTTTATAACATTCCAAACAAGAAAGTGAATTTTTGGGTTGTACTTATATTTTGGTATTCCTTAGGAAATATAAAAATAATATTGCTCCACTTTCTCTGACAGCATAAATCATCACAGCAACACTGACTTATACCAGCTGGGACTATCTCACAGTAACTCCATTCTGTCTCTATTGTATGCTGTCTGTATGTCTCCTGCACTGGTGAGATAGTTTAACCAACATCTATGGGGACTTTCCATTTTTTCAATTAAGAGAGAGGTCATTAAGGGTAGAGTTTTGAGAAAATACAGAAAGCAGTGTAAGAAAAGGTCTTAAGCTCATAAATGTTCTTAATTATATATTGTGTCCTTAGTGTAAAGAATTACCTTCAGGTCATTCTGTCTCTTTTATCAGAATAAATCGCCATCATCATCTATTCACTTGTGCATTCAATTCATGACATAATAGTGTCAGAGGTGGCACAGAATATACACATATATACTCAAATTCCAACACAGTGACCCAAATTGTGTCTACAGCTGCCAAGCAGACTGCCATAGACATTTAACAGAAAGGGTTTGTTTTAAAGAAATATTTGTTCCTACGAAGGGAGGTAAATGGAAGAACGTCTTAGCGAAGCAGCCTGAGAAACTAGATTCAAAACACATTTATCTCTAAACTGAAAATAAGTTTGAATACCTCATGTTAATGTTCATATTAGAAAAATACCAGAGTATATGCCCTAAATGAAAATTTTTACTTCAAATAGAAGGGACACAGCGTACCAAATTTCATAACTAAGTCCATTAGCAGTGTTGCATCAGTACAATTTCATGGCAGAAAACAACAAGTATAAGAATTAAAAGATTAAGTTTACCCTGTATTTTGGAAAGTTGGAAAAAAAATATTCACCATACAGAAACATTTAATCTCAACTTTTAAGTGTACACACACCATTCCTCAGGAAACTCATATCCTTGGCAGTCCAATGATTACGGACAGTAAAAACAGTCAAAAATTTTAAGTTCAATGACTGGATTTTCTGAAGAATTCCTATGTAACCACATATCTGTATCATATTTGCAAAACAGGAGAATTCTACATTTGCACAGTGCAGCTTTACAAGCCTACTGGGGACTGCAAAGACTTGGGCAGAATAGCTCTGGTATATCTGATTTCACACGGCATGTAGCATAAAGTCACTCTACAAGAGCAGAATAACTTTCATGTGTTGGACTTGCTGTGTACCTGCAGATCAGCTGCATAATGTATGTACATCCAGGGCACATATGTTGTGATCCTGAGCTCACCAGTCACTGAAAAAAAATCAAAGTGTTTTTGAGAAAATTTATCTACTACCTTATGGATGACAATCTGACATTGACCTTCAATTGCCTCATTATGGGTATGTAATGATACAATATCTCCAGTCAAGAACTTAGGAAGCATGGATCATGAAACACATACCCATAAAAAAACCACCCTTCAGCCAAAGGTTTTAATACAGCAGGTATTTTTACAGCAATGATATACGTTTTAAAAAATAGCTAATTATTTACATTTTTTCCCAAACTGATTCCTTAACTTCAACTTGGGGACCAACCAAAAAAAAAAAAGTCCAACATCACCAGTTATTATAACTGTATTTGATGATTATGCAGCTCAGTCTGTCTTTTGTTTTGCTCCTCAACAGTCATGAAGAAAATAGGTCTCTTCCTATCCTCTCACAAGCTGTAAATCAGCAGGTATTTCCCAATCAAGCCAGTTTTCAGAAATTTAGTTGGATGACAATGTAAATAAGTATTCAGCATTTAAGTTGGGAATGTAGTCTAAGATTTTTAAAATTTGGCCCATTCCTTATTAAATTACAATAAAAAGAGAAAATGTAATAAGCAATTTGAGATGACACCTGACCTCTGTTTCTGAATAAGTGCCCAGCTTGATAATTAATCCTGTTCAAGTTCATAGACATGTAAAAAAAATGCTATTAATTTAAGAAAGAGTAATTCCTCTTAATTAGATATAATTGACACAGAACTGCCTAATCAAAAGCCTTTTTTTTTTTTTTTTTTTTACTTCAAGTTAAATAAGGCCTACTTCGAGACAGGAATTTAGGTTGGGCTTCTGTCCTTAGTGAATTATCCAAACCTTAAAAATTTCAGTTGGAGTTTTTGCATTTGCTTCATTGCATCAGATCATGGTCTCCCCAAAAGCAATGAGTCATGGTAATATATGACTCCAACACTTTCAAGTTACTTTCTGAAGTGGCACTGTAGATAAATTTAGACTGTTCTATCAACAACTTGAATATGAACTGTAACCTCATTTCAACTGAGTGAGCTTTTAATAGGTATTTTTTGTGATAGATGTTTTTTATTTCTAACAATGACTGCTTGATAATAGAAACGTAAAGAATTTTAAGGTGTTCTAGCTGTTTTTTGGCATTCTATTGTTTGTTTTGCAGGATTTGTTCTTTGATAAATTGGGAGTCAGTCTTGGGCACTGGAGAAAGGAAAGCTTGTTTTATTACATGGTGTGTGTAGAGAAAGCATGGCATCAGGACATACTGTCCCTTGCTTCTCAGAACATCCTATTGATGCACTTTGGCACATGCAGAAGGTTATGATGGCTATGTACTTTGAGTTCCCAAAGTAGTAATTTACCATGGATTGTTATACTTTTGCTAATATAGCTGAATCTGGATCAAAACCACCCTTCAGATCCTACCCTAACCAAAACCATTGTTTTTGTCAGAAGTACGGTTTTTCATGGTGTACTGTTCTAAAATCAGGACATGACCTTTCCAATGCCTCTGTTCCTTAAATATTGACAACATTCTTGTGTTTAGAAAACTATCATCAGGCCCAAGCATGCCAGATATTATCTGTAACTTGATATGAAACATGCTGAAATTGTCTCCGAGGGAATAAAATAACCATTATCCTAAAGAAAAGATGTAACCTGAGCTAAGCTGGGTAGAATGTGCTAATTACTGTAAAATATTCTTTGTGAAAAGAAGAAAAATCACATATAGACTGTTAACCAGGCTGCCAACTTACAATCTAACAAGATTTAAAGTAACAAGGACATAAAAGGATGTTCCCTCAAATGATGTTTTTAATGGCCAGGAATGTCAGTAGGGTAAGACTATGTAGGATGGATTAGTCATACAGCAAAGCTATTTAAATCCTTTGGTACTTCTAGGAAAGCTACAACTATTTCACTCCTAGAAACATCATCTGATATTCTTTTCATTTTTGACAGTGGTCTCTAGAGCTGGAAAGCAACAAATAAAAATACTGTTACAGAGGTTTGCTATGCTGTGAAGAGTTTATGTTGTCCCAGAGTTCTAGTGAGTGACAATGTCATGTATCAATTTTGTGTTGATGTCAAATATTCAGTGGACTCAACAACTCACCTCAAGAGGTTTGACTGACAAGCAGAAAAGGGATTCAACCTTCATCTCAGGTTTTCTGATTCATGTATTCTCCTTATAGTAAACTCACTGATTCAAGTATAATATTTGAAAGTTGTTCAGACTTTTCAGAGTTCAATCTATTGCAATAGCCAAGACCTTTTCCACTAATCACACCAGCCACGCACTGCAGTGATGCGAGAGATGATTCCCAACTGTGCAACGAGACTCTAAATTAAAACAAAGTATCCATCAATCTTTTTCTGAAGGAGAGTAAACCTCAAGACTACTTTTAAAAATTAAGGGCCAATTAAGTAAATCAGAAGCCAGTGCTGATCTTAGTTTGCTGATCTTTGTTGCCAGTGTGCAGGGAGGAAGAATTATTTTGTTTCTCTTTTACCTAAGAATATTATATGACCCCGTTTCCTTCACTAGGAATAATTCTTATGATCATCTATCTGGTCCTTGTACTGGAAATGTACCTATCAGCCACAGAGAGACAGGACACCTATTTTTAGGCAAAAAAGCAGAAATTCAAGCCGCTTTGTTGTCCATCCAAGTTACCCCAGTGGAAGGCGTTGGTGTCTCACTCATAGTGCAGTGTATCAAGAGTGTGCATGTGTAACTGACTACAAGCAGCAGCACAGCTTTGAGGAGGCTTTCAGAGTTACATAATGTTCCATTACTTTCAGGAGACGCTGAATAGGAACCTTCTTTCAGTCTACAGGTTTGCTTAATTTTTGAAAAGACAACTACTGTGTGGGTCTGACAAAATACTTAAATATCCCACCATGTCGTGACTAGTACATTTAGCTGACAGTTTGAAAGAGTGGGGGACAAATAAGTCCTAAACTCTGAAATGAAATCCTAATCCCTTTAAAATTAAGGAGATTTTTCTTCGTTTTGTTTTGTTTTACAATAATGACAATGGAACAAAGAATGTATCCTTGAGTATGCTACCAATGGACTGTGAAGACTTGGGTGAGTTCTGTTTATGTTTATGCAGCTCAACAGTTCTATTGAGCAGTAGTTAGTCCATTATCAAGTAAAATACTACAATGGGAAGCCTTTTCTTGGCTTAACAAAACTAGTGATGTTAATGTTCTGTGAGACTTCTGGAGAAAATACTTTTGAAGTTATTTACCTGTACTATCACTCTAACACCCTATGTGTGTTCCATTCAGCAGTTCAAAGAGTATAATCTTTATTTTTCAAACAATCCATATGTAACACAATGACAGACACTGCCAGAGAAATTTTAGGTAGATAAACAGACACAAGATAGAGTTTAAAAAGCAGAGTCACAGCAGTGCAGTGTGAGGCTATTGTTGAGAATGGTTCCAAATTTGAGCACTACAACATAAAGGGAGGTAGGGGTGGAGAGGGGGTTTAAAAGTGCCTTATTGATTCACACCACCTTTGGCATTACATTTTTAAGTACTGAAAAGTTTCTAAAACAAAGACTGAACACAAGGTAGCTTTATGTTAGAGCAGATAATGATAAAATCTGCTTTCATGTTACAAATCAGAATCATTCCTAGTATTAAAACTACTGTCTTCCACAGAGTTTATACCAGATGTGAGATTGGTCATGGATGTTAAAAGCCATGACAATACAAGATGAAAAAGTCTTTCTAAGAGATAACAATTTTATTTGCATGCAGAAGGATGGATAACAGACATCTGGACTAGCAGAGTGAGCAACAGCAGTGGCAGCATGAGCAGCAAATTTTGTTATTATTAGCAATTCAAATGCAGGTATCAGATTGGTTTTGTGTTTGAATCATTCATCAGGGTTTGCTCCAAGGCTGAAACTTGCTTTCTGGAAGTTCCATAAAATTTCATTCAAAACACTTCTTTTCTCTGTAAAATGAAATAGAAGGTAAAAGAACAGAGAAGAACACATCTTAAAAGATATTCCAAGAGTATTATGATTTTTTGATTTTTGAAACAATTGAAGCATTATTTTCAATCTAAAAAATCAGTGCAGTCCCAATTCTACAGAAAAATCTGGAATATGTTTCTCTTGAGCACTTCTCTGACTTCTATACGTATGTGAAACTTTCAGTAATTTGCATGCTTGGAAGAATCCCCAGCTTTTCATCTCTGTTATTAACACTCCAGCAACCGTCTTGTTTAAAACACTTATTCTGTTATTACAATGTGTAGACTTCCTGCAAATGGCTCTTTCTGCTTATGTAATCATCTTTCAATACTGCATCCTACTAAGGCAGTCAATTACTAGCCATTCTACCCTGTCAGAGCAATGAAGCATTTATGTACTTGAGATATTCATGTCTGGAGCTTTAGTTTTAAATCTAAGAGCTCCCACCACCTTCTGAGATTCTTTGCTTTATCAAGTGGTTTTGTTATATAAAGCCATTACTGAAGGAAAGACTGTTTCATTATTCATCACTTGCTATCACCAGAAGTCTTGAAAGTATAATAGAAAACAGTCTCTGTTTCAGCATTCAGCAAGGTAGATAAACCATTATCTCACTACATTAGGAGAGACACAGACAGAGTACATCACATTTTTAGCATCCCTGAATGCTTGAACGGTGTCATGAAAATCTAGGGCCAGATATGGATAGGCAACCAGATAAATTTTATCTCTGAAAATATAGTGTAGTGGGTACTCAAAAAAACTAGGGACATGGAAAAATTTGGTACCACACTTCCAAAGCATCAGTCATTAAAACTTAGAGAGCACAAAAGAATGTCATATGACAGTCTGAATCAGAACGTCATGTGACATTCTGAATCAGTTTGGTGACTTCACCTGGTTGGTTGCACACCAAAATGGCTCCATCACTCAGCTAGAAGGGGAAAGAAAATTTTATGAAAGGTTCATGCATTGAGATAGGGACAGGGAAAGATCACTCACCAATTACCATCATGGGCAAAACACACTTGACTTGTGGAAATTGGTTTAATTTATAACTAATCAAATCAGTGTTGGGTAGTGAGAAATAAAACTACATCTTGAAACACCTTCTCTTCTGCCCATCCCTTCTTCCCAGACTCAATTTCATACCAGATTTTCTCTACCTTCTCCCCCCAGTTATTGCAGGGGGATGGGGAATGGGGGTTGCAGTCAATTCATCACACATTGTCTCTGCCTTTCCTTCTTCCTCGAGAGCTAGTGTGAGACATCACTGGGAAAACAGAGTTTATTACCAGAAATTGAATACATATGAAAGAAAAAAAAGCCATTATTGGTCTTCATTATAAGTTTCTGGACTCTCTTGTTTTTTTCTTTTTATGTTAAAAACAAATGCTATGATGCTATTAGAGCTCTAAATAATCAGTTTATGTTTGATTCACAGCCATGGTTTTAAGATTTTTCACTGTACTGAAGAATGAAGAATTGAATTGGGGAAATGTGCAGAGGAAGGAAAAAGGAAGAAGAAATACTCTGATACTGGGGAAAAAAACCAAAAAGCTGAAATTTTAAAACAATCTACCATTATTTTTAAATTTTCAGGCAATTTTAAGCATATTTTATGTAGACTTTGACCTTAACACAGAAGTGAAAGAGTATCTGAGTTATTTACATATTGACAGTTATATCTGTTCCCCATCTAAGCAAAAATATTCTCGAATTAATTCAGCTTCCTGCGTCTCAGATAGTTTTGCTTTCTACTCCACCTCCAGATACCAATACTTATTACAAGGCTTTTCACAAGTCAGCTCCTTCATGCATAACACAGTATTACAAGAAACAAGAAATATTTGCCTTCTAGACACTGTATGTTTACTGTGGGTGGGCTTTGCAATACACTTCCACTGTGACATACTTTACCAAATTGCTGAATCTCATTCGCCTTCAGAAAAAGCTTGAATAACTCACACTGCGTGATCCTCTTGCTGCTGTAATGGATTAATACCTGATGTCCTTGGGTAAACATTCAGGCATATTTTACACAGCCGTGTTTTGGTGGATCTATGACAGAAAACAAAGATATGCTCCAAGGAATTATTTATAACGATCTTGTCTTTGGAATTATATTTTTGGTCAAGAAACAAATTAATATGGGTCTAGCGTCTTGACCACACTTTGCTTACCTTTAGTCTTACTTAGTCTTCTTGAGCTTACCTCAAGAAATAGCTGCATAAATGGGAATAAAAGTGTCTGCCCCAAAGAGGGTAGGAAAACTGAAATAATACAGGGGCATTTCAGCTCAGGAATGAGGTAAATTGTTAGCTACTAAATGGATTTGTATTGCTACATAGCTTGGTATATAGTCAAAAAATGAATTTGGTCACTTCTTTCTGTAGTACATCATGTAGTGCAATAAATTGAGAATGAAGATAAGCAGAAAATCTACCTGGTATTTGTAGCTCTTCCCTTGCTTATTCAGCATATCAACTGCTATCACCATTTGTTTATTGATTTTCATTTTTATTTTATTTTTAAAGAGAAGAAAGCAAAGTGCTCTTTTGATTTATCTTCCTTCCAACAGCAGCTTTAGCTTCATTTCCAAGCTCCTGACACTCATTTTTCTTAAGTTGCAGTTTTCTATTTGTATTCTATATGCTGTGTACAATAAATACCTGTATGGAATGGGCTCTGGGAATTTTGCCATAACCAAGTAAGTGAGGACAGAACTGCTATCTCATCCTTCCAGTCACCATACTCAATTTCTTCTTTAAAATGTGTTACAAATACCTCATACTGCATTAAAAAAATCAATTCTAGCAAGTGGAGTAGCTTGATTTAAAATGTCCAAAAAGAAAAGTTAAAAATAAGGGAATAAAGCCATTGTATTTTCTCTAAGCATGAGCTTCCAAGAAGCCTCTTTTATGGCATTCCACAATATTGCTGTTGGACATGTACTAATTAGATTAAACACCATGTCATTTTCCCACCTCCTTTCAGATGTAAGAAACTCACCTCTCAAACCAAATTTTTACAAAAAGATCAAGTTAAAAACAGAAGGATCAAAATTATTGATTAACTAAACCAGTGACTGTGGAATTCTCATCCTAGGATTCAGTATGATGGGGAAAAATTGATTACAATAAGGACTTTTAGTAAGAACAAAGAGATATCAGCGTCACTACACTGCAATTAGAAAAAAACACGTGTGTTAAAATGACAGAATCCACATAGCTTTTGTGGCAGGAAGTTCAGTCCAGCCTGAAAAATTTGTGTATGTCAAACCCTTTGCTTCAACAGATTTCCACTCTGTGTTTAATACCAGACAGAGTCAGGTTAAAGGTCACTTTGCTCCACTGACAGGGTTGCAGCTGTAACTTTGCAGTGTGCACCTCCAGGATGCCCTGTGAGACAGAAAATCCCAGAGCACACAGTTATGAGGCAACAAATCACTCCAGGAGCCTCCCTGTTGTACCTGTGCTTACACTATTAGTCCCATGCCAGAAATAGGGAACGCTAGCACAAGTGTTTTGTCAGAATGAAATCATATTTGCCATGTGGCTTTTATTTCAAG
This sequence comes from Drymodes brunneopygia, assembly GCA_013400955.1. Taxonomy (NCBI): domain Eukaryota; kingdom Metazoa; phylum Chordata; class Aves; order Passeriformes; family Petroicidae; genus Drymodes; species Drymodes brunneopygia. The sequence goes on from VZTZ01040288.1 coordinate 57,977, forward strand.
GGGGGGTATCAATAAACAATGGAATATTGAATTCACTATACACACACTTCACCTTTGCAATAATGCATCCTATATTAAAAAAAAAAAAAAAAGGTAAAGCACCGTTACCAATTTATCCCACAAGAATGGTACCACTCTTCTTTTCAGTAACAATAATAAAGTTTTGCCACTGTTTCCTTAAAAAGCCTCCAAATTTTTCTTTTGATGACTCTCAAAAAATAAAATATTTCCAGAATAAAACATGTCTATTTTGAAGGGTTTCTTCTCAGTGTAGCCCTGCAAAGTGACCCCTAGTTACAACACAATTTTGGCAATACCTTCTCTAATTTATCAGTGAAAGACAGGAAACATAAAATGAAAATAATTTTTTTTGACCCCTTATAATTCAGAAGCAGTAACAACTACAAGCTTCTGCATTGCAAGAATTGTGTTTGCTAACCAGGAGTACAGTAATCATGGTTATAGTTAGAGATCTATAATGAAGAAGTTCTGTATTGAAAAAAAAATAAAAGAGGGAGATAAAAAAAGAGAAATATGACTCAGTTGGGATCTGCTAAGATTTTTACAGTTGGGTGAATTCCCCACCCCTTTCAATATCATCCATGGGATGGGAAAATTGCACATTTTCTGTGTCCTTCAGTCTGACAAGCACAAAAAGTGTTGCTTTTAAATGACTGCTTGGACAATTTGCATGATGGAGATTGTAACTGCCTCTCTGAAGCACAGCTAAATACTTAGAAAATTGCTTTAGGAGTAGGCACAAGAGAAAACGGAAGGTTAAAAAAAAGAGCATAATGTGTGTCAAGCTCTTTTTACGCTTTTTCTTTGCTCAAAAATTTGTTCTTTCTGAATCAAAGACATAACATTTCTGACTCACAACATGGCACAAATATAGCCAAACAAATATTCATTTTACACAGTCTTGCAAAAACTGCCTTCAACAAACAATAGTAATCCAAAGGGCAGAAGGAAATCTGTGACATTTTCCTTAGGTAAATAATACCTAATTGAAAACATTTTCACCTTACAAACTATGAAGACTGTCACTCACATCTCCTGCTATGCCTTTTTGATTATAGTAAGAAGAAGTTTAGGTCAGACTTAGCTAACATGAATTAACCAGATGGAATGAAGCCAAATTTTACTAAATGACTAGGCCATAATACCTTTTGAAGGATATACTTTCTTAGGCAGAAGAGACCCAGCCACTATAGTGTTTACTGCTAGTAATTTCTGAACAATTTCAAAGTGATGCTGATGCTGGGATGCAACAGAGGTGTCAGAAATGGGAACAGCGCCAGTTTGAAATGTGGCTTGTGTGCTGTTAGGCACCAGGGATGTCCTTAGGCAAAGCAAGAAGTTGCCTAGGGCAACAGCATGATGAGATTTTGATGGCAAAATCTGCAGAAGTGGCAGAGCAGCTTCTGCAGACAGCAGCCTCCCAAGAATTGCAATGTTCTGCCTCAGCAGTCCTTGGCTATGGCCCCTGGTTTTGCACATCCAACCTTATCCTTTTATCACCCCTAAAGCAGTCTTGTTGGGGAAAAATTCCATTTAAATATAAGTTTATCCCAGCAGAGGGATTACAGTATGGCCCTGTACTTGACACCCCCCCCCCCCCCCAC
>VZTZ01040288.1:59612-123087 GCA_013400955.1 Drymodes brunneopygia
CCCCGCCCAAGTTTACCTCACTAAAACCAGAGATGCTATTATTTCTCAGTAAGGTGCAAAAGCTGGGGACACAGGTACAGTGTTCATTTCAGGGACTGTTGTGCTTTGTCTATCTCAGAGCACTGATTTTTTTTTTGCGGGGGGGAGATTTTCCCTAAAGCATCTTTTGAGATTTGGAAAGGAACATCAGTGAGAAGAGAGAGAATGGGTCGAGCACAGAGTAAGAATCTTGATTTTGGGAAACTGGGAGCATGAAGGAGTGGCAAATGTCAGTAAAGACAATGCCCAGTACTATTACTATGTCAGCAAATTATTGTGATCTCTCCTCACAGGGTAAAAAGCAGGCAAAACTTTTTTCTGTATCTGTTAAAAAAAGGAAAAGTCTTCTCTATATTAAGGAAGAAGATACATGCAAATTCTGGATAATTTCTGCCTAAATGGATGTGTTTCATTAATATGAAGCATTTCTCAGTGTTTGATTTATTTTGAAACAGAGCATTAATCCATTCTTTTAATTGATCAACCATTATTTATGGTGGCTGATTTCAGAGCTGACGTTTCTGCTTTAAAAAGCATTTATATTGTATAAAGGGGTTATCTCTCAGAAAATCAGGCATAAAAAAGCAAACGGAATAACCAAAAGGCAATGTTGGTGATTATTCAAAAAATTTGGTTTTTCATCATTCATTTGTAGTGAATTCTGTATTATTTCCTGATGAGAAGAATTAATAACTCTGGACTGGATATTCATACCATTGAAAACTGAAACTCAGGGAGCATCTTCAGAATGGTTAGGTAGGGGTGAAGGCCTGTTATCAAGAAAGCACTTAGGCTTTTACTGTGAGAATTAGGTCCCTAATTCTTGAGTGTCCTGAGCTATTTTGTCACCCTACTCCTCACAGGCATCAGCTTCTGCACTTTCTTCTAGCATATGCTAGTGCTCAGTATTGTTTTCTGGCTTTGGCATTGAATATACTCTTGGTCAAAGCACTGGCCCAGGGCAGGGAGGACCTGTGCATCCATTGGGAAGTAAAACAGCTTGATGGTAAGGCTGATTCTTTCAGAAAGAAAGACTCCTGAAAAGAAAGCTGCAAACAAGAGATCTCATCTTGTAGCCAATTGCCCACCAGTACTAGTCATGGCCTCTCTAGAGTTCCCCAGTCTTGATTTATTGCCTTTCCTCTTCCATGAGAGCAGAAGATGAACATTCCCCTCATGCTCTCAGAACAAATCATATTTAGTGGGAAAAAGAGTCTCCTCCCGGTCATCTGGGAGCACAAGCCCAGCCAAGTTAACCATGACCTTCCTGCTTTCTCTACGAGTAAGTTATTTGGGCTGTCACATGGAAGTGACCTTATTCACACTTGGGACAGAGTTTGGACACTGAAGGGTGGAGGCCTTCAAGCTTAAGGTCCAGGTTCCTATAGAAGCTCTCATCCTGTAACCCTAACCTGAATGCATCAGGCCCAGACAGATTTCAAATACAGCCCAGTGCTTGCCTAAGCAGCTGGCTGTAAAATTTAAGGAGTTTCATGCTCAGAGGTGCCAGTCTTTTGAGTTCCAGCCAGAAATCTTTCACCTCTGTTGATGTGCTCACACCAGCTTACTCAAACACAGGGCTGGGCTGTGTTCAAAGGGATGGAAAGTTTGTGTTCCTGTGAAGAGCTTTTAGGCACCTGAGTCCTTAACTGGATAGTGCAAAAAGTGCTATTTGGCATGGTTAGGGATTATTAGGTCCAGGTTTGTTCTTAATATATTTTATAGAAAAAAGAGAATATACTCTCATCAGAAAAATAGAGAAGAACACCTCCAAACATACCCACATCTCCCACTGAAGATATTATTTCACAATTACTGTCTTGCAAATGATTCCAGTAACACTCTATTTCCTTTTTAAGTCTCTCTGCTGGTAGGTTGCCATAACTCAAGCATTGAATTATTTAATGTTTTGCAAATGATCATGACTTGTAGTTCCAAACTACTACAAATAGATGGCAGTAGGAATTTGTGAATGCTCCATTTTTAATGCCTAGACTTATCTATTTTTTCATTAATTTTGATGTTTTGTCAAAATTTTTCTGTGTGCATTTTCAAGTAAATACAAGACTAGTTAATTTTTTCTGATTTTAACAACAAAACGGAGAAGAAAAGAAATCCTACCAAAATTTTGAAGTTATTTTATGAAAGAATAACCACTTTCTTGCCAGCAAAGAATGCAGAAGTATATCTGAGTTTCATCTGGTCTCATTTACATTTTAGACATTTTATTTCTTGAGCAAGTATATTCAGGAGCTGTATAATGCACTGAGTTTTACATAGGCCAATATCAAAGAATATTATTTGCTAGTAACCACTGATCCAGAATATTAAAATTCATGTTTGCATGGAGTTCGTATTCCATTTTGCAATGTATACAAGAGTGAGATTATAATTTTTTTAAAAATTATTTTTAAACAAAGTTTGTGAATCTAGGTGTGAACCTTTAAAGAACTGAACAATTTTCTGCCCAGTGTTACTTAAATAGAATGAGTTGTGGGCCTCTATGTTGTCCAGATTTGGGTTTATGTGACAATAATGCTGCTCTCCATTGTCTTTCTGTTGACAAAGGAACAAGCAATATTTTCCCATGAGGGGGTGTGTTTCTGGTAGCTAGAGGACACATTTGCCATCTAATGAGGTGCAGATTTGTCTTTGCGTTCTCTCTTTTCACAACCATGATTATTTTGACTAGTAATTATTGCTGTCTAAAACATCAAGATTTATAAAATCAGCACCTTGTGAGACCTTTCTGAATCTGTGAGTTATATTTCTATTAGGCAATTACAATTTGCAGTAAATCTTAATATTTCCTATGTAAAAAAAAAAGTCTTGACATGGTCCACAACAATGTTAAAAATTCAATCATATTTTCCAAGGCTGATTTTTACATAGCATGTAAATCTGAAAAAGAATTTGTGGATAGGTGTAGTTTAAATTAATTTAATAGTAGTTTTAATCTGCACATGTGTGCAGCAATTGGGGTCTTGGGTTAGCTCTTTGGAGTACAACAGGAAGTTTAGATGGAGCTACTTTCTAACATTAACAATGTCAAAAATTAACTTGTGTTCATAAATCTTTCATTTTGGTACTTGTTTGCTGCAAAGTTCCAGGAGTTTTCATTTCCATCAATACTTTTATGTGTGACAGCTGGTGTTTGAGTATACAATCAGGAAGTGCTGTGCTGGAAAGTTGGCAAATTGTGGACAAGTGAAAAGAAATGAAATTTTAAGATTTTGTTGGCAGGTTTTTACATTGATTGCAGTTTTTACGTATAAAATATGGAAGCAGACAATACAATCCAAGCCATTCAAAGATATTGAAAATTAAACAACCTCAGCTTGAAGCATGTTTTCCAGCATTTTTTGAGTTCGAAATGAACAAGCCCATTACTGCTAAGACATAAGTACAAATTTAAACTACTAATGAGACTCAGGGTGTGATACTGTGAGAGTCAGCCCCCTCTGTAATGACAAGTTTTCTATACTCAAATCAGAGAAAGAAGCTCACCAGTGTCCTATTAGGTGTATTCTCCTGTGCCAGCATGAAGAACCTGAAATATTTCAATGTAAAGAAATGTTATCAGTGATGTTTATTTGTGATTTTTATTTTTGTTTGAGTAATCATAATGTGATTTGGAATTATGAGTGTCATTTTGAAACATAAATATTATAAAACCTTGAATTAGGTATTTGAAAATCAGATAATTTAAAAATCATGACTTTTATAACATTTCCAGCTCTTTGTTTTCTGAAACAATTAAAGATAGGCAATTTTTTTATAATTAAGGCACATCCTATTGGATAGAAATTTAAATACTTTGAAGTCATCAGAATCTTTACTCTGATGATTCTCCAGGAGGCAAATACATCTACTTGTAGGAATACAGCTTGTATTTTCTGTTTAAATGAGATTAGGCAAGTATATATTTTTTATTCTTATCATACAAAAGCAACAATTCCAGTATTTTCACAAATTTTGATCTTAATTGGGAGAGGGAAGACAAAACTTGTTCAACCACCTGCCTGCCACATTTGCATTCCTCTGGAAGACAAGAACTGTCAGTTCTGCTTCAGGAAAACTCTACTGTATTTTACTCTGTTCCCTCCATTACTTATTCCTCCTCAGTACAGTTCCTCCTCCTGAAAAGGTGGGAGAACCTTGCAACTCCTCTCCCCAGGCATCAAGAAAATGCTGAAGCATGCCAGAAGAATCAGGAGGACAGAATATAAAGGTACAATTAAATGAGGGGGAGGATCTGCTTTGCCAGTTTCATGTGAAAGTAGAGAGTTGGGACAGAACTGATGCACCATCTGACAGTATATGATTTATTTGAAATTTGGGTGGGTAGAAGTACTCTCTGAATAAGAAATGAACATTTGCATGAGTAAGGCCTGTGAAAGAGACAGGATTATCTTAATTTAAAAATCTGGGGAAAACAGAAACATCAGTTTTCAGAGCAGCACATTGAGTATAAGTCAGGCACATACAAAAAACCTAAAATATAATCCCTGCAGGGGAAAAACATCCAGACAAAAATCCAGCAACCAAATGGGTTTTCATTATTCAGGCATCTTTACTTTTGGGGGTAAAAAAAGACAAAATTTGTATGCATTTTCATTGACTCCAGCATTTCTGGAAACAGTTATTTTAATAAAGGAACAGTTTGATTCTACATATGAGAGCACTTTAACATGATAATCTTGTATGTGGTCCTGGAATCAGTGATTACATAATGGAGTCTATACAGCTTCCATAAAATACATGGTGGGGGGAAGCTGGTTATTTACTTTTTTTGTGCATAATTTTAGCTGTCATTTTTGAAAATGTGAACTAAAGTTTCAGGAAAGATGGGAAATTAATGCAAAGCTATAATACCAACCTCTCTAATCCATTCAGCTGCCTGATTGGTTCTCTCATACAAAAATTCTGGTTGTGCAGTGCATTGCTCCACAGAAGTGATGAAGAGACTGATGACCTGTAAAACATGCTGTCCATTTTATATAAAAGAGGTGATAAGAAAAGAAAAGGGCAGGAACAATAAAAAAGAAACAACAGTCTTTAAAACTTTACTAACCTGAAGTTTTTCATCAGTCAGTAATTCCCCCAAAGACTAGTAAGAAAAATGTTCAAAAAATGTTTCTGATGTAAGAAAATCAGTTTTATGTAGACCAAATGATTATTTTTCAAAGCTTTTAAATATGAAAATTTATACATCTGGGTTTTTCTTTAATAACAAGAAAGTGAGATTCTTACAGATAATATAATTTCTCTCCTAAATAGACAAATCTATCTACCCAAGCAGATTTATAAGTTAGATCTTGCACTGCCAGTAACTGATCATTAAAATAAAGAAATTATATTTTACCAGTCAGCAGAGAAATGAAAAATGAATGATTCTGTGACATGCATAAAGGATGAGTCACAGGATCAGCTGCACAGAGAAATTAAATCTATGGGGAGAATAACGTATATATCCCAATATCAAATTATCTCATTACCTTATATATTTATAATTGTGTCCATCTTGATTTTTCCATATATACCCATGCATTTTTCCCAATTTATCTTGCAAAAATAGGAGTAAGGAAATGAACCACAAAATTATTAAAGCAAAGAGCTACTCTCATGTGTAATTCTGTTATTTATATATCTGTATTTTGAGCTTATTTGTGATTTTACCGGAGAGAAATCATGAATACCTTGCTGGCCTTCTCACAGTGCTGTCACCAAAAACTTTTAAGCCTCTGTAGAATATGTCAATAAATAAGACATATTTATGCAACCAGAAGATAGATGATCCACTGATATCCTGTTTTCTATGGACTGATAAAGCACATGGGCCACCTGAAGGGTCAGGCGGGAATGGTTCAATAATGTATGCTGTGAATGTGTCATTATCCAGAAAAACATTAAAAGAGCATTACAGCTGTTTCAGGAAATTCACAGTTCAGGGTGAAATGTACCATATGTCCATCAATACCTAGGCACAACAGGGTGCATTAAGAAAGCTATTTAGGTGGTACCCCATTGTGCCAAGGCTTTTGAAGACATATGGTACCTTTCACCCTTGACTAACATTTCCTTTCATTCATTGTTTTCTGTAGCAACCTTAAACATTCTTTGAGTGTCATTTTCTTTTCCAGTTATGTGTGTGAATGAACATGCGTATGAGAAAGAGAGGGAAAGGCAGTTATGTAGATTTCCTTAGAAGTCTTCCTTCTCTATTCTTAGAGATTGCAAGGTTCTGTGTCAAATTTGGCAGTTCTCATTGCTTCATACACTGGGAACAAGTGAATTTCTGACAAGGTACTCAAGATACAAATAAATAGAAGTCTCAGGCTTAAACCAGAAAAAGAAAAGAGAATGATAAAATCCATGTTCATGATTGGAAGTAGAGATAATAGAAATTCCAATAATAGTAGCAGTAATAGTACCAGTGCCAATACCAGTATTAGTACTAGTAGTACTAAAACAGTGGTAGGAACACAAGTAGCAACATTAACAATAAGACTAGCACCATATAAGACATGGGTATATGGACTAATTGACTGTAACTAATTACCTAAATCCATTTATAAAGAAACATAATTATCTTTTTAGAAAGTGCATGACAGTTGGATTCTTTATCACCTTATTTGAAGAAATGCTGTTGTCTAATGCCCCATGTCAAGGAACCCACCTCTCTATTTTGTGTTCCTTGTTAATTTTCTGAAAACTGATAAACTGAATGTGCACTAGATGCCTTTTCAGTGTATAAGCAAGTAAGTTCCCTGACCAAGGTTCCAAAGTTCTCTTCTATTTTAATGTTGTCCTTCTGAGTAGACATGGTATAAGATGTTTATATGCACCCAAACAGGATGGATGAGGATATCTTGCAGAAGTTTTTCCTGAAAAGTAGAGAAGAACAATTTTATCCAAATGAAGTCACAGAGAATTTGAGAAGTACATTCTGAAAAGAACAAAGTGTTTAAAGTCATTATTGCAGCACTCAGTTTCTGGTCTTTTTAATTCCCATCACCTCTGTCTTTGACTGAGATGCTTCCTCCTTAGCTTCTTGTCTAGAAGGCATTAAGCATCTGGGAATTGGAGACAGGAAAGCTAGTATAATAATTCAGTAGGATTCCAAAAAAAGTTAAAAGAGTAATGTCAGAAAAAGATGCATTAAGCTCAACTGCTTTGAAGGCTATGGTAGCTTATTCATTGCAATAAGAAGGTTCTTATTCCCCCAATGCAATGCAGAGGCATCTGCCTGTTCACAGGGTAAGTGCCAAAGACAATGGAAATGTGATGTCCAATATTCATTATTTAATTTATTTCTTGCCCCAAGGAGTGAAAATTCCTTCAGTGTGAGAGGATTTGACTTCACTTCCATGGGAAAATATTAGATGTGATATAATTTCATAAAATAGGCAATTTTCATTTTCCCCCATGTATTTAATTCTGTTTTCACGCGATTATCAAGTATTTAGGGTAGAGAGAAGAAAAGAATATCCATGATTTATTCATTAAGTGGACTCTTAGAACAGTTACCCAGGGGAAAGAGTGAAGTTCAAACTCTTACTACCAGAACAGTACTAAAATAAAACACTTAGAGATTTAATGCCAGGCTGAGAGGTGGTAGAACCTAAACCTGTTATTTGTGGAGATCTCTTCAATCTAGTTTCTGCAGTCTGGCTTCTGTCATGAAATCTTTCTCTTCTCAAATACCAGCACATTATTTCGAAGGAACTTCCTATTAGAAAAAGTGGAAGAAAACATAACACTCATCCCCTAGACTATTTTACAAACTGAGTTGGCTTTGGAGGATCAGAGATAGAAATCATAAAATCAGGACTGGAGATACACTCATTCTTTTGATTTGACAATATATAGGAACATCAATTAATTGCTTACTAGGGAAAATGGTGACATACATTTTAAAAAGCCAGAAAAACAAATAGTCCAGAACAAAATATAAAATATTTTGCAACTGGATCTGAAAAGCATGCTGATACGAATGATAAATGGCTATTTTTTTAATCATCTACAAAATAAAAATCCAAAACACAAAAGAAAGAATTATAGATAACAATCATATATATTGAACATACTTTCAGAAGAACTTCAGCAGCAAAACTGCTGATCTACATCTGCTGCATGCACATGCATCATGTTCTTAGTTGGCCCGTTACATACTAAAAAAAATTACTAGATTCTTCAATATTTTCTCCAAGCTGATTTAGCAAATTACAGCCAATGCTAGAACAGAAGACAGCTGGGGCCAGTATCTTTCATATCCTTTGCTCCTGACTAAGCTGAGAAGTGATTAAGAGTATATTAGAAAGAATGCACTGTGTCTAAACACTATTTTGATACACTAGGGACCACGTCTGAATCAAAGTTGGCATACACTTTTAAGAAATGAGCCTTTACTGAGCCATACCTGACATACAGGAAACCAAATCTCTCCTACATATTAGTGTTTAAATCAAAAATAGTATTAAAGTGCTAAAAAAGTGGCAGTGTCAAAGAAGCAAATACAGTGACATAGGGTAGCTCATGTAAAATTCATATCCCTCAAGGAAACTTTTCTCAGACTTTCAAAAGTCAAGCATCTTGGACAAAGAACTGAGCACTCTCACAGTTGCTCTGTGTTCTCAAAGACCTATCTTTCCCTAATGCATCCACTCTATCTCTCTTCACTAATCTGTTTGACTGATCCTGTACACCACGAAATTCTATCTTAAAGGGGTTTGAAAGTTATGAACTTCACAAAACCCTGTTGGTAGTGCCATGAAAGGGGTTTTATCTGAGGTGAGAGTAAGGGCAAACTACAGGAAAGATGTACAGAATATCTTAAGATGCTGACAATGAGATCTGAGCCTATAAGGAAATGTGAAGTGCTGAAGTCTATATTTCACTTCAAAACCGAAGTAGAAACAGGCTATTTTGTTTATCCTTACTCTTTCTCACAATCAAAGCTTTTTTCTCAGGTTTGAAGGAGGAAGAATATATTAAGATGAATTTTTTTTGCCCTCTGCCCTCATAGGCCTGTCCTGTCCTTCTGTCCCCACTAGGAGAAGAAAAATTTTAATGAAGATTTTTTAAAATCCCTCTAATTCATCTGTCTTCAAATGATTGGTAAGATGTGCAGTGTGCTTAAATGAATGTTCCTTTATCTAGAACTTTTTGTTCTTGAGCTGTAGTAAGTTTGCTATTCAATAAAAATGAAAATAAAACCTTTGGTTGCTTTCACTTTCCTTATTTTCTCTTCCTTTTCTCCTTTCATCTTCTCTTTTCCTTTCCTCTTCCCTTTCTACTTCCCCCTTCCCTTTTCCTTTCCTTTTTCCTTCTCCTTTTTCCTTCTCTTTTGCCTTTCTTTTTTTGTTTCCTTTTTCTTTCCCTTTCCTTGGAAAATCTCAGTACACTGTGGTGTAAAATGCTTTTTGTCCATCCAGAAATTTCACCCAGGATTAAATTTTCCAAAACTTAAATCATTGGGCAAGATCTAATTTTCCCAAGATTTAATTTACTGGAACAGACAAGGATACTTTGTCTATCTAAGATTCTCTATCATGACATGACATCCATCTTCAAGTTCCTGATTTTTTAGGGAAACTAGGGACTGAGATCTAGGTTTCTGCCACCTTAAAGTTCCAACTGTCTTAATATTCTGACTGATAGGAAAATATATCATACATCAAAAGTCATGTTGGATTTGATAAATCTTTTCCCAAGAAACATTCCATTGGAACTTAGTTTTTCAATAAATAATATACATCTATTTGAAAAGGAAAGAAAAAAAATAAGGAAAGGATAAAGTTTTGTTTTAATTCCAAATATCTGTATTAATTCAGACACTTTAGATTTACATCACATAAATCAGGTGGTTCCACCATCATCTTCAAGAAGTTAGAAATGAAATAAATAACATCAATATAAATAATGTAAAAAATATTCATTAAAAACCACCCCCTTTGAGTTCTTGCTCAAATTAAGAACCAGATATATTGGTTCCCTGTCCTAACTTCAGAGAACCTGGTAATATTTGTTAGAATTTGCAGTTTTGATTTGATGACTTTTTAAAACACCAAATTTCTTAAAAGTCTCTGAAGCTTCATTTAATGCAGAGAACGTATATTTCTTTGATTCATTAGCACCTTTCCCTCAACTACCTTTAACAAGAACAACTATATGTTCAGGTACATCATTTATCAAGTACATATATGTTTGCATCAGTATTTGTAAATGAAAAAGTCATTTGACACATACATGCATAGAGAATCGATCACCCAGAGACAGAAGACTTTACATTCCTATTAAACACAAACACTTTAGAAAAGTCAGATTTGAATATGTAAAGGAAGGTGGGAGACATCCTCAGAATTTCTCCTATTGTGTATTGACAGGACACAAAGCATCACAAGCTTTAACAAGTAAGATAAAAGAGTAAAATGATGGCTGGAGACACCGTGGTCACTCGGAAGAAAAGAATCTTAAAGTAGACTGCAGGATAAATTTGATCATTAAATTTAGGCAAGATAATAAATTAAAAAAATACATAAATACATACATAAATTAACTTAATCTAAACTGTCAATAAAATAATCATTCCCTTGTCTCCATAATAGTTTCTACTTATGAAATCACTTTCTGTAAATAAATCACACCAAATAGGGAATAGTCACTGCAAATTAACAAAGCAAGATGAATCTTCCTTTCAAAATTTTTTAGTAAACTTTTTTAGATTAAACATCTGTCTCATAATTGCCAGGCATTAACATCTGCAATGCATACAGTGGATAAGTATGTAATGTAATTTGTATTTAAATATTTTTGATAATCCAGTACTACAAATATCTTTTAATATTCTCCCCATCTTATAATATTGGCCCTATTTCTTTGCACAAATCTAATGGAAAAGGTTGTTCTTCCTTCTCCTCCTATCACCACCACAATAATCCTACCCCCATAAGAAAAAAAAAATGCATTCACAAAAAAGAAAAACAGCACACAAGGGATAAAAAAGTGAAGCATGAATAAGTGAAGCCCTAGAGCCGTTCCAAATTCTCCTACTCTTTTATGTGAAGACTGGGAAAAGATGCTGAGGTTGTTCACACAAAATTATGTTAAAAGTCATTGAGATACTTTGAAAATCCCCTCAATTTTCACATTACTATCAAGCTACAAGGTGAATTAAAGAAACTTACATTTCAGTGTCTAGACCTTGTGTTTGAACAGAATGCTACTTCTTTCCTCTAAGTGCAAATTCTCAGTAGAAATGCTTTACTGTAGTAAAAGGAGTGTCTCCCTTTCATTTAATGATAATCAAAACAGAAACATATAAATTACCAGAACCTGCAGGAAAAAACTCAAACAGCTCTTGTAATCCCGTGTAATACCTTGGCTTGCAAGAGTGATTCCTGTAGTGGTTGTGTTTCTTACTCTTTATTATGTATCTATTTTTTAATACCTGTCACAATAAACCTGTGTTTTTCCATCTCTGATTTTTACTAATCCCCTCATTTTCTTGTTTCCTTTTCCCTTTGTCTTTGTGGTTAGCTCTTTGGAGTCATGACTCAGAGCAATGCTATGTAACATCACTGAGAGAGCAGGCTTCCTTTTAGTTGTATCCGTGTCTGTTTAATGGTGCAAGTTCACACGAATTCCCTTGCCTGGGCTTTCATCTTCCTTTAGTGGGTAACAATTCCTGAGGATTAACTCTGTCTGGCTTGTTGAAAGTTGAATCAGACTACTAGTGGCTTTGGCTGTGCTTTCTTCATTTACAGGAAAGCCTCTGGAATTAAACCACAGTCTCACTTGACAAAAGAAACATGTTCCAAAAAGCAGCTGATGATTTGGGGGAAACAGCGAGATTTGGGTGGCAAATGCTCTGCTTTTTCTATATGTGGACCTATATGCTTTATTCCTGCAAGAACAGAGGTAGAGTAATAAAGAGCAAAGCTTGGACAAGACAATGAAGGACATCAATAAATTTCTGCTAACAGCTTTGCCCTTTGTCTTTATTGACTTCTGCCTTTTTAACCTGCAGTTAAGCTACATTTCATTGCCCATCTTTTGAGCTAGTCCCACTACTGGAGGGTGACAGAAAATATTTCTAGTAATGTTAGGAAATGCAGCACAGTAGTTTGCAAGAATGGGGATGAATTTACTGTCCTTTATGCAAATACTTCATTTGATAACAATGATGGAATTACTTGGGGTGCATCTGATCAGCTGATCCAGATATGCCTTCCAGATTAATTGCAACTTCACTAAGAAGCCTGAGTATTCACTATCCAATCTTGATACTTAAGATTATTAGGAGGGAAATATGCACAAAAAACCTGACTACAGTCATTTTGTACTGGTTCTTCATGTAATAGCTCTTCAGATTCCTGTCCGCAGTGTGGTAGACTGCTATCCAAGGATTTAACTTCAGTCTGAGCAGTGCCAGTGAGGCTGAACATAACTTACAGATATTGTCAGTAAGATATCAAAGCTTTGGTAAATCAACATAGCTCCCTTGCATGAGTTTACTTGAGTAGTAGTGTTACTGTCCTATTTGTTTGCTGAACTGGAAGATCTCTGTCAAGGATGTCAATAGAAAACTGCTCTTTATTTTACTGGAACAGGTCATATTTGGGACATAGAATGCATTTTGTAGAAAGAAAATAGGTGATGTTAATGACATACAGACTTGAGTATAATGAACTTTCACAAACAGAAAAGGCTTATATTCTCTATATGCTTTAAAAGTCTGTAAATAAAGACTATATGGCTGCATGGATAAATGGGGATTATTTTTCTAAATATTTTTTTTTGTCCAGAAGTTGTTTACAAGTATGAAAAGAAAAATGCATAAAAGAATCTAGTATGCAATCTCCAGTGCATCAGGGTTTACTTACAAAGAATGCATGGGGAGTTTTCTGTGAGGAAAAAAAACTAGTTTCTTCTCTTCTACACATCATGCAAAATTGTGCTCATCTGTTTATCTTTCAGACATGTTAAAGATTTCCTGGTTGTGCTTGGTGGATTTTGTTTTTTATTTTTTTGTTTCTGTTAGCTTTTACTTCTTTTTCTTATTTGTTTTATATATTTATGTATACAGCACAAGCATTTTGCATGAAGTTTCATGGAACGTCTTCAAACATACAGTGCATTAGTTACTACCTAAGATTTCTCTCATGTCTGGGTATTGTTGAAAGGACTTGGTCATTCCTTACAGTCACCTCAAACTGAAGGCAGTCACTATGGAGGTTAACAGACCTTTTTTCACAGCTTCTAAGCACACATGTTAACACACATGTTTTAGTCAAATAACTTTTATTAGGACCAGAACAGAATAAATTACAAGGGCTGGAACTGTGCAGTCTGCATTACGTAGTACATTAGAACACAGGAATTTAGTCACCTCTTGGCCAAAAAAATCTATAGATTATGAAGAATACCTCTCACAAAGTACTGCTAAAATGCCTCCCTTTTTCATCCAAGATCTCATTATCTGATATGAAAAAAATGTCCCAAAAGGAGCACATAGTTGAAATTAAATTAATATGTTATGTTCTCAGTATTGAAATTGTATTTCTGAAAGTTTAAAACTAACACATTGGGTGCAGTTGGCAAGGTTTTGGTAGCAGGGAGGCAGAGGCAGGAGAGGATGGGCCTGCAGGGGTGGCCTCTGTGGGAAGAGGTCAGTGTCTGACCTGTGCCAAACAGCCTGCTCCATCTGTCTCCTACCACAGGAGGCACATGGTGCCAACTCTGGGGAAACATATTTCAGAAATGAGAGAGGAAGAGGATATAAAGAGCACGACAAACAGTAAAGAAAATACCAATGTCGGTGAAGGAGAATGAAAAACTACATAGCAGAGTACCTACCTACTGCAGCCTGGGGAGGATTCATGCTGGGGCAGTTGGATGCTCATGAAGGAATAGTATCTGATGGAAAGACAATGCAAAGGCAGAGGAGCAGACTAAGGAGAGGCAGAAAAAAACTGCTCTGTACTGACTGTAACACACACACCAAATGCAGAGCCCCACTATGCTGCTCGGGGTGGTGAGGTCAGTGTGAAGAGAAGGACCTGAGAAGAGCTGAGAAAACGTGTTGATTTAACGTTTATCTACTTGTTTCTCACTACCCAAGTTGGCAATAAATTAAATTAATTTTTCCCCAGTGATTATATTTTGCCTGTGACAGTGAATTGCATCTATCTCCTTGTCTTTACCATGACCCAACAGCTTTCTGATCCTGTTTTCTCCCCATGTCCTGTTGAGGAGGGAGGATGCATGAGCTGTTGTGTGGACATTTGGCTGTTAGCTAAGCCTAACTCTCCACATCTATGAGTGACACTTAAAACATTGATTAAAAAAAAAAAAAAACTAAACCTTTCAGATCTTACCCTATCAGAAGACTTAATCCATATCAGCAAACACAGAGCATTTAAGTAATTAGAGAAAAGGTAATTGAATAACAGTCACTAAGAGGTATTAATGAGTGTAACAAGATTACTAAATGGACTTTCAAGGATCATACTGGTGACTAACACTTGTAGAATAGTACAGTGTACAAATGGCAGTAGAAAGAGGATGGAATTAAATAAAGTGAAGGTTCACCTGAAAAAAACAAGACCTCAAAAAACTCCGGATACTACCAAGTGGAAACTCCAAAGTCCAAGCCACTCAGCAATACAATTATAAGGGCCAAGGAGCTTCTTGTCTATGAGAAAAAAGTAAGTTTGTACAGCTCACCATAAAAACAAGTGGAAGAAATCCTAACTAATCTTTTTTTTGGGGGTAATTATTTTAGACTTATATGACAAGAAGAGAATTGAGTTTCTGGGGTGTCAACAAAAATGTGTGCATAGGTGTGTGCCCACATTACACCAAGCCAGATGCTGTTCAGCCATTGTAGACAAGTGCTATTCCTGAGAGAATACGATGAACTGAAATGGAACTTAACTGGCTTGGGCATGATAGATGTGCAATTGGTCTGGAGCTTGCTTATTAGGTGAGAGTACAGGCATGGCAAGCTGAAACCTGTTACACACAAAGATGCAGACATGGAAACATGGGCATACACACAGACAATCACACACTGCTGTGCACAGACTCAGGTGGATCATTTAAGATAGAATTCTGAATTTCAAACTTGCTTCAGGTCACTCCTCTGTCCTTCCGCAATATGTTGTACATAAAATCTGATGTCAACACTGGAGAAAATAGCATGGGTCAAATATTTTATGATATAGCTCTTCTAAAAAAGAATTCCTAGCTATAAAGTATGATTGATAATGGATGAATGTGCAGGTAACTCTAGGAGATAGTTGGGGAGAATTAAAATAAAAAGATTACAATGATGTCTCTATTTGTTTTCCCAGTAGGATTTGTCAACTTGTTTTCCATACAGAGGGCTCAGGTAATGATTCTATTGTTGTATTAAATTCAGATTTTTTATTTTCTCTTAAAGTGTATCAACTTCCATGAATATATGTGTGCACACAAAATGAATGAATAAGGGAGACATCTGCATGTGCAAGGCAGTGTCAGCTGGTGGGCCTATTCTCCAGGACACAGAAAATCCTTCTGTCTGTAGCTGGCTGTACCCACCCAGCAGCTACAGCGTGGGCACACACAGGATGATCCAGCTCCTTCGTACTGCTCAAATTAATAAATTCCCACTTTTTTTCTTTTTTTTAAATATTGATAAGCAATTTTGTCATCCTTGTTTCGGTACAGGAATGTCTACCCTACTTTAACCCACTGCAACCACTGTAACTATTCATATGCTCTTTACATGCTCTTCATATGCTGTCTTTCTGTATATATACCAGTTAAATCTCATTGAATGTCAACATATCTTCCTTTAACTGCCTAGGGAATGGCCAGCTTTGATGTAAACTTGTTTGTGGTAATACCTATGAAGGTACATTTTCTGAATTGCTTTGATTCAGTAATCAGTCCAAGCTGGGAATAGAAATTATATTTTCTGCAGACTTTATGTCATTTCTCCACTCTGAAAGCATTGTATATTGTAGGAGAACATTTTTCTCACAATATTTATATGAATATTATTTTATACCAAGCCAAGTCAAGGGAAAAAGAGAAAATAACTTAGAACTTGTTGGGGTATTTTTCTCTACCTTATATATCTACTCTATCTAAAAAACTACAGATACACATAGGCATATTTTTTTTAAAAAATCCCATATATCCTAGAAAAATAGAATCAATTTTTGATCATAAATCCCTTTTCTTTTGCTTGGACATTGTTCTCCTGCATTCTGTCCAATAAATTCAGCTGGATCCTATTTAATAAGATTCCAAGCTTGCCATATTTTTTCTGTCTATATTTTGTCATTAAAATATACCCACCCACAACAGACTGCTATTTTGTTTTTCTTTTGCTCTCCCTCCAACCTTACAAGTGGATGATATAAGTAGAATCAAAACCCACTTTTTTCTATTTCATCTTTGGACAGTCAAAATTTTAAGGTTAATTAAACATTAAAAAAATGAAACAATGTATAAGAAAAGAAAGAGAGATAGACATATAATGGTAAATGGCCTTTACTTACATTCTGTGCTTCTTGCCAAAAAAAATTGATACAATAATTGCTATTTTGAAAATTTCAGTGATATGTCTTATAAACTATTGAAAGATTTTAAAAACAGAAGACTAAATTTTCTGTCCTTTGTAACTAAAATGATTAAGCATGGATATATATGTGCATATAAATATCTATACACATGCAAGTATATGTGTACATGTATATGTAATAATATGCATACACAGCCTCACATGCAAACACCCACAGATACTTACAGAGATTTTACTGCCAGGATGGATCCATGTACACCAAAATGACACTAAAACACTCTTTTTTAAGAAATAAACCTTTACACACAGGGATAGAATATGAGCAGAACTAGATTTTTCTGAGTTTTAGACCAGGATTCCTAAATGTTCATATCAGTATTCCTATACAGAAAAGAATGAATTAAGCTAATATAATTTAGAGTATAATGTGAAGACTTAAAATACTTTTTTTTCAGTTTTATGTATTTTAAGAAGAAAGTCTGACAGCTTAGATACTGTATTAGAGTACTTATGGACATCTTTTTCATGTATTTAGCTTTATTTATCTGGCCAAATCAGGCCATGGTTTCATGTTGTTAAGAAAGAATGCCTGTTCTTACTTCTGGCTATTCTATCTTGCTGGCTATAGGAGTATCAATAAATAAATAAAAGTTTCAGTCTTGGTAGTCTGGTCATATTAATATTAAATGCTTCGGATTCTGCATTATGCATAAATCTGGATGGTGTTTAGTGTCCTGAAATCAGAGTAGATAATGATTTACAAGATCATTTATCATAGATCTGTACAGACTACGATTAAAGTATTTGTTCTAAGCACTTGCTTAGTTCTGTCCCCCAAATTTTAGTTCAAGTTTCTGAGAATGACACTGCAAATATTTTTATTGCTATTGGGTGTTAACTGTCTAAAAATGATACCACATTGTCCCAAGCCATTTATTATAAGAAGTATACAAATGTTTTCAAGTCTTTTTATTTCTGCAATTGGCACGATGCCTTGTAGAGGAGTCTGCAGTGATTGTTGTGCTGGCAGTTTGTATTTAAGCTTTCTGCATTTAATCTTTTTTTATTGAGAAAACCTTAATTCAGAATTTATATGTGAAAGTTCCAGGCATTTTTTTTGGTTTAATCTTTACTATTTATACAATATTACTTTTCAAGCTTGCACAAAAACAACTTTATGATATGCCATTAACATGCATTGAAGGCTTCCGTTTTATAGGTTTTTAAAAGAAAATCATTTTTAATTGTACTATCTGTCTTACTGTGAAGTTAAACTGCCCTTGGGAAAATAATTTGAATGTATCTTCTGAGTCCAAAATAAACGTGTGAAGGAAAAGTATAAAACATATAAACAAACTATAGCTAAATGGTAAGAGATTTAATGTTACCATTCAGTAATAACATTCTAAAATATTTTACAAATGTTACTGACCTACCAATATTTTCACAGACCCACTGGATTATGTGGTACCTTTTTGTCAGTTGCTGTGAAGTTCAGTGGGAAGACAGTAGTTTTGAAAGAAATAAAATATTTTCCAGCCTCTATATTCTGAAGTTCCGATAGACTTCTTACCGACTTCTCATAGAGCAATTATTTCTCTTTATAACAAGGTGAAAAGACTAAGGCACACAGTGCTTTCCTAGTCAGAAAAAGACTCGACTGCACTGTAAGGTCCTAGCCATAGAATAACCACTAAATCAGAACATGTTGCAGTGTCATTCTCAGCAGTCTGCAGACAGAAATTGGAAGGACAAAAATAAACTTTATATTAATCTCAGTGTTCTGAGCCATTTAACTCATGGGTAAATTCTCTTATTTTCTCTTTGAAATGTCTGTTTATGTCTAGTTGAGGCACAAGATTACTGTTATCCCTTTTATTGTTCCTTTTGCCTGCATCTCAAGTAAGATATCATTGTGAAAAAGCAAAGGATGAAAAAGAAAAAAGGAAAAAACCCACATCCTTGCAGGACAAAGCTGACATATCCACCTGCTGTGATCTATTCCACATCAAAGCTTCTTAAATTTGCTATCCAGTATATAAAAGCTGGTTTAACAAAGTGAATTATCAGCCAATATTTGCCAAACCCACTCAATACACATTGAGTCATTGCAGCTGTGATAGACAGAGATAGACATAGAGAGAATGTGTGTATGTATATATATATATATGCATGTATATATACCAGCTGGGGGCTGTGTTCAGTTTTTTATTGTTATCCATTTATAAGTATCAGATCAGGGCACTTTATATGTACCAATAGACAGAAAAATAGTTTGCAGTACAAAATTTAATAGTAAATGAGATATTTCTGCCTTTAAAAATTTAGAGCAGATGCACAGATTTTAAAGATCTACTTTTTCCCACAGTGGCCTTTTCCTGGTTTTTAGTGCAAGGGTCATGACCAGCCCCCAACCAACCTATTTGCTTCCCAAGACTTCTTTGGTCACAGGTTTGGTTGCGTTCACATGGCTAGAAAGTGGCCGCAACATTTTCACAGCTTTTTACTGAGGTGCTCCTCAGTCTGTTAAGTCTCTAGAATGGACTAGAAAACTTTTCTTTTTTAAACTTTTAAAAATAAATGCTAATAAAATAAAATTATGATAAGTTTATTGTTCACAGTAAAAGAGAGAAAAATATGCTATATATTAACACAGGAAAGTGACGTGGTATGAAAATTAATAAACTGACACTATTTTACTAGTGCTTTTCAGAGCACATTTTTGTTTTATTTATTTTGGCTTCTAAACAAGTAAGAAAGCTAGGGTAGAAACAGGCTTATGACAGATGGCAGGAGAAAGCATCTGTTTTCAGAAATATAATTTCAACCACATTACAAAAGGATATTTTCTGCATATATATGAGGCCTCTAAATTGTAAAGTAATTATAGACCTTATCGTTAATTTGTACCTTTTTCATGACGTTGATTGTGGCTTTAGGGTTTCCTTTATTCTTTTAGAAAAAACTCATCCTACATTTAAAAGCTTCTAATCTGATATTTACACGTTTCAGATTCACTCTGTCCTGTGCTCTCTATAAAAAGATAGACAATCATTAATGAATTTTAAATAATTGCTTGACTGAAATGAGCAGTCAGTAAAAATGATTATCGGATATGAAACTGTTACCTAGACTTTAAAATGCTTATTCAGCTGCTGAGATGGTGGGTAATAAGCACAGATCAGAGAAATACTATGAATACAGACAATCACAACAAAACAGATTGCGAGTTCAAAGGGCTGACCCAGATGAAAAGTCTAGTTTAGTTTTAAAAACTGCCTGATTAGATGATTCCACCAACAGTTATAAGGTCAGAAAAAATGAAAAAAAAATACTGAAATTATGAGTGAAGTTTCCACTGTAGTAATATATTAAATCACATAAAAGTTTTCTTTTATCATGCTCGGCATTTTCTGCTCTGTGAACTGCTTTAAGGCAGATCGTTGAGGTCATTCCTTGAGACCACATGCAAGATGTGTGTCTTCTTACAAATATTTTGAACTCCTTCTAAAGCAGTCCCTGACCACACATGGAAATTCTTGAATGTGTCATTACTTTTTTAATCGTGTGATTGGGGTAAGCACAGTAACATCCCATGGCAATCAGTTAGGAATACACCTACCCTGTGTTTGGTTACAGCCAACAGCAGAAAGACTACATGGCCAATATCTACACTTGAGACAGGTGAAGCACATAAAGAAATCCTTCCCCTCCCTAACATTCACATTCCAGTTCTCACAGCTGAGCTGCAGCATCATGGAAGCTCCAATTCTTTATCACCATTTTACCTCTTCCTTCTATCAGAAGCTTTTTCACACACTCATCCTGCTGACTGACCCAAATAGACAGATCAGTTTGTCAGATTTCAGTGGCTAGCATCAGGATACCAAGTCTTTTTTGTCTTGGGCAAGGATTCCTGGGGAGTATTTTCTTTACCATCAGAACTTGTATTAGAAATGTCTTGGCAAAGAGAAGGTAATTTTTTGTTCTGTGACTTACATGTGGATGAGTTCACTTTCTTTGCTTTGGAAACCCGTTCTTATGTTGATAGTGTATTTTTCTCATTCATAAACTTTGGGCACTGTTTACAAAGCACACATGCTATAAATATAACACATAAAATATAAATATGTAAAATTGGAATTCATCCATTTGCCCACTTCATCTGATTACTAGTTATTTTTCTTTGCTATACCTATATTTGTCTCTCTTTTTCAGTTAAAAATCTGATATATTTAGGCATCAGAAAAGAAGCATTTTGCTTTTCAAATAGAGAAGATGGTTCTCTGGAATCTGTAACTATTAATATGGGTAATTTCTAAGAGTGTTAATGGATACTTATAAGTTGAAGCCTGAAATTTAGGTCATGTGAAACAAGGATTTTTTTTGAAGTATAACAAAAATAGAAATAACTTCCTATGCCTACATAACTACCATTTTGCAAATAATCCAAATATGTTTGTACTGAATAGAATTTGGGATGCAGTTTAAAAACAGTGTCAGAGAAAACTTTATATTTGCATGATGACTTCTCACAAATGATGTGGCTACTGTAGTGTTTCCTTTGAGTTTTCACACTTTAATATGTTCAATGACTTTGTATCTGTGAATGCCTTCTTGCTTCCATGTCTGTTTCTGTCAAAAAAAAAAAAAATTAACAAATCCTGTTAGTGTTTTAGATAGGATATCCTAAAGCCTTTATAAAATCCTATCCTGTAAGGCAAATTTATAAGCATAATCATGTTGACATCATTTTGACTTAAAATGGATAGCAAAAACAGCCCACAGTGGAACATTATTGGGTTGGTTAAAGTTCTGTCATGTCTTTCTAAATGTTGTCTGACTACATTTAAGGATTTCTTGTTTTCAAGACTGATGAACAGAGCCAAAATCCAATTTCCATCCATGTTTAAAGAAAGTCTAATTAGAAGTAGTTATTGGTGATGTAATTTTCATGTTGAAAGTATGTAATACTTACCAAATTGTGTACAGTATTTTAGGTTCTGTCTCAGTGCTATTATAATGTTATCTTAAAAGGTTAGGCTCTTAATCACTGGATGTAAGAAATAGTGTTCAAATTTCTTGGTGTATTATCAGTGCCAGGACCCAGCTTTTCTTTTGTTATTTTGTCTACATTTAGTTAGCTACCTTCTCATGGAGAAAGGAACATTTCACTGCTTCTTTAAGTGTACTGAAGTCTTGCAGAAGTAGAGAATTGCATAACTAAAAGAGAACCTTCCATACTTTCAGGAGACTGGTTGCTAAGGACACAGTGTTTTGTATAAGCACTTAAAGCATTAAGTTGGGCCTGGGGGGTTTTTTTGGGTGTTGAGTTGTGCTGATTTTGGATGAGGTAGTGTAGTAGCTAGTATGGACTTACATTTTGGATTTGTGCTGAAAACAGGCAGGTAACATGAGGTGTTTTAGTTACTGCCGGGCAGTGCTTACACAGGCTCAAGGCCTTTTCTGCTCCCCACCCCACCAGTGAGGAGGCTTTGGGTGCATGAGATGTTGAAAGGAAAGATGACCTCAAATGGAAAAAGGGATATTCCAGACCATACGTCGTGCTCACTAATAAAACTGTGGGGAAGGTTTTCCATGGAGCTGCTGCTCAAGAATGTCTTGGAATCAGACACTTAGTGCTGAGGAATTGTTTTCATTTTCACAGGTTTTTTTTTTTCTTTGGTTTTATTTATTAATTGTTGTTATTTTCCTTTTCATTACTGTTTATTCTTATCAATATGACTGTTGTGGTGGTGGTGGTGATGATGATGGTTACCACTATTTTTTTTTCAATTATTTCAATTTCTAAACAGTTCTTATCTCAACCCACGAATTTTCTCACATTTACCTTTCCAGTTTTCTTGCCCCCATCCCACTGTGAGAAGAGTGCATGAGTAGCTGTGTGGCATTTATTTGCTGGATGGAGTTAAACCTCAGCCTAGGTATTTATTTACTTGCTTTTCAGCTGTTTACTAACACTGATGACACTGAGAGTTGTTGATGCTCAGCATTTCTGAAAACCAGGTCAGGCATATTCAAATCCTTAAATGTGGCTTTACTTGTCTAATGCTGACTGTTAGCTGAGCCTTACAAAAATATATTTACTTCTGAAATTTCCTGCCAGATTGTTTTAAAGCTCTGAACTCTTGAGAGGGAAAATATGAAAATTTTTGGTAGCTCAGTAAAGGACATGGGAAGGTTGCCATCAACATATAACCTTGTCAAGAGTTTGTTAATACCTGTTTTTTTCTTCCTTGACACCACAGGTGTTAGACTTAACCTTTTCTTTATTTTCCAGCAGTGCTCTAACTTCATCACACACAAGCAATCACTAGTTCTCTGAAATTTGAGACTTTCACAGGAATCTGTAACCTCAGTCTTTATCTCAGGCAAATGACTGGTGATGTCTTAATTAAAATAAATAGTAAAGTTTCCGTTGGCTTCACTGGAAAAGGGGTAGGCCATTTGGCACTTTGTCACCAGCCTTCTAAACTGAGAAACACCTTTTTCTTTACTTTGTCCTTACGGCAATAATTGTGTTAAGTTCATGAGCAAATCCATATTAATTTAGACCAAGGAAATGGGGAATGAGTGCTTCATCTGTGATCTCATTGATTGAGAATGGAATAGCCAGCTGGGTTAGAAAAGTAATTGATTGGAACACTGTCAGTGTACATTTTGTTATGTAGGTCAGTAGAGACAGGAGTGTTATCACTCATTTTGTTTGCTTAGGCATAATACACCCTCTAAGTGGCATTGAATAGTAGAAAGGGTTTGTAGCACTCAAACCCATTTATAGAGTCTATTCTTGTCCAAGAAAACAGTAGCTTCAGTCACCAGCCTGCCCAGACCTCCAAATATTCATTAATAATTCTGGCATTGCTATTGGCTAATTAGTCTTCCCATGCCTGTTGGTATTAAATGTAAATCCCCAGTATCTGACAGTCCTTTTGAGGATAGGGTTTTGTATGCAGCATATGCACTGCATCATTGCTACTTGGCCTTCTTTAAAGGAAATGAAAACATGAAAGTTAGCTCATCAGATAACACAAAACATGATGCTGATGATTACTCTATTAAGACACGGCTCACTGTACCATGGGTTGAAATTTTTCACTCTAGAATTTTGAAAGCAGATTCATAACTCTCAACTAAAGAACAGCCCTTGAATTACTAGAAGATATACAGAGTGACCTAAGGTTTTATCCTTTTTCTTTTCTTTTTTTTCCTGCAATACATTGAGGAGAATTTATTACAAAGTAGAGGAAGGCTGTCTCCACTCTTTATGGTTTGGCCCTTTAAAGCATGGGTTCATTATCCTGCCAGCTTTAAAAGGACATCTAGTATAGATCAACTCTAATTATGTTGTTACTTTGAGAGTCAGCAAAAAGTAAAGATCCCTCCTTCTCTTTCAAGATTCTTCATGCTAATACATCTGTTTTCCTATCAAAGGCTTGTAATTGTGAAGTACTGACATTTTCTTCCTATCGGTTACATGCTAAAATTATGATTTCATATTCACCTGAGTTTAGAATGACTCCTACAGTCCACTGTCATCTAGATTAGGTTAGAACATGTTGGTGTCAGACCTGACAGTTAAGCTGGTCTCTACATCAAAGAGTGGCTAATGCTTTTCAGAGCTTGCTCTGTTAGATGTAATTTCCTGATACCATCACACTGTGTGCTACACACTTTGTGTAGTATCCCTTTGCTGTTCCTGCAGTGCCTCATTTCATGCCAGTAAACTTTTTTAATGCAGAGATTTTACATCAGTCAGTGAAGTATTGGGAAGGTGAAGGGTAGGCACTGAGATGATGTACTCTCATATTTTTTTTTACCCATAGAGTTGGTTTGTAAAGTGCAGAAGTCAGTTGATCATCTCTTCTTGCAAGTTTACTCCAGATTTGTGGCATATATGTTCATAGTTAAATCAGTTATTATTATCTCAATTTGGATTATCCAAATCTGTAATGTTAAACAAAGAAGTGTCTGTACTGTAAATCTAAGACTAGCAAGAAGAACTAAAATCACCAAGGTAAGATGGGAGGATGGGTCGGTTGCATCCAATCTTTATGACAGAATGGAATATGATCCTGCTTTCTAAATCATGCAAGAGGTTTAGATTTTATGCATGTTTTCCCTTGCTTTGTTTTCTGATTGAAACTCCCACTCAGAGGGCTGACTGTCTGAAACTGAGGCCAGCTACTGGCTCTCCAGTCACATGGAGTGCATGCCTAATTCAAATACAGACTCTCTTCTAGACCTAAATACCTGGGTGTGGGAGTAAACAAGATTGCCGATGACAGGCTTGGGCAGCTTTTCTGAAATTTAGCCAAAAGCAAGCCCTGGAGTCTCAGAATCCCTGCAGAACCACCATCTTCAGTTTCCTCTGTAGTGTAACACTCCAGTCTCTCCAAGGAGTGCAATATGCATCTCTCAATCATGTAACATTCTTGATATGTAAGCACCAGGGAGAAGGAAATAAACTTCTTCTGCTAGAGTCTTTCTATCTGACTCATTTTGGTGATGGTGCTTAAGTGGAGCAGATCAATATTTTTAGTCTGGGTGTTTAAATGAAACCATTGCACTACAGTCTTCTTTCTCCCTGCTAGTGTCCTATTCTGGTAGCTCCATGTTAGCAGGAAAACATCACTGAACACTTTAGATCGTGCCCAAGATAACTTTGTCTTCTTGTTTTTATCTAGAGAGCAATTACCTCTGTATTCGGTCCCTTTTTCCTCTCTCCCCTCTTCTCCCTCATTTCTTCCCCATCCTGCCACACAAGTAATACTAAATGAGTTCATCTTTTTGCCAGTATGAGGATTAAACAAAGCTTTGAAGAGTCAAGGTATTATTGAGACATGCCTTTGATCTTAGCCAACGTATGATCTCTGAGAGTTGCTCCTTGTATTCCACAGATATGTGCCACCCATTTCTAGAGAATATTCATTATTTCAAATGAAAAGTCAGGTTATGGCCAGTGCATAAAATTAAGGACTGTATACACAGAGGCAGCTCACTATGACAGTGGAGTAATATGAAGCAATTAATTAATACCACAGTTTTTCAGATGTGTAAATTACTGTAAATCGTAGCTCTCATGCAGTGCTCACCCTGCATAAAGTATTCCAATACCATTATACAGATATACGACTGCCAGAGACCACCTTGGCACCAAGTCCTGTCCCATGTGAGAAAAGAAAACAATTTTTTGCAATCCTTTCTGTAAAACTTATATAAAAACGTGCTTTACAGATAAGCACAATAAATGTAATCTGTAGAAGAAACAAGTAAAATCCAATATGTAGTTCACTGTTACACTAAAGCATTTGCTTACACACCCGTATATAGAGAGAGACTAGTGAAAGGAGATTACAGAAATCATAAATTAAAAAGTAACAAATCAGGTATTTTACAATTGTGCATTACAAACATTCAAACTTAGTAGTGGTGCTACTTGCCTCCAGCTCATTCTCTTGTCTCAAGTATGTGCTGTACCAGGTACAGAAAAACTGAGTAAAGGGTCGACAGATCAAGAAGGGGACCATCAGCATAATAGCTTTAGAATGTAAGCAATAAATTTTAATTAACTTTGAAAAAAAATATTTATTTTTGTATGGAGATCCTACTTTTATTCACTGCAAGGTGTCCCACATAAGGAACTTTAGAATTAATGTTTATTAAAAATACAGCTGTATGTGAGAATTTTACCTCTGCTTTTAGTTTGTACAGGGAGTGCACAACAAAAAACTGGGCTTATTCATAAACCCCCACACTATAAACATTTAAAGCTGGGTGAAAAAACCTCCATTACTAGTTTAGAGATCATAGTTCTCCTCACCTTTTTTTCCATTTTTTCTTGTTATAAAATGATATAAATTACTGTTCAGACTCACAATGTGTACTCCAAGTTGTCTGAACATCTGAACACATTGAGGATGCCAGAAGTGAAAGATGGAGACCATGTATTCAATGACTGAGTACACGAGGCTGAGTAAATGGAAAGGGTTGTGTTTCCTTCTTCCTCCATGCATTGCAGAGAATGAAAAAAAACAAGCAAAATATTGGCAATTTACAATCTGATAAACATGTACAGCTATTTTTAACTGATTTCCCATCATTCAGATTGTCCATCCAATTGCAAAGCTCAGCACAATGCTATTGTACATTATAGAAAGAAAGCCCATGTCCTGGGTTATTGAACTTTTGAAAACTGTTATTGGCAAAGTGACACCCTAATCATTTGATGTTAGTGTCAAACTCCTAAGAATGCTCTTTCCAATACTCCTTCTGTTTAGGAGGATACTGCATAGTAACTGGTAAGTCTAGAAGGCACTTGTGGAGGTAAAAAAAAAATTCTTTTTTGTACTTACAGAGTTGCTTACTGGTTTCTTGCATCTAGTCAGCATTACAGTGTAAAAATATATTAATATTTCTTATTCAAAACCACCATGATTTTCTCCTTAAAACCTAAATTATGCATCATAAATTCTCATTTTTATCATCATTGATGTGCAATATAATTCATATGTCTAACTATCTTTCCTTCTTTCATCATGTAAATTTTTCCTCAGTTCTGTTTGTTGTGCTCAAGGTCTGTGGTTGGCACTGGAGTCGTGTCTACACCTGGTAGGAAGAGGGACGGATTGAATGCAGACTAGGATTGGATTATCATGCAGTGTAGCTCCAATCTTATGCTGTAGCTCTTGAGTTGCATAATGCAAAATCAAAACTTTTGCCAACTGAGTTTTATAGTGTGTATTATTTATTATGCATAGAGCTGCGGTATTTGGAAAACCTAGTCATAAGCCATGTATTGGAACTGCATTTATAAAAAAGCCAGAGAATAAATTTGGCTAAACCTGGTAAAAAGTGATGTGAAGATACGAACACTCATTATCAGTAGGGAGAAACTATAAAAGTGTGGGGGTTTTCATACTTGCACATTCATTTGACTAAAGACTGTCACAAAGCAAAACAGTGACTTTAACGGCCCTATTGTTTATTACCATGTGTTTCTTAATCAGAACAAGTATAGCTAGGAAACTGGTCTGGATGAAGCCTTCTTATTCATTTTTTTAAATCCACACTCAACTGTTTAAAGCAAGTGGTCTGGAAGGAGACCGGCCTGGGTGTCTGACTTGCCCTTAGTAATTAGTTCCCAAGTAGTGTAAAATATTCAACTCCAGCAGAAGAATTTTAATTTTCTTTCAACCACTGTTTTCAAGGGTAACATGTCAAAGCTTAGCACTTTACTCTGGATTCAGTTCAGTTGGCCCACAGTTCCACTTTCCAATCAGTTGTGATCTAAGACATGAGAAAGAGCCCTGTAGCTCCAGATGAAATAAAATCTATAAAATTACTACTGCTCAGAATTGTGATTTAGTCAATATGTTGAAATACAATATTTACCCTGAAAAAATATGTAAGCAAAAAATAGCCCAGATTTCCCAGTTAATAAAATGCAAGACGAGTTGTTTCAGACACTAGTTATTCATACATGAAATCAAGTGTCGCGTCCGCCTCTGTCCGTTGGGCCAGTGGGCGCAGACCCGCAGGCAGACCCGACACAGAGTGCCTCTGAGAAGGTCTCTGGACGGCAGGGTTTTCCTGAGCAAAGAGGCTGCTGCTCCCAGGGCTAACACTGTCACCACGCTGGTAAAAGGAGAGGCCCCTTGCCTTGGTATAAATGAGACACTGTAACATGGAGGTGACAGTACTCAGGGCAACCAAGGTCGAGAGACCCCGAGCTCTTGGTGCACCGATCTTTTATTTGGGTTACAGTAACCAGTCACCATCGAGCTTGGGGTGGAATGAGGGAGGAACACAGGGTGAGGAACCAACTGGGATGAACAAGGGGAGAAGAGGGGATGACTGACAACAAAAGCGAACAATAACCGACCAAACACAAGAGAACTTTCCAGAACTCATAACTGAATGACAGGTCTGCTGTTAAGATTGATGGTGGAGGTGGCCAATGTTCTTAGGGGACGTCCAGCCCCTAGATTTTTCAGTCCTGCCCTGGAGGATACCAAGTCTGTGCCACTCCCAAGGGGTGCTCCTCTGTCTTCAGCCTCTTTCCTCCAGGGCCTAAAAACCTCCCTGGGCAGCTGGACCACCTCCACAATCAAGTTTTTCCATCCACTTTTCTATGAGATTTTTCTGTAAAATTCAGCTAATATCTTTTTCAAAAAATTTAGAATTATTTTCTTTAGGTGACTTTGTCATGTTTCATGTCTTGTAAACATGCAAAGATTTTTCTCACTGAGGTCACAGAAAAATAATACATACCCCAATATATATTCATATTTGAGAAGTTTGCAAGAGATTGTATAAATGTATTTGTGACTAAATTTCAGATTAAGAAGTCAATATGACTTCTGAAATAATATGTCAAAAATCTTTTTTATGGATGTTAAGTATATGAAGAAACTTCATGGACTCTACATTTTGTGGAGAACCAGAATATAAAGAAATCTATGAAAACATAGGGTCAAGTTTAAAAAAAATATGTAAGTTCATAAAAACAATGATTATGGAAATCAGGCACTAATTGCTTCATTTTCTTCCTCTCACTTAGTGTATTTTAAAGTGATGAAGCCAATATCTTCACAGGTAGTCTTTGAAGATAATCCCATTATTACTGGAAAGTATTTAAATAATGTGATGAATGCTTATTCACAACACATATTCTTGAAAAGCATTGTCTAGAAGAGAGAAGAAACAGGAGAGAAGAGAGAAGAGAGAAGAGAGAAGAGAAGAGAGAAGAGAAGAGAAGAGAAGAGAAGAGAAGAGAAGAGAAGAGAAGAGAAGAGAAGAGAAGAGAAAGGAGAAGAGAAAAAAAAGGTCATCTTGGTTTTCCTACCATAGCAACGAGGACTAATTTTTGTGTTCAGATTGTTAAGGGAGAAATCTAAGGGGGGGGTCTCCTTTATAGTTATAGAGAGTCCTCTTAGCTGTAGGACTAATAGTCAAAAAGGACTAGATGAGTACGGATATCTCAATTAATTACCTAGTCCTTTCTTTTCATTGATTGCTTTAAAAATGAAAAAAATCCCCTATCAGAACTGAAGAGCCCCAAATCAAGACACGATATTTCAGACTTTGATTCTGTACATGCCATAAATGTGGTAAATACTTTGTTATAACACTCTCTGCTCCTTCTCTGTTGAAATTCATCTGCAGTTTTCCTAGAATCTTAGGCTTTGGCATCTGGCCAATGCCTCTAGACAGTCCACCTGTTGCCATTGAACGAGGAAAAGTTCTGTGTCAAAACACTGAAATGAGTGTCCAAGGACTCAGTCTAGACTTGGACTGGGATTTGAAAACCTTAATAAATCTGAAGATTTTAATACATCAGTACAGCCTCTTGAAAGATTATCTGAAGGGCTGTAAAACTCTTAAACTTAAAACTGAGGAGCAAGATGTTAACAGGAGGTACAGTGGTAGGAACGATACACATTGGAAACCGAAAATACTTAGTATAATGTTCTTAAAAACATTATTTCAATAAAAACATGTATCCAAAATTCTTTTTCAAAGGTAAAACATCATCCAACAGTGAAATTAGATTCATTTATTCATTTTTAAGTTACTGGGATGACTGTGAAAAATTAGATATCAGGCAGATTTAGAAATATATTCTTTTTATTTAGTTAGTTTGCCAATGAAATAACTTTTTCAAAAAGCTCAACTTTTTTTCTTTTCTTTAAAGTGATCATACCACAGAAGTCATTCTTCAGTCTGTCAGTAGTGGACATCTAGGGTACCATACTATTACAAGAACTGTTAAATATCTGTGTAGTAGTCCATCCTTCCCTACTGTTTTTCAGTATTTCCAGATGTGCCAAGGATCCTGTTTGCTCTGTTGTTAAAGCACGGTCTATTCAGTGTGTGAGGTATGTTCAGTGGTCCAGAATTCCTGGGTATGTAGAATTTGCCAATGATAAATTCTTCTGCATCCAGGATCTCAGACAAGCTCTTAGTGCCTTGCAACCACTTGGAGTTGAGCAGAGAACACCAACAGAACCTGTCCATTTCAGTGTCAAACATGCCTTACAAAAAACTTATCCCAGGAGCACAAAAGAGTGGGAACATACCAAGAATTTTGAAGAAATGAGGTAAATAGTTCAATTCTATCTTAGACATTAGTGTTCAGAATGGTAAGACAGCACAAAGGTCAATGGAGTTAAAATCTTTTTGTTTTCTAGAGAAGTCTCTTATTGCTACAGATGTGGTAAAATTGTGCTGATCCAAACCATTTTGCATGCCAAGCTACAGTACTTTCTTACCACCATCCTGTTTTCTGAACACTTCAAAATTTCTCGGTCAAACTTCTCATGCAATTTCAAGCTTAATTTAACACATCTTACAAACAGACTTAATAAAAGAATATTCCACAGCAAACAGAGTTGAGCTTATGTTGTGTGATTGTCGGTTTATCTAAGTAAATTTACTGTGGCTCTCTGGTCCCTACTTTAGAGATTAACTATTAAGGACAGTTGTAATTAGGCCATGTTTTAAATCTTTCTTCTTTTCAAGCCTGATAAGGCAACAACAGCTCTAACCAGTGGACCTTGCTTTTCTACACTGTAGCTGACTAATCTACTGTCATCTCAATATTTAATTTTTGTTTGCTTCTGCAGCTCTCCTCTCAGAGAGGCTTACCCTACAGGCTTACCCTGAAACTATATCTTTATTAATTTAAGAGCCTTCCAGAGACTCTTAGCCTTCCAAGTAAGAAACACTAATTTTTAAGCAGCTGAGTCTTCATTAAGTCTCAGAAGCAACAGTTCAGAAATGGGCAGCAAAATAACAAGAACAGATGTTAAATGATGTTCAAAGCAATAATTGTACAAACAATGGTCTGAGTATTGAAGGACTGTTGCAAGTTGTACTTCCAAACTTCAAAATTTGTCCTGTTGGTGGGGAGTATTTTTGCAATGAATATGAGAAAAGTTCCCTGAAGTTAGTCTTAAAAATGCACATCTCAGATACTTTCTAGTTGCTGGTTTGTACCTTTTCAGACAGAATATAAGAAAATGTGTGTTTTCAGTCTGAGGATTTGAATTTTGTTCTTTGATTTATATTTATTCACTGATCTTTTCTTTTTTTCCAAACTAACAGCACTTACGTGTCAGGAGGAAAAAATATGAAAGAAGGGATCAATGCTGTTGTGAAACACAGCTGGAGCTGTAAATTAAAACTAATTACACAAATAAAGTATATTAACAAAATATTTCTGCCTCAATATACTGTTGAAATGGAATGTCAAGTTTTTTAACAACCACCACTTGGATAACTTTTCCTTTCAGAAATAAATCATTTATTTCAGAACAGATATAGATTCTCTGATCTAGTTCCACCTCTGACTGTGAAGCTTTCCAGAATATTAAATTAATTAACACATAAAAGTCTTCATGATGTGAATTTTATTTATTTATTAATATCCTAAACTTAGACTTCTAAGGAAAGGTATGGATATTGGCCATAAGACTTGACTTTACCAGGCACAACTGAGAAATAAACACAAGAACAGGAATGACAGAAGACATGGAAATTGAAAATTCAGATATTTATTTGTTAGGAAATGGAAGACAATTTAAGTCTTACATACATGATTTAAAATACTCAGCATGTTTTAACTTCATTGCAAATTTAGAAGGAAGGGCTTGCATGCTCTGTGACATTTTCATATTAAAATTAAAACATTTACAAAAAAAAAAGGATAAATTTCAAATAATTTTTCTTTTATCTCAAATAAACTTCTTTGTAGATTTTCAAATCTAAAAAAAATCCCTAAAGAAATCCCAAGCAATAATGCCAGTTACCTGCCTCCCAGATGGACAAAACTAAATTACAGGATGTATTTTTGGAAATTATCTGTGGTCTTGATAGAATTCTTGGAGTGTTATGTATTCTGAACACCTAACAAAGAAAAACTGAGAAAAGGAAATTATTTGTGTTAACATAAAACTTTTTTCATTATGTTTAAACGTCTGTTTCTTTATAAAATATTTTCTTCACTGTAGAAACATGTTCTTTTTATTTAGAGTTCCTTTTGCTATCTTGGATACAATAAAAAATATAGCAGAGCAATACAGAGATTACATGAACAGCTAAGAAGCTTCACAAGGGAATCCAGACTGAACTCAGTAACTGCCTCTGTGATTCCTTATGAATGGAATGACTTGTCTGTATCCTGCCCTAAAGTTTGATATTTCAATTTAGGGGCCGTGCTATACTATATACTTATGTTCTAGTATTGATTTCCACAGCCTTCTCTTAAAACTCAGAAGTGTTCACATGACCTAACTGTTGTCAAAACAACAGAAAATATACAAGACCATTTAACATGATTTTTTTAAGACCAGACACTTGAATGAATAATTCAAAATCTTAGCATATTTTCTCAGTATGGATCCAAAAAAATACAAATGTCAGTGCAACATCTTGTGGGACTCCTCTAGTGGCAGTAGTTCACTACCACAGAAAAAGATTTTGTAAATAAGATTCCTGAATTAGAGGGAGGAAATAAACAGCAGGAGGGCAAGGAAATAGCAGTGGTAGAAAAAAGTACAATCTTCCTTGGAGAGAAAACTTGTAATAAAACATATTTTCAGCATAATGAATCTGAATGACAAAGAATCAAACAATACCTGTATGAAACAGGTTATAGAAAAAAGAAATTTTCATATCCAGGATTTAGAGTGATGCAATATATAGAACTGCCTCACAGAGAGAGTGATGGAGACAAGGATAGAGGAATAGAGATGGGAGTCATTAAACCATTCATGCTGCCAAATTGTTAAGCAGTTCACTATTATGGCCACTGGTAACTAGTTTCCAGTATATGACACTTTGCAAATTGAAAAGGTAGAAATTCCTCATCAGTTCATAAAGTAGTGATGAACACGCTGGATATTAGAATTATCTTACATGTTAGTAGGAAATTCTCAGCTACTTATGAAGAGTAATTAGAATGCTAGTAAGCCATTAGGAGGCAAGATGAGGCAAGGGGAGACAAGGAAGAGCAGGGAAGAGAAAGAAACCAGCCAAGTCTTCTAGGTAGGCATCTTGAAGCCAATTCAGTGCCCATCTTCTTGGAACATGAACCTGCTTGCAAATTTATTAATAGAGAGAAATGTAGCCAGACGAACATCTTAAAGCTGGGTCTTTGCAAGTAATTATTGATTATTACACTGTAATAATATATCCCAAAGTTCACATATTTCTCATTAAAAAGAAATAGTGTAAGCTGAAATCAGCTAAAGTCATCTCTCTCTAACAGGATACATGTTTATACCTGAATTCTCCTGTTGATTTATCAAAATAGAGAAAAAAAGCATGTTTGTATCTGCAGCAAACAGCTTATCTACCAAAAGAACAGCTAGGTATTCTTAATTACTAAAATTCCAGCTCCATTTATATAAAGGCTCTGTTTGTTCTCTGATGCTTCTGATTAGTTAAATGTATGCAGAATGATTAATTGATTAATCAATTATTTGGTTATTGCAAACTCTCTCCAGATATTTATTTTTATACTTATCTCTATGGAATAATCACTTAATTTTAAATTTCAATGAATTAATTAATGATGAAAATCAATTGATTCTTTTGGAGTATTTTTGCTTAATCTTTCTACCATGAGTTCACTGAGGCATGTTTTCAGACATAATTATAAGTAAAAAGTATGTCTTAGCTTAAAAAAAAAGGCATGGAAAATATACCTCTGTATTTCAATATCTAATTAATATGAAAAGGGCACACAAAGATTCAGACATAGGCTTAAGCGCCAGTACTAATGTGCACAAATGAACATGCAGATGACAAAATAAAAGGTCCTCAAGAGATGGCAGTACCTTCTGGCTTCTCAGAGATTTACATAGATAAAAGCACACTGACTGATAAATTGGATTCTGCCTGAAGAATTTCTTTCAGAATGTGGATTCACACCTTCTCACCTTTATTTCATTCTTACCATTCTTTGAATGGTAAACAACATCTGGCTCAGAGCTACCTGTAATGTATTTATATCCCAGATCTACCCAAATCAGCAGTGAGATAATGGAAGTGTATAGAAGTTAGCATTGACAGAAGTTAATTAAGTACCTTAAACAATCAATTTACTAAGAGATTCATAGAGATGACTCAGAATGGTGTAGAATCTGGATTTGGGAACAGTGCTTATCATTTTTCTGTATACAGAGTTGAATGTAAAAGTATCCAAATATACTTTTTGGAGGAGATAGATCCACTGAATATCCAGCTAATAAAAACCAGTTGTTTCACCTGAGTTAGGTGTTACTTCTCAGTGATTAACAACAGATTTGGCACAGCTTGCTTTCTGTTGTGTGTACTTGAGTAGCACTTGAGCCAGTATAAAGTGCTCTCAGCTTTAAACCAGAAGTAGGTATCAGATCTTTAACATGACTACTATAAATAGATACATTTTTTTAAAGCTCTAGACTTCTAGGCTGTATTATTACTGAACGTTTCATGAAGGATGGAGGAGTCAGTCTGAGCAAAATCAGGATAATGTTTTAATGAAATTTAAAAAACCAGACCAGCAAAAAACCTGATTACACCGAATATTCTCAGAGGCTTTAATTAAAAAAAAAAAATGTTTGATCAAGCAATTGACAATTTTTGCTTTACAAGACAAAAAGAACCAAAATAACTGCACCATTTTTCTTTCTGGTATACATTCACAGGAAGAAGCAGTAGAAATGCAAAGTTAGCAAGCAGCAATTTCCAGCAGGATTTCTCATCAGAAAATATTTAAAATAAGAAAGTGCTTTCTGGCACTCTTTCCCCTGTCCCATTTCTCCTGATCTCCCATATCAGAAAAACTGAATGAGTAGTTCAAGTACCATAAGAGTACCACATGGTCACTCAGCTGTGGTAGGAACTTAAATTATAACGGTTCCTTTGCATTTGTAGGAGAAAAAAAAAAAAAAAAAGGCAAGACAACAAATATTTGTCCCATTTTCCCCAGTTCTTACTGGCTTCTGTGTATTACATTGACATGTGTGGAACTATGAGGAAGGTACTCTGCAGAACTGCTGAATGGCATTATTTCCTCAATATGACCCTTCAGCAAAGAGTTTTTTGACAATACCTCAAAACAACAAGAAACCATTAATTTGTTCCAAAGCCTGGTTGTTCATCAGCTCACATTGCTCTCTAGCTGAGAGCTGAGCTTTGCCACAGGCTAAGCATTTGTTCCTATGAACTCTTGCTTCATTTGAAAGGAGTGTCAACATAAACCCATCACATTTTACAATGTCATGTTGTGAAATGCCAAGATATTGAGAAATACTGAGAGCTGCAAGAGTATGGTAATGCATAGGAGTCTAGGAAAATGGAATAAAATGAAGAAATGACTGTCACTTGCCCTGTTTATTGTCTAAGCAACAAAATGTTTTCTGAAGAAAACGAGTCAATGACAGAAGTCTCCTGAACACAGTCAGCAGTTAGAGTTTAATCTAATGCTGTTTGTGCTTGATTACTGCTGATCATTTACTGATCTGCATATTTTTTATCAACCTGTTTTTCTTAAAAACACAAAGCTATAGTGATTATAAATAGTACAAAAATAAATAAGCTACAAAACTAAAAGGCAGAGCTTA
Source organism: Drymodes brunneopygia (assembly GCA_013400955.1). Taxonomy (NCBI): domain Eukaryota; kingdom Metazoa; phylum Chordata; class Aves; order Passeriformes; family Petroicidae; genus Drymodes; species Drymodes brunneopygia. The sequence continues at coordinate 95,865 of VZTZ01040288.1, forward strand.
GAGTTATTAGGTAAAATAATAGTACAATAGTAGTAACAATAAAATAATAAATTGATCAGTTTTTTCATTTTTTTGGAAAGAAGCTGACCCTAACATTCAGAGGATGAATGGGGGTGAGCGGAGGAGGGAAGAGGGTTTGTGGATTTCTTAAAATCCCATTTGTTTCCATGATGCCATTGCATTACTGACAAAACTGTGAAAGACTTCAGCAGAAACTGCATTACACTAATCCTGAGGCCTTTTGAAAATTCCCTTCGTATACAATACAGGAACAGGACTAAGTTGCAAAGAAATACAAAAGATTACGATTTATATTATTAAGAAAACCCAAGAAAGAAGAAAAAAGAAAAATTACGGAGTTCCTTCGCATGATATTTGTGAAGCCAGTGGGAACTTCTTTACTGACTGCAAAAAGAATTTGAATGATCCTGGTTTTAACACAATCTAGCTGATTCTGGTCAAACTGGGTGATATTTTTGCTATTTGCATTCCTAGCAGGAACTGTTCCATAAAAGAGAATAATTGCATTCAACATTACATCAAAGCAGCAAATTTATTTCAGAGGCAGCATTTTCTAGTGGTCCAAAGAAAGGAAGAGAGAAGAAAACTATTAAAATCTTATCTACTTTATACTTTATTCAGTGGAGTCCCTCACTGAGAAAGAGGTGAACAAAGTCAGTTTCTTATCACTGAATTTTTAGGATAGGTATATCTATATGTCTGTATCTATATGGAGATACAACCCCCACTTCATGTAAAACTTACCACAGATCCATTTATACAATAGACATCTTTTATATGTAAACAAATTTTAAAAAAAATTCATGATTCCCCAATAGTTTTAGTATTAGAATATGCTGATGAAGAATTAAAAATTACATCCAAACTTTGGGTTTTTTTCTAGGAGACAACCATACCCTATGTGAAGGGAGTTACGTGGAATAAATTCTATGCAGTATGATACAGCATGGATCCAAATGTCATAAAATGCTTTGAGGTTTTCTTGAGGAGTTCATTCTCATGTACTCCTCAAAAAAAAACCCTTGTATGTTTTCCAGAAACACCAAAGTAACCACTGTCTATGACTTCCACAAAATCTAGATTAAAAAAACAGTGGTGTTAATGAATTTTTCATAAAGAACCGACCAAACTATTTTAGGCTGTTGCAGTGGGTTGACCTCAGCTGGATGCCAGGTGCCCACAAACAGCTCTATTACTGCCCAGCTGGACAGAGGAGAGAAAATAAGATGAAAACAACTAGTAGGTTGAAATAAAACAGTTACTACAACAAAAGAAGCAAAAGTTTGCACACACATAAGCAAGGAGGAAAAAAAGTTCAATCTCTACGTTTTATCAGCAAGCAATGTTCAGCTACTTCATGGCATACAGTGTTTCAGCACACACAGCAACTGCTTCAGAAGGCAACCAGTATTAAAAACAAATACCCTCCATCCCATCTCTCTGCCTTAGCTTTTATATCTGAGCTGACATCACAGGGTACAGAATATCCTTTTGGTTAATTTGGGTCAGTTGGCCCAGCTGTGTCCCCTCCCAGGGTCTTGCCCACTCCCAGCACCTTGATGGGGGTGGGAATGTTAGAGAGACAGTCCTGATGCTGTGCCAGCACTGCTCATCTGTAGCCAAAACACCTTTTATACACCTGTGCAGCTACCAATGCAAAGCACTGTGAGGGCTGTATGGGAAAATGAACTCCAGCTCAGCCAGACCCAATACAGCTGTGGTAATCAGAATAATCTGTTTAGATTTTTTAATGCGTTAGTTTCCAAGAGAAAATAAATAGCACAGAAAATGAAAGAGAAATGCAACCTAAAAAATATTACAATTCTATACATCTGCAGAATTACTTTACCCATTATAAGGAGCAAAGGGGAGTTCACAGCTTTTTTTTTCTTGTGTAATTAAGAAACACACTAAAGCCCAGTTGCAGAGTAAATCCTTCCCGTTCCCTCAGTGACTATCCAGAAGTGTGCACCTGACTATATGCATTAGTTTTACTTTGACCTTTAAAATAGAAGTATAATCAGGGCTAGAAAAAATTTGTCCTGAAAAATAAATCTGTACCTTTTGTATACTTTAAATAATAGTTTTCTAAACTGTCTTTTTGTCATTAACAATATCTGAAAATCAGCAAATTCTCTTCTTACTTTCCTGCAAGCCAATGTAAAACAAGATGTGCCATGAATAGAAGGAATATATTGCTACAAAATCTATTGGCTTTTCTGCCATGAGAACATTTCAGAACATATCTAAACCCCACATTATGACAAAAAAAATGTAATTGGTCTAATTATTTTTCTTTTAAGCTAATTGGACTGTGTCCAGGGAACCTGAGAGAGAAATTACAAGTAAAGAAAAAAAAGCAGTCAAGTAACCTTGTGTTGGAATTCCTGTACATAAACTACTTTATTATTGATTGAATAATTAAGAAGACATGAGGAATGCATATCCAATGGATAAAATTCCAAGTTCCTGAGGAAAGATGAGAAAATGCTCAGTCAGTTTAGAATCTGTTTTCCCTTTTTGCCAAGAGGACAGAAAATGAATACAGATGCATAGACACAGCTTTTATTACAAGTTTTTCTCTGCTTTTTTTTTTTTCTTTTTGATGATTTTTGTCGCTAATATTCTTTTCTTATTGATAGCACCTAAGCACTATGCTTGTTGGGTTTTTTATACTCTCTCTGCTTCTGTCTATCCAACTATATCAAAGTCACAAAGGGATTTGCCATAGTAAGAAGTAACAACAATTTATAGCCAATTATGTAGTAGATAGTCCTGAGGTGAGAGGAGAAATACATCAAGCAGTGTGACAGTTTGCTGGACTCCTCCTTTTCTAGAAGATGGTGCTCTTGATTTCTTTTATATTGTCCCTGGAAAGAATGGAAGCAGTGAATCTCTAGACAAGAAAAGATATTTTATGTTGCCGACAGCTATCTTCCTCCTTGTGAAATACTTTTTCCAGGCAGCATTTCTTAAGCATATGTCTCTATTATGTACCTGGGACAGCAAGGAAGGCTTTTAACCAGATCACCAATAAACTATAGCACTTTTTCTTGGTGCTTATCAAAGAATGCAAATTTGATTTCCAGTGGCCCTGAGTTGTTTATTTTACTAATTGAAAAGCCACTGAATAGATGGAGCTCTTATAGTTGTTAGGTGCTCAGAAATAAAGCAGTTCAGAGAAAATTCAATGTCACTCCAAATACCTTTGCGGAAAGTTTGCTTTCCCTGATTCTCCTCAGACTGCAAACCATGCCCAGCAGCATAACCAAGGTTCACACAGTCAGCCTGACATCCCCAGGCTTTTCAGCTTTATTCTTCCACCAAATCATTTCCAGTGCTTCAGCAGTGGGGAGGAAGTGAAGATTCATCAGGATCTGCAGGGTGGGGCACGACCAAACAAATACAGATGTTGTTATGCATATTTTGGCATACTATGATTTTTCCTAATGCAGTGGTATTCATATAAGGCTTTGTTCCTTTCTGACTTGATAGATAGGATTGAGGTCTGGGCTGAAATTAAATGTGAAATTAAATGAAATTAAACAAGAAGTCACACTGGTACAGGCTGGTAAAATCCTCTGAATTTTGGGCAATGATATTAAAATTCAGGCTTCCATCGAACTAATTTTCCTCTTTGTCAGGAGGATCCAAGCAGTTTGTTAAACAATATTGATTTAACTGGTAGAGAAAAGCACTAATTAGAAAGTTAATAGAAAAGAACACCTAATTTCAACAATGGAACTAACCCCATTTATAATCTCCATCTCCAGAAGGCCACAGCAATGCCAGATGGTTTCTTTTCTCCTCTCACAATAGCCTTCCTTCACTCATATTTTTAAGTTTTGTTGGTACTGAGGTCTGAATTAAGTTTATGTGATAGGGCACTATAAATTGCTTTCTTAAGCTTCCCCTCAGTCCACGCACCTGTCCCTCATGCCATGCCTGCCACCAAAAGACAGTGAAAACAACTCCCACAGATCTGCCCACAGATTTTGTTATTTCAGCTCCTGCAAAAGAGCACATCACATGCTGAAGTGAAAAGTGGCTCAGCTCACCGGAGCTTCAACTGCTTCTTATATCCCTGATTACAGGACACTCTTGCAATAGGTTTCTTATTTCTGATTTGGGATTTGAACTTTTTAACATAATGTTAAAAGCCATTGGTTTTGGTTAATAACATACTCACCCTAGAAACATTTAGGCAGATCCTGCCTAGATTTTTGTATATGTTGAAAACTACAACCTTATCTCTATTGGAAGTTATATGTTACTCTTTAACACCAGTGCATGCACAGCACATGTAAATGTGTTCAAATAATGCCCTTCTGTGCCACCAAACATCAACATATTTCCCCTCTAACTACATTACTTTTGCCTTAAGTTTCAGGTACCATGGTTGCAAGCTAGTTTTTCAGAACACTAAGTCTAAATATTTCCATGCTTGTATGTATATGACAGATCTGTTATCAAAAATCCACAAACAGATCATAAAAGTTCTATTATTCTCATTTTACTGTGGTTTTGAAGGATTAAGTGACTTGCCAAGAGATCAGGGAGAAACTCTGAGGGAGAGCAGCTCACTATTGAATTCCAGTTTATAGTGCAGTGGAAAATCACTACAACTCAGATATTCTTTTCTCACATCCTAAGGTAAGGAAGGGCAAATCCTGACTGATTTTAAAAGAAGTAACAAATCAGTATAAAAATTGATGAAGATATAAGTATTATAAAATTTATTTCAGTTTTTTAAAAAAATATCTTTTTTTGAATCATGTATTATTTGGCATACTGGAGAGGAAAACTCCACTCCTGTTGACTCACTGTTGTCACATTGATTACACAGTTGTTCATTTTTGGATTTAGGCATGAGTTCATTACTCACAGGATCTGCTTGAGTTTTGCACGTTGCTCTGTAGTGATGCAATCCAGAAGCTATTCTGCTTAGTGATCTGTAGCATCTGAGCATTTTCATTTGTACTTTCTGATTATTTGTATATCGGTACTTTCGACATTAATATAGATTCTTGATCACTTTCTAGGTTCCATTGCTTGCTCAGACTCATTTCTGCATGGGGCTCTAAATCCCTGTATCAGATGAATGTTTTATGCACTTGCAGAATGTTTCACTCTGATATTCCAATGTTTCTGCACAAAAGGATTATTCTTGCTTTTACGAAGTGGTACCAGCAGTTAAATTGTCTCTCTATCAATCAGCCCAGGGGATCATCACTACTTTTTAATCTCCCTTTGTTTTTGTTGAATGTATCCACATATTTTCCTCTGGAAACTGAAAATTGTGGAGCTTTCTAAGGTCCTCACCTAGAAGTTCAGATATTATCCCTCAAGATGAAGAGAGACAAAAATATAATCCACCTGTCAAGACAGAATTTTTTTTCAGAGTGTGTGTAACACCAGAGCAGATAATAACTGTTTACCTGATCACTCCTTGAATCTTTTCCTGGGTCAGATGGTCACAGTAGGTGACCAGGAGCTAAGCCTCTCATTTTGCAGGAACCTTTCTGCTGCACTTCTGTTTCAGAGTAGGCCAAGGGAGCTCCCTCTATTCTTTTAATCTGATTAATCTAATTTTCTCTCTTTTTTTTTCCTTTCAATTTTTATTTTATTTTCTATTTTTATGTCCAACCTGAAAAACTTATGCTCAAGACAAAACACTAATTTCATAAAGGTAATAAAAGAATGAGAGTTAAATAATTATTATTTTGGTTATTACTGGTTTTGAGTATATTCAAACAAATAGTCCTTAAACCCTGTAACATGATGTTGATCATCATGATGCCAGTAGTACCTATCTACTTTCTGAATATATTTTAAATATAAATATCTCTTTTTTACTGTGGGAGTAGTGAGACACTGGTACAGGTTGCAAGAAAATTATGGATGCCCCATGCCTGGAAGTGTTCAAGGCCAGGTTGGATGGAGATTAGGGCACCCTGGTATAGTGGAAGGCGTCCCTGACCACGGAGGATTAGATGATCTTTCAGGTCATGTCCAACCCAAACAATTTTGTTCTATATATGATTTTAAAACCCATTTTATTCCAAATGCCAATGATCGCTTTTATTATCACTAGAAAATTTCCTCTGATGGAGAATTAACAGAATTTGAAGATACACATATGAGTGGAAGATTGTTTAGTATTGAATCTCATTTGCTATTTTATGACAGTGATATTTAGATATCATTATTTGAAAGAATTAGAAGAGGCCTGAAGTCCATGTTCAGAGCTGTCTGCAGGGAGATGTTAAAGTCTGTAGAAGACATTTTAGAGTCCTGAGCTGTTACAGCACTTACTTGGTCTCCTCAATTTGAAAAGGATAATGGCAAGTAAAGGTATTAGTTTAAATCCTATTTAATTTTATGAAAACGGTCTTTTTTACAGTCTTCTGTGGAATCGATGTCACGTTTGCCTATGTTCCAGCAAGTGGCCATATCACCCTTTAATCTCAAGGTACACTCACACCACTATTTCATTTACTCCATAATAACAGAGCTATAACAAATGAGTCTTTGTGCCTCTCTGTATCTGATCTCAGACATTATCATTTTAGTCAGACAACATGTAGTGCAGAAACATTTGAAAATTATAAGGACTTTTATTTCTCTTCCTATGAATTGATGTAATTAATTATAACCATAATGCAAACAACTTTTTTCCACATTTTTCCACTGAAACAAAAAGCTGTAGCAGACTGCTGTACAAGAAGGCAAATATGGTGGAAATGACAGTATGGTGGAAAAGCCCCTCTCAGCTCAACCTTCCTTCTGGAAAAAAAATTAAATCTGGGATTGTAGGAGTTTACAAAGCAGTTCTGGTGGCATATGGGGGGCGGAAAACAACTGTTTGAGGTTGTACACAAAACAATGAAGAACAGAGTGAGTGAGTTCTGTGTACCTGAATATAGATTTAATCACTTAATCACAGATTTCATGAAAGTGGTAAGCCAATTGCTTTCCAAACCAGATACAGGATTTCTCTACCGCTGCAGTTAAGTCCTCTGTTTCTCCAAGCACAAAGATGGACAGATGGTCACCACAGGATCAAACCCAAAAGTCAATGTTGACACTCATATCATGTTATTGTTTGTGTATACACCATTAATTCTTTTCAACATCTATTACCATTCCTGTTTCAAAAGAATAAGAGAAAAAATGAACAAACTTCATAATGAACCTGATGTTTGTTTTTTTAGATACATTTTTTTCTATTTTTCCATATGGATAAATATTACCATGGTACTATAAAAAAGTAAATAAAGGGTACTTTAGTAATACATGACCTTTTCTTTGTTTCTTTTGAAATTACTTATAAATTATTCAGAGCTGCATGGAAATCAGGCTAATTACAGAAATGTGTTGAGAGTTGTAGGACATTATTCATAAGTATATGTTATAAAGTCATAAGTACATGTATAAGTTTTCCATGGGCTCTGACAAATACACACATCTGTACATAGTGTCAACAACATTTCAGTGGGAAATTATGTTCAAAGTCTATTTAATGTAGGTTTTCTACAGACATCTTTAGGTATTTTCACACAGCTTTAGTTCATGCTTACCATAAACTATATTCAGTTTAGTTGTGGTTTGGGATTTTATCATCTTGTCTCCTACACCGTTATGCATGGCCAGGAATATAGCACAGCTTAAGTAAAAAAAAAATTGATTTAATAGTTATAACAAAACTAGCATGAGCAACTGAACAGGATATTTGCAAAAATGCAAAACTCCAAGTGGAAAAACTTAAAGTAGTTGGACAGGTAATAAAACATTGCCATACAGAATATAGTATCTTAAATATCAGTCCTGAGGAGAAATAATGTCCTGTGTTTTGGTGCCATCTGAGGTAGCATCTTTTTACTTCATGTCTGGGTTGATTCTATATTATGAGATAACTATTGTTCTACCTGCAGTATTACAATGTGCTGAAACTTGATTTCCTAACACTAAATAGACATTTCCTATGATTTAGGGTATGTTAAAAAATGAAACAGTGTTTACTTAAGAAGATGAATGGCCTCATTATCTCTCCAAATATTTGAGAAAGATATATTTTTTCATGGATCAACTCAATAAGCATGCTGTTATGAACTTGCCTTTGACCTGATATAGGGGTTTTTTTTCCAGCTTTTATTTAAGCTTTCCTCACAAACTGAGCAAAATGGTCATGAAAAAATTTTGATTAAGCGCCTGATGGAGGAACTATCTAAATTTAAGACATTCAGATAAGTATTGTAGTATGGCCTGCAATTGCTAGATACCTTGGGTGAGGATATAAAACTAATTTTTTAGCATTTTAACATAATGACCATACTATTTCATTTCATAAAATGCAGTGATAGTTTCCAAACTTTCATTATTTAAAATATAACTGAAGGTTCTAAAACTCCAGGTGTTTTTTAGATTTGGTTGCTGATGACATTGAATGAGTAGCAATCATTTGGGCATGAAGAGTAGAAACAAGTGTTAGTCAAGCTTTCCTCAGCGTTATTAACTATTACATGACTGGGTTTGATTGAAACAGTATAGCTACTCAGGGTTAGGATAATAGATGTTTGCTGCATCACTCAGCAATTTCATCTCTGCATTACCAGGCTTTTTGCTGTAGCTCTGGACTGATCAGAACAGTCTGGTGACATTGTCATTTTAGACTACCACAGAATCAAAGAATATTCTGATTTGGAAGCAACCCACAAGGATCACTGAGTCCAGCTCTTAAGTGAATGGCCTGTTTGGGGGTCTAAACCACAACGTTGGCAGTATTGGCACCACACTGAGCTAACCTCCTTAGAAAATTAAACTGAAACATAAAGTAGCAGCTTATTGCAGTCTGGCTGCCCACTCTGCTCCTTTCTTAAGATATTTATCTCCTCTTAAGCTGACTACATAATGCAGTAATTTATTGCAGTTTGATGCACACAGTACACCACAAGCAACTAAAGCCCAGAACACGCCATCATAAGTTCTACTCTGTTTAGCAATACAATAATTAAGTTCAGGACATGCCTACTAGCTCAGTAGCTCATTGAAAAAATTTTATCAGTAACATAATTTAAAAAAACCCCAAACTTCTTTATTCAGTAAACAGAGATACACAGAAATTGAATGCTGTTTTTTTATATAAACATGGGAACACAATTACCACAACAGCAATTCATTAATCATTAAATGACATTAAATCTTCAATCCACAGAGCCAAATGAGCAAAAGTCTTTTCAGAGTTGTGCTGACCCCACAATAAGAGGATAATTTCCCCAATACTCACTAAGACAGTGAAAAGTAAATACAACAGTTTGAAGCAGGGAATTTTTTTCCCCAGGGATACTAAAGATGATACTAATGGAAATTTTTGGAGAGTGGAATGGAACTTGGACAGTTAATTGAATGATAATGAATTTCCTCACATAGCAGACAGTATGTTTGGCTATCATGGCAGTATTATTTTGAATTATTACATTGATCGACTATCATACAGTGAGCTGCAGAGTTGTTTGCATACAGAAGATCTTGTGACAGTGTTACAAAACATTTTCTGGGTCATGTGGAATTTCCCACGGATTTTTGAAACAATGCAGGCATTTGCTGAACAAAAGTCCTGATTCCAGCATTTTAGAGGGCTGGTTTTGGTGAAATGCCAGATCAGTTCTGAGTTTTCAGCAGCAAGTAGGAAAGCGATGTTAACAGGGAGCATTTGACAGCAAAATCTAAAGTCAGCTCTTTAACTGAGAGAATTTCTTCCTTTCAGTGACCACTTGATCATTGATATTAAACCCATTTAACCCAGTGCTGTTGTTTAGCTGGCTGCTGATTAGTATTTTGTATGATTAAGTAAGTAATCAGCATTGTAAATGATCAATTAATCACAGAGGGACAAATAAAAAATGACATACTTAACCTATATTTTATCATAGCTAGGAGACCAAGCCAGTCCTCAGAGTTCCCATAACAGAAATGAAATTACTATTAGCTATAAATCAATGCCATTAACCATTTAACATTTGACCTTTAAAGAGAGAGTGATTTTCCTTAAAGAAAATAAAGATATATTATTGAAACTCTGGTAGACAATGGTTGTATTTTCAAATTAGTGTTTTTTTCAAATATAAGATTACTTTCCTTAAACAAAATTATACTTTTAAACTGTCCTGATGTTTGTGCAAGTGCCCAGAAAAAAGAATAAAAACATATAATATGTAATATCTATGAAATGCACATGTCAGTATGTGTATAGAATGAGGGAGAGAGATAAAGAGTTACAAAGGGTAATGTATATGAAAGTATATATTAATAATATGACAAATACAGTCTCAGTTTATATGTATAGATACACACACACTTATGTATGTATATATGTATATATACAAGTGTTAAATCCAAGATCAATCAAAAACAATTGTAGTGAGCTGAAGCAGCTTTGGGATTGCTTTTGAACATATCAGGAATTAAAGGCAAATAAACAGATAAGGGGTGTTATCTTTTGATTTGGGCTCAAATACATTTCTGCTGCTTGAGTCACTGGTGTAAGCACATCATGCCTCTGGTACTATAACAATGAATGGATGCTTGAATATCTATAGAGGCCTTTTGGGGATATCATGTGGCCAGTGGTAAGCATGCAGGATATCCATTTTTTTATGGCAACAAAGACAGATGGAATAGATTCTAGGCAGGCTATATTCAGGGTCCCCTTATACTCCTGGTATACTCCTGGTGTCTACGCCATTGGATCTGAAAATTCAAGATATGGGAATGATTTTATTCACCTAATCTAATTGGGAGGCAACAAGGAATTCAAACAGTTTAACTGTTCTGGTTTTTTGATCTTTGAAAACAATCCTAAAAAAATACATGAGACAGATTCTACTACTAATTCAACTTCACTGAAATTCTCCAATATTTTACATACATACTTGAGATCAGATTGTGACTAACCATGTTTACAGCCTCCAAATTATTGTACAAACACTTCTACTTGCATCTCTTAAGAATTAATTCAGTCTCTCTTTTGTTTTAAATGTAAAAAATAAACACAATATGAAACCAAAGGAATGCTACAAATACCTTTTACCTGTAAGAATTTTGTTCTCACATGAATATGAAAATATTCCTATATTTCAAATAATTATTTTATCCAGTAATCAGATGGCTGAACGGATTTCAGATTGAAAATATCTGTGGTTGTTTTATCTTTTTGCAAGATCGAAATTAAAGGAAAATATTGAATGAACATGGATGTACATTTGTCGGAACACGATCTCACTACGCAGAGTTCTTTTGAACAGTTGTGCTTTACCAGAAAGACATTTTATTTTTAATCATTAGAGGACTACTAACTCCACTCAAGGACAGTTTTTACTGGAAAGAAAAGTGGGAGTTATTGGGATTTTAGATTTGTATCTGTAGAAATACACATCCACTGCCTTTTGCCTAAATATAGAGGCCTTTAAATTCATACTGAACTGTGGATATCATCTGATTCCTTCCATATTGAGCACACCTTCTCTTAGTGGAAAAAGTGTGCATAACTTTCCTTGACTGCTGTCATCATTTAACCATTCTTTACTTGATTTTAAAGAACAAGCTGAAAGCCTCTTTGGTAATATAGTATAAACCTGAGACATAATAGGTCCTTCTTTTCAGCTCTTTGGTGTCTTCCTGAGTTCATCTCACTTCCTCTCTTTGGTTTTGGGACAAAAGACTGTGATGTCACCTATTACTTCAGCACCCCTTATGACTTTGAATCTGATTTTTGTAACTAGTGTGGTAACTCATGAACAGTTTGATGTTGAACAGAAATAACACATTTGTCCAGTAATATGAGAGCTATTTCAGACCATTTCTCTCTCTTGTCTTTTCTCCTTAATGGCCATTCCTTGAAGGATATTTAAAGCAAATGATAACAGTCATGAAAGCTGGAAATAGAGCCTGAAAAATAAGGAGAAGCCTTTGTAACTTGCATCTGATTGGAGACAGAAATGTGCACAAAAAGAGTCAAAATCTTCAACAAAATTTGAAAGACCAATTTCTTCTGCTTAAAAGGTCTCAAAAATAAATTTTCCAGTATAAAATAAAAAAGAGCTGAAAGCAAAGGTACTAAGAGACACAAAAATAAGGAAATACAATAAAAAATAGAAAACTAAGGCAATAAAATCTGTCCTTTTAAGTCCCAGTACCTGGGACAGTCTGGGACAACGGGTGTTTATTTTTAGCTTCTGTGATGTGCTCTGGTGCCCCAGCAATATGACTCATTTACATGTGAATATATAGCTATATAGGGAAAAACCACTTCATGGATGAATTCACAAGAGGCAATATTCAGTGTGAAATCCTCCCTCTTCAATAAAAACCCGTTGCAGTCTTCTAGAAGTGCCTGGCAAGGTGAAATGAGATGAGATAGTGTGCGCATACAGAGTGACTAGACTTCAAAGAATGCTGTCCAGGAGAACAAACTGGAACTACAGGTACTTACAGGTGGCAACACAACAAGGGGACAAATATCACCTACAATAACCACTGATAAAATAATTTGGACCAAATATGGACTTGATGCTGTGATGAATAACAAGTTCAGAAGTCATAATGCACATAGAATTTGTCCCAAATTACATTAGCTATGATTTTGTCTCAAAAGGGAAAGTTACCAGCTTGAAAATCTTGGATGTATTAGCATATGGTTGTCCCACTCTCATTTGTTAACAGTGTTCTGAATTATTGGGAAATGCCATGAATCAGTTGTGTGCTTAGTGGATCAATAAAATGTGGTTTTCTTTTTTCACTTTCTTACCACAGCTTTTTTCATAGTATTTCTTAGCTGATATTCACCTTTCTTGTTGTCTTTTGTTTAGTATTGAGGTCAAGTCACAGTTCTAATTGGCTATGCTGCTATATTCAATTCATTACATTTTCAAGTAGGCTCTTCGTTCACTCATTCCAATTCTGTCTATCATACATGGGGAGAGGTCACCGTGGCTTTCTGCAGATCTATTTCATTCTACCACTAAAATCTTTCTTTTGAAATTTATTTTTGTAGCAGTGGTTTAAAAATAAAATTTAAAAAAATTAAAAGGCTGGCATTTCAGCTACTGATGTACTATGGTATCTATCTTCCACTGCTGCTATTCAGAATCATATCACATCATATACTTCCCTGTATCTTGCTCTTCACATACACACAGAAATCTGTTTGTTTTCTAGACTGTGAAATGAATGAGGCACAGATATATTTTTGCTCAAGATATTGCAAAGCATCTATCAGAGATGAAAGAGAAAAACAGTTTCTGCTGTAGGAAAATGTCGGTACCACTGTATGTGTGCTCTGTGCCTTTGCTTGTCTGGATAGGTAGCCGCTGAAGTATAAGGATAAAAAAATGGAACTATGAATATGCCTTAGATTTTTTAGCTGTTCAAAATCATTACTATAGTCACTATTTCAATAATTTTTGATCACTTTGGCACTGTTTCCATTATAAGAGCAGTTTCTACAAGTTAACTTTCCATATTTTATCTTCATATGCCTTCATGTTCAAAGCTTGGACTGCAACATAGACATTAGGACAGAATGAGCAACACCAGTACAACTCCAAGCAGTTGTATGGAGGAGAGGGCTAAAGAATATTCGTGATTTAATGTGGGAGAATCATGGTCATCCACTTCCAATACTTTTCTCAGAAATCACCTCAAAATCATTACAATCTCTTTACTTCCCCTGCTACTGCAACATTTTCAAATCAAGTTCTTTACTATCCTGCATATCTGGATATAGTTAAGATTTCTTTTCTATTTTGGATTTCATTTGAACATTTCCTTTTTTTTTTCTTTTCTTCTCCATTGTCCTCCACCTACAAAGCCATCTGCTCTGTTGGCAGATACATGCAAATTCTGTAATTGTTGTCATTCTTAGCATAGTAAAAACCATCCAAAATTCAAAGGCATGCTTTATTTGTGAGTTGACCAAATGTGTGTTGTTGTCAAAATTGCTTAACAAAACATTAAAAGGAACAATATTTAATTTTCTGACTATTTAGGCTATGCATCTGTGTTACCAGGATTTTTTTGAAGATGCTAAGTACTGTGTTCCTTTCTCTTATATTTCTCTACTGTTTATGATGTGAGATCAATTGTTTTTGTCTTTAGTAACCTTAGGGTTAGATTCTTTTCTTTTTCTGGAGGAGGCATTGACAACAGTTAAAGGTGATAAACTGCTTGTAAGACTGACCTCTTCTGTATATGCACAAGCAGAAGCAATACAAACTTCATCCTGTTATTAATATCCATTCCTCAGCTTGAGTTAGGATGGAGAAAAAGGAAGCCATGGTCTTGAATGCAAAGGAAAAAAAAAAAAGAAAATCATGCAAGTTACCCTAAAAAGAAAGTCAGGGAAATTATACAGTGACTGTATCCTTTCCCTTCATATTTCTACTTTCATAGAAAGCTAAAACTGGAGGTGGTAGTAAAATAAAGGCTCACACAGAGTAGCATTCTGACAATAGATCATTAGACTTTGAGGATTCCCTTCTTAAAAGCATCATCTTTTGATACAGAGATGTCTCCCACCTTTTTCTGTACCTTTTTCTTCATATTTTAAAAATGAAGGAAGTTCCATTAAGTTGCAGATCCACCTACAGTGAAGATTTTAGTTCACTTTGTTGGGAAATTCATCCAGATTCTTGGTACTTCTGAAGGTTCTCACAACAGTTCACTGCAATTTCTATCTGAGAAAACTGAAATGAGCATATCTCTCCTTCTGGAATACAGACAAAAATGACATAATGTGCATTATATTTGGCAAATCTCAGTTACAGGGTGGAGCTTTTAAAGCTCTAAGCTGCAGTTTGCTGTACATTTTTCCTATTTCTCCTTTCCCTGTATACCTTTATTTTAAATTTTGTAACATTTAAATGAGTGAAATTAAAATACAGAAACTTGAAATAAAGATGTGAACAAGATGTATAATTTTTATCACTGAAATTAGTACATAAAATCTGAGGAAGTACTTTGTAATTCAGATATTTAATGGGGTTATGGCATTGCTGCTAAGTTGAGAGAGCTTTTCAAAGCCTTCTCCAAAATCCAATACCATTAGTGAAAAAACTCTTGGTGATTTCAACAGATTTTGGTTCAGTTCCTTGGTGAAGATATGTTTACTTTCATATGAGACCCTTGAAGATCCAGAAGCTGGACCATTTCAATTATCTTTATTTCCATATGCTCATTTATTAATTATCTTTATTTTCCAGATGCTTTTTGATCCCCCACCCTGGCATCAAAACCACTGCATCCATCAAATGGGAAAATTATCAGGAAAAAGTTCTGTAGTTTTATAGAAGGCTTTTCTGGTGGGATTTTATTGTAGTTTGGTGGGATTTTTTGTTTGTTTGTTTGTTTTTCCAGGGTTTAAGCATTTAAATGCTGAATGTTGCAAACAGAAAATTTTGTACAACTCTGCCAGTTTCACCCAACATCTGCCAACTGAATGAAGGAATATATATTGTATCTAGGGCTGAAGATAATAAAATATTCCCAAAAAAAGGCTGATAGGACATGTTATCCTGGGACAAACAATTTTTAAGTTCCTCTGAAACTTTTTGAAACTCTTTTTAACTCTTGAGTGATTTAAATTCTACCCAGTTTTAATCCTCAGTTGTAATGTTGTACTTACCCACATGAAGTAGGAAAGGAGATAGTAAAGAATACATGGTAGAAGGACCTCTCCAGAAGCTGCACTCTTTCCTTTCAAGGTTTTTGCTGTTCACACCTCCCAGTAACCCTGAAACAATGCAACATGTTACAGTAGTTATAAGACAGCAAGACCCCAGCAACTATTCAAAGACAGTTCAATCATAATTCTTCCTTCTCTCTTTTTTCTAACAGTAACGGAATTTGAAAATGTATGAGCACCTTTGAGCAAGGATACTGAAGTCATCAAATAAGAATAGGCATCACTGGTGGTGGAATATAATAAAAGAGGAAAAGACTGACAGTAAATCACTGTCTTTAGGAATCTATTCAGCAAGGCTTTCAGAGAATGGCATTGTAAATGAACTCAGCTGTTGCTGTGAACATCAATCTCTCTGAAAGCCTTGTACACGAACACTAACATCCACCTGGTGACACCCTGCTGGTTAAACAAACAGAGCATGTGGAAAAAAAGGCACAAAAATCAAGCAGTGCTTGTTTAACTTCCATTTCTTTCTCTGATTGACATGAAGCCTCTGTACAGCCTACTGGGCTTTTTGCAGACAGATTACAGCCATTGTCCCTGAATCCAGGTCAGCATGTGCCAATTTACCTGAGTACCTCATGTGTGCAGAAGAATATTTGCTGAAAGTTCCTGGGTTGGGAACAGAAAATTTCTCCTATTAAAAGTTTTGGTTTTTTGCAATGATTATTATGAAGTGTTTTCATGAATTTTGCTTGAGCACACATAGTTCACTCCCTGAAGCTGCTGGGAGTTGTTTCTTCTGTGTGTACATCTCCAAATAAGTGTCAGACAGCTTATAATAGCTCCTCCACTACAAAGGCAAAGTTGAAGATAAAAATAAGCTTATTAGGCCAGGGGAGATCAATGCCTCTGTTCTTGTCATTGCCTGATGATATACAGCCCACATTAGAACCAGAGTGGCCAGAGGAAAAACAGTTTCTGATATGAATAAATTGCAGATCGGTCACCCGGGAACTGGTGATAAGTGGACCTGTAACATTTCAGAGAGATCAGCAGTGATTCTGACTGAGACTGAGTAAATCCGCATGGTAATAAAGTTCCTATGAACTTGAGGGTAAGTAGAAACTTTAGTTGTTTTTCTTTTAACAGCTTTTCAGTTAGTAATGAATTAAAAGAAGAAACACAGTCAAATAGATGAGCTCTTATCATAAGCTTTTCAGATGTATATTCCTTAAAGCCCTCTCAGATTTGCATATTGAGAAATTCTGGAAGACTTAGCTTCTCTGCTTAAATTTCTGAAAAAGACAGAAAAAGATATTTTCCTCTTAAGAAAGGTTGTAAATCCTTTCTTTTTTGCATAATATTGTCTACCAAAATATCTTCAAATTGTAATTATGAGATGACTAACTGGATTCCCAAAATTCTTTCAAGGCTACAAACAAAGCAAACAATAAACCACTTTACACTGTTCTACAACATTTTTTGAAAGAGAATCAGATGCATGCACCAATGTTTTTGTCTTTTACAGCATTATGAGACTGTTGTTAACTCACTAATGATAGAAATAAAAAAAGGGAATTGCTTAATGCTGCATATTAGTAGATAACCAAACCAACACAATTATTTCAACAAACTGTAAAATTTTTAATGTAAGGGGACATTGAAAGCAATTTATCTATGTATTTTGTCAAGCATAATTTAATTTTTATTGCTAACACTTACAATGCAAAATAGTGATAAAGCCTATTTTAAAAAAAAGAAAAAAAACTTGGGAATATATCAAAACCATTCCTGTCTTGGGAAAATTTCTTTGTAAAGAGAATATTTTTCTGTGTCCAAATTTCAAAATGCAGAGATTAGTCAAATACTATTATTATTATTGTTATTATTANAAAAATGAACTAAAAATGTATATGTATTAATCACAAAAGCAGGTTCAATTAATGTATTAACAAGCTATGTAATGGTGATTGTGCCATCAAAGTACATTAGGAGAAACATTACTGTCATGGAAGAAGGCATTAAGATAACCAGTGCCCTCTCTTATATAAAATTATTGTTTGATTCATTACTAACTGTAAGGTAAAGACTTTAACAGCCAGTGATATGGAATGGAATGTGAAGAATTTGAGTTATATTTGCTAGTAATGAGCCTAAAATCTGTCTAAAAACAGAATCAAGAGACCTCTAGCCACAGTTCATGGCCTTCTTGGATGATTGTACAAACATGACAAACCCTAAGATGAGGGTGAGTTTTCCCATCATTCACTGAGATGAAAAATGTCAGTCTGTCCGAAGGGCTACGATTGCACTGTCGTTGGAAGAGACTGTGCAGGCAATAATGCAGCATGTGGCCTTTCAGCTCTGCAGGGCTTGGTATGAGACTGGTTTATGTCAAGAACAGAACCTCGTGGCTTTAATTACTCGCCAGGTGTACACAGCACTACTATATACTGTTGTGCAGTTCCATTAAAGGAAAGTTTTAAAGCATCTGCAGAGCCATGAAAAGAAAAGTGCACAGCACCTGCCCACACTTGTTCTTTTCAGAGTGACAGAAAACCTACACTGAACTCATGAAAAGCTATAAAAGGAATGTTTATATGGATTGCATGTCACTTCAGAAATCTGTAATGGTATCAGGGCACAAAACTTATTCTGTGCTCTTTTATGTGTAAGCCATTGTTTTGTGTCTTGGTGCCTAAAAGAAAGCAACAGGATCTGTGCTGCTCTTCAGGTTTTCAGTTTGGTGGCAGAAATCTGTCATACCAGGAAACTGAAAAATATATAGTGAAAGCTACGCTTGTCTCATGCAGCCTGTTCGTTCTTGATGCATCAAATAACTCATTGAATTGTTGGAGACAAACACAGATAATAATTAATAATATGTTTTGGAATATAAATAGGAGTACATATATAAATAACAATAGCAGTAGTAGTCATAGAGAAATGACAAAACAATGAGAAAGACAGTAGCTGTTTGTAACTTCCAAATTGGCAGCAACCTTGCAAACTTGAACATCTAATTTCATGGTTTGAAAAAATTAAGATTTATCCAAAGAATTAAAATTAAAAAGTCTCAAACCAAAAAATTCACAGCTTTGTAAGGGAAATTTGTGACAGCCAAGATAGAAGAAATTAAAAAAGCATTTGGTATAGTGGATACTTTTCAGAAGAATCCTAAATCACTTCTCTTCTAGAGAACTGTGAGTCTGAACAAAGATCAGAGCTGAATCAGAATGGAAGCATCAACATGACCCGTACAGGAAAAAAAGACATCCTTGTTAGTTTCTACTGTGCATTCCAAATACCTTGGTGATGTAATTTAGATTATTTTGGCCCTGCACATATGTTATTGAGAAGAGAATCTAATCAGAAATAGCTTTGGATTTGAAAAATTTAAGACATAAAAGAAGTGTTTAGTACCCCATAGTTTAAATGAGCTTGAATTTTTTCTGCTCTATGAATTGGGAAAATTTAAGGTATATTTCAAGATTGGTTATTATGATTCAGAACTAGATAAAATCATGTAATTTCTATAATAATATCAAATATTTATTCCATCCTTAATAGAAGTACAGTTAAGATTTCCCCCTACAATAAAAGGAGCATCAGTACAGGGGTTAAACCGGTTCCAGCTCATAGGCAGCCACACTGTGCTGTCAATGCTCAGTCACCTTCTCCTAGGAGAATGAAGCAAGACACTCCTGTGCCAAGAGCCAACCATACAACATAAATAACTGTCTGAACCACAGTGACCAGGGATTTTCCTCTTCTCTGCCTCCTGTGCTCTAAAACTGCCAACCACATTTTCCTCTCATAAACTAGCATTAGTGTTCTTCATCTATACATATCTTGAAGCTTTCTACTTTTATTCCAGACTTCAGTGTTCTAGTCATTATTTTTCCTTTTTTATGCAGATGTTATTACTTTTCCTTTCAAGCTTTGCCTGAACCAGTTGCATAACCTGATATGTCAGTTACTCCAAGGGACTAGTAAAGAAGGATCAATGACAGAAAGGGCACACTGCCAGGCAGAGCAGATCTTCATCACATATGGGAGTGCAGAGAGGAAGTTAATGGATGAAGGTTATTTGGGAGGGAGAGTAGACTAAATAGTTAACATTTGCAAATATTTTTGTGTCTATTAGACTTAGCAACTGAGCCAGTTCATGTAGTAAAGCAGACTCCTGTTATAGGACTTGGATCTTGCTTATAACAGTTTGGAAAACAGTATACAGCAACCAGTAAAGGAAACAAAATATTTGAATAGAGAATGAGAATTCCTGCTTCTGGTAAGGAATTCGTTTGTCAGGCTAATAAAATGTTCCATTTTTAAAATCCAAACTTTTTAGGGAAAGGCCCTAACCACATGTTTGTTGTTTCTGGGTTTCACATATTCTGCATTCATGCAAATTAAATTGTAGAGATGTGTCTTTGGAACATGCTAATACTGATTGAAAGACAGCAAAATCCACAACCTTCATACATGAAATAGGATGTCAAAATACTCTGCCCCTCAATTCATTTGAATAAAGAGGGTATAGTAGATGGAAATTAATTTCTGCGACGTGCTTATATACGGTAGAAAATAAATAATGCTGTCTGCTGAATGCATTCAATAACAATGCAGAAAAAAGGCACCATCCAGTTTGAATGCTAAGGACAAACTAATACAGCCAATAGCTGTAAGGAAGCATCATCTCTCCTGTGTACTGTGACAGGCAACTTTCTCAGTTCTACAGATCAATGTGTATATAGCAGTCATATTAAAGACTACACAGACAATCTTATTGTGAGGCATGTCAGATTTGGATTTCTGGACTTTTTTGTTTTCATTACTAACCTGCCAAATTTTGCAAGTCCTAAAGGATTTTATTTTTTCTTTAGGAGTTGCTTATTTGTTTTGCTTTGTTTTTCTTTGGGAGTTTAATTCAGGATATAAAAACAAGAAGTCTGTTTTATAGGCTGATATGTGGTGGTGCTGAACAATACATTACTGACAGGTGCTAGCAGCAATTCTGCATGTTTCTATGTCAATCTCCTTTAACATATGTGTTTTTGAAGCCCTCCTTCAAAGACAGTCCACTATCTGCATATCCATGGACACCATCTTTCTCTCTCCTTTAGAGACTCCTTAAATATATTTAGGGCTTGAAAAGAAGCCAGAAGAAAGGAAGGAGTATGTGGTAGTCAGAGAAATGGATAAGGGGAAGATAGAGTAAAACACAAATCAACTGGAATAAAATAATTAATGAATAAATGTTTCTTTATTGTTAAATACCTCCTCTAAATCCAGAAAAGTGAGAACTGTAATGATTTTTCTACAAATAGCCTGAAGGAACTATATTTGTAAGTAAATAGGCTGGGGGTGAGACAGCTGATGCAGAGAGAACAAAGGGAGATTTCATACTGTGTGATGTCATGCTTAGCAAGAACAGCTTAGAGAAAAGAGAGGGAAAGAGGAACATTCACGGCTGTGGCGTTTGTCTTCCCAAGAAACTGTTACTCATGATGAGGCCCTGGTCTCTGGGAAGTGGATGGATATCTGCCTGCCAGTGGGTAGTGAATAAATTCCTCTTTTTTATTTGCTACTATGCATAGTTTCTGTCTTCCTTCTATAACACTATATACATAAGACTTCTGGCCTTCCTTCTATTTTCTCCCCATCCCAGGGGAGAGGGGATTGATCAAGACAGAGGGTGGGTGTTTGGCTGCTGAACAAGGTCAAACCATCACGGAGACTAAGCAAATCTTTTTCCCTCTGAAACTGCAGCCTTCCCTATCACAGGGAGCAAGCAGAAGTCTTTGAGAGGTTTCATAAACCAGTAGGAAATATTTAAGACAATAAATCTTACTGTTAAAGGATCAAAGATGTAATGAACATAACATGAATAAATCCTGTGCCATTAGTGGCATTCAGAAAACTAGTGCAGGATCAGGGTGTTTCTCTATGTAGTGCCAACACACTGAGTGTATGGTCGAGACAATGCACTCACATCTGCAAAAGGCACTCTGTTAGAAATTCTGCTGTGTTCTTGCCAAACAAAGCCTGCTGCAAGTCTTGAAAAGAGATTCATAATGATCAGAATCTCTGGATGGTACAAATAGGAAGGTTATTACAGCTTCTGACATAGCCTGAATTAGTACAGACTTTGACAGTAAGATTAGAAGCATAAGAGGAAATATTTAGATTTAAGATATTTTTGTAAATATTTTTCTTTCAACTCACAGAAGTGACATTGCACAGGATAGTATTATTCACAGAAATTACTCATTTCCAGACAGAAAAAGAGAACAAATCAAAAAAACTCCCAAACAAGCAAAAAAACCCAACCAAAACCAAATTCCACGAAGTTGCAAACCACTACAGAATAATTTCAACCTATTTATTCCATTCAAAAAGGAAAACTCAGAAACTAAACCCACTGGAGTGCTTTTAGCAACACATCCCATTGATCATGATGTCTAAATAACTATTAAAACCTTAAAATCCAAGACTTACCAAATGGTTTTTCATCAGTGATTGTACAAAGATTTTTGTCTCTGGGTCATGTAGATACCTGTGAATTCTCAGCTGGTCCATCTGTAGACATGGAGAGAGAAATACGTAATGCTTTATGTACAGATTTCCTACGTTCTCTTTTAAAAAAATCCAGAAAATACAGTACTCCTAATATTGATATATAAACTAAAATACTCCCCCTCACTCCCATTTTGTAAATTTATATCCTGTTTGTTGCACTGTAAAAGTCCTATATCACTTATGTATGCAAGAAAAATCACTTATGCATGTCATATCCTCTGGAAGCTGGTAAGTATTGAAAAAGGGTCTGTGGATATTCAAACTACCAGAAGTAAATTCTGGAAATATGTTCTTTATCCAAATCCTCTCAAACATGTCATATTTTATATCTGAGGATTACATAATGAACAGGTATGTACTATAGTCAGAGGGGTAGCTATCTGGAGATAGCACAGAGTTGAACTTACTAAGCAGGTTACGTTTTGTATGAGATGACTCCTTTCACTGGAGAGACAAATTTACTTATCTCTTAGCCATTTGCAAGCCACCTTTTAAATCAAGAATGAGTAATGGATATATTCCTTGCCTCTCTACAAACATAAATCAGGACACTATTCGCTACACAGAAAAGAATGCAGGAAGAAACCTCACCATCTCATAAGCTGAATTACTTCATTGCAATCTGTTTATCACTTGTCTCAGGATTTAGCTATTTGTGGTCTACTACAGTTTGCTTACAGTTTGCTTACAGTCAGAAGACAGAACTGTGGACCTAAGTTCTTCCATACCAAATGACAAATTATAGGTAAATAGACATAACACATGGTATTTACAGAAATATATATATATATTAGTCTGAGTATTTCAAATACAAGAAAAGGGTTCAAAAAGTGCAGACAATATAACAGAAATAGGCACCTAGCTACAGATTTTCAAGCATTCTTCCTTTCTCTTAAACATATTTTTGAAGATTTTACTGGAAAAGCTCTCTTTTGGATTGATTTACATTTTTTTTTCTCAAGATAACATTTGTTATCACTTCCCATTTTCTTTTACAGTTGCAAGGTGTTCTTCCTATCAACAAAGACTGGGATTAGCTTTACTTCACAAATTATGGGACAAAATGGGATATAGAATATCCATTTTTCTTGAATTCTGGCAGAGCTTCAGTTCTTTGAAACACAACTCACTGATTACACAGGTAGAAAACTTGATTTGGATTTTCACTCTGTTTTGTTGCTGTTGCTGCTGCTAAGTTTCCCATTTAATTAGTCCAGTACAGCTTTTAGATCACCTTCACCTTTCTTCCTTTCAGTGAAGATTATTCTGTACCTCAAATTAAAAATCAGATGCAGACACAAATGCAAGATGACTCTTCCAAAGTTTCCCTTTAAAAAGGGGTGGAACCCACCTTTGATGATTTATTAATACAAACATTTGCAGGCTGGGGCTGTATTGCAAGTTGCAGCTGTGTTGCAGGTTATTCACTATGTTTATTATTGAATAATCCTTGGCACTACCTATGCCTACCTTGTAGAAATTTTGTGGATGAGATGCAATTGACAGATTTGCCTCCATGTTGAGATAAAACCTCAAGCAAATGTCTAGAGAAATTCTTATGTGTATCACTATGGTAGTTTAAATTCTCTTTTGCTAAATAAAAATCCAGGAATTGATAGATGGCTATCATCCAAACCAAACTATTAATAAAATCTGACTCTCTGGGGTGATAACTAAACAGTAAATTATCTAATAATGTTTTTCTTTTATTTTCAAAAGGGAAAGAACCAAACACAATGCATCTGAGTTGCAAAATTTTGTGATATATATAGGAAAGAAATCAGGAAATACTGGAGAGAAACTTTAAAGGAAACAGAATTCTCTGACCTGGTCCCAGAAAACTTCAATATAATGAAGAAACAGAATAAGAGGAAATCATACTGGTGTTTATTATTTCATCCAAGTTTTGCTATTTACATCCTGAATAAGAATATCTTCAGGAAAACCCCTAAAACTCATTGAACTGTAATCTCAAAATACCTTTCAGGATGGTTGTTGTGAAAGAATTATGGTTCCAGACAGGCCAAACATGTCCACTGCTGCAGGCTACTCAAAACAAGTTCAGAAGGAAAGTGAGGAAAATTCAGACTTTGCTTTTGCATAGCACCATCTGATCAGAGCCTGCTTTCTTTCAGTTTGTTAGGAAGACCATGGGGCTGTTGAAATCCTGTTGAAATTAATAGAGACTACCTGGAAAAGCTGTGAAGTGAAAACAGTACTTTTCTCCAAGGAGTCTGTGTACTCTGGAGATAGCTGCAGCTCAAGTCTGAGTCAGACTGTCACTCCCAGTGATGAACAGGGGAGAAATATGGGAAGAATGAGAACAGAAAACAATGTAAAACACCTGCTCCTCCATGCAATAGACCAGAGCCTTCTCCATCTCTTGTCTCTACGAATAGATGGAAACTCCTGTTCCAAGACATGGAGATGCCCAGCCAATGTAAAGCAGTAACAAATTACCAACTATACCCTTATGGCAGAAGATTGACTCTGATGTCACTTTTATCACCAGTGCGGAATTAATGGTGTGTGTCAGTGTAGTGTTTAGCAGGAATTAGAGCATAACAAGTAAGAAAGAGCCCTAAAAGAAGAAATGTTCTGTCACAAATACCTTACGTAGCTTTCAGTCAGGAATCTAGGTCTGACTAAACTTGAAGAAAATCTTTGTACAAAATAACGCTGCAGTTGTATACATGGAATGAAGCTGGAATATAGAGCTAAAAAACACCAACAACCAACCAACCAACCAACCAAACAAACAAACTAAACAAATGGGTAAAATGGAGAGTGAAAATTTTAGCTTCCTTAACAATTTGATCAAAAATCAAGAGAACACAAACCCTCAGATCTCATGGATTCAGAACTGATTGATTTTCTTCTTTAAAAATTGTCTTTGTTTTTGAAAGGCTTCCTCCTGATTTATATCAGCATAACTGAATCTCAGTTCAAAAGCTGTTAACTAGACATCCTTTATGATCACCATTTCTGAAGCTCAGATTGTAATGAAAAAATCAGATCTTTTGTTCTTTTTCATTTCTTCCAGGTACACCAAATGATTATCTATAACTGTTAATCCTGAGAAATAGCTTAAATAATATTTGTGTACAAAAATGAGATAAATATAAAAAAAGGGAGAAATTTCTGTGTTCTCCATATTTTTCTTGAAGACTAAATTAAATAAGTAGCCTATCTACATTCTGATATCTAATCATACAGTAGAAAATGACTCTGTATGTATATAAAACAAGGTGAAATTACACAGTTTCCATGCCACAGCCAGTAAGTACATGACTAATTGAATTATCTTTCCACCATACAAAAGTTGAATAGAATGGTCTCTTGGAAGGAAGGGGCAGGGCGAGGGGGGAAAGGTTAAAATACAGATGCAAATATTTAGCTTTACATTCATCACTCCAAATTTTAGTGTTCCCAAAATTAATTTCCTTTCAGGACTACATTAACTAACTCATCATCACATGTATATTTTTTAAAAGAATTGAACACCCATACAAATTAATCACTCATGCATCTGGCCAGCATTTGAAATCATTTAAAATAAAATACATTGACTTTTATTTTTATCATTTTCCTTAATTTACAAAATTTCACTAAGGTTCACAATCTAGACAGCAGAGGAAAACTCCAATAGAAAATTCAAGTAATTTACATATATATTTTCAGTGATTCTTTTATAATCTATGAAGGTAGTTATCAGTGAACTGCTAAAGATAATTTCCCCATAATTTTCTTCCTCCTACATCATGCATTATAATTGCTTTCATCCTCCATACCATGCGTGCCAGTGTCTTTCTGCTCCTCCTCCTTCCTGGATGGAGAGAGAGAGAGAAAAGAATATATTAAAACAAGTGTAGAGGTAGTTTTCATTTTGGTGGTTACGGTTTTTTAGTAAAAAAAAAAAGAAATAAAAGGGAAAAAGAATCAAGTGTGAACTCAAAGTACTTGGATTCATTTAATCTCCTCAACTTGAGCTCAAATTCTAATTCCAAGCTGAAATCCAGTCTCACAGGTATCCAGCACCTTTATGGAAAACATTAGGTGCTTGGGTGGTAGTTAGGAGGGAACAAAGATGCATTTGGTTTCTGTCCTGCTCCTATCACACGCCTTTTGATAAGAGGATATAAGAATATGCATAGAATCAAATCCTGCTCCTTAATATGATTGCCCCAGCTCCTTCTCTTGTCCCTTTTTGATGTTCCCACACTCAGTTATCAAGGTCCTCGGGAAGTCCAGGTTTTGTGCATTGTATTTATTTTCAGTTACAGATGTCCCGCAATGATCATGTTGCCTGATAGCCTTTGTACCTGCAATGCAGGGACAGAATTTTCATTTCTGTAAAGGAAGGGACTTGTAGGACACTGACTCTACCTTTTGGCCACATTCTTCACAGACTTTTTGCCTCCTTGATCTGGTTGCTCATATAATTTATTTCCCACAATCTCTACAGTCAAGGTGTTGTATGGATCACAAATATTCAATGTATTTATTTAACAGCAAAGCACATGCCAGGCATTTTTTTGTGCTCCGTAATTTACCCCCAGGCTCACAGCAAACCACTTCTGGAGGCAGCTCCTTCTCTTGATAGAGGCAGTCTTGGATGGAGAAAATGAAATGGCTTTTCCTGAGACCATCTTAAAGAAAGGGTTCCCAATGTATCCAACATATTCATCATTGGTCATCCAAGAAATACAGTCACAAGCAGAAGTTTTAGAAGTTTTAGTGGATTGTGTATTTCACAATATTGCAATACTGCTGGACCTGGTGTGAAGCACAGAAGGTTATGGAACTAGCCACAGCTTCACACAAGCCAATGAAGCTACAGGCAAGATACATAAAGAGCAGAGCAATAAAGTTTATTGTATTTTATTTTATCTCATGTTCTCAAATTACTCTCTCCAAAAAGAAAAAACCAAAAACAAA
>VZTZ01040289.1:0-63187 GCA_013400955.1 Drymodes brunneopygia
ATAGTCAACCCAGGACATTTGGTTTTCTTGAACAAGTTAAATATATACCCTGAAAAGTATTTTTTATCTTGTGTAAAAGCCAGTAAATGAGAAATTGTAAAATGAGCTTGAGAGTATGAAAAGGCTTATTTTCATATATTATGCAAATATGGAATAAAACCTCCTGAAAAATGTATGAAAAATGGCTAAAGGTGATAATTCTGTATTTTGACTGACTTGCCATTTTCAATGCAGATGTTGTAATGCACAGAGTCCTCTCGGGAAGGAGTGAGTTTTGCCTTATTTAGTTTAGGTATATGAGTCAGAAAGGCTTTCCTTTAAGGAGTATGCATTCTAATTTCTGTTTTTAAAGCAGAAGATTTCTGGGTATTAAAAAAATGCTGAAATTACTGCACATTATTCAGATACATGCTGGAGGAAATCAGGAGTTCATAAGGCAGATAATGTTATCATATTCTTGTTGTCATGGACACATGGCCAAGATTGCTAAGACTGAGGAAAGACTTTAGCTATTTCTTTTGAAATTCCTGTTTTCCAGAACCCTGAACATATTTTTGGAAGCTATCTTGCTATTTATGGGATGAACAATACAGAGCAGCTCTGAAATAAAGAGATGTTACCTCAAATCTACTCTATATGTCTCCAGTAATAAGGTTAAATTATGTTTTTATGTCTGTTGTTTGCAATACTATATTCTCCTTTAAAACTTTTGTGAACAGCTTTTCTCTTTCTAGTAACTGCCCAGCATCACATAGAGCATGCCCATGCTGTATATCAAGCTGGAGTCTTAACGTTATCCATATTGAATACATATTCTTTCTCACTTTCTTTCAGTTATTGGTTTGGTGTTTACGTTTTTAAATTTTTTCCCAGTACAGATTCAAACACTCTGAAACCAGAGTAGGCCATACAGTCCCTTTTTTCATTTGCCATTAGTGGCCTTTGAATCATCCATATCCCCAGCTTTCAACCCTCTTGGGCTCCTCAGTAGCATGGCAAATGCTTGCCCCACAGGAGCATCCCATGTCAGCTCTGGACACCCTCCTGTTGGAGAAGACCAACAAGGGAGCATATTTGCTAGCACAGAGCAGGGGTAACAAACAGCCATCCTTAGAGCTGGCTGTTCGGGGGACCTTGCCTCAGGTGACACATTCTGTGTGCCTGAGATGCACATTTCAAATGAAACTTATTAACAGTAAAAGGACTTCATTGTGTGTCCACTACGATGTTAATATCTAGTAGGTTGCTGATGGACATGGTAAGCTGAGAGCTTTTGTGCAAGGTGCTGCTGAAAGTTTATTTTTATGAATGCTAAACAGGAGAGTATGAGGATGGGTTAACATGGTGTGACAGTCCATACAAACAGACATCAGACTTCTTCATATCTTTGAGTAGGAGTAGCTGCTGCTCTCCCCTTGTACCATTGTGCCCCAAGCTTATTGTCATGTCTTTTGCATCCTTGTCTTTTCTTTTTTAGTCTTAGTTCATGTCCGTGGCCTTTTGTGGCCACAAAATGACTTAGTTAACTGCTCCTACAGTCTTTCCTCTATACCAAAACCTCCTCTTTTGCTCTTCTATAACTTTCTCTATTTTCAAATGTCAATATGAAGTAGCTTTTAAATACCTTTATATGATATGCCAACAGAAATAAGTGCAATGCTCTGAAGCATGAATCTTTATCTAAATTACTTGTTTATATTTTAGCTTTACTGGTATTAAAAAATTCACTTTTAGAAATGGAGATGACCAGAAATTTCAGTTTACTGTTCCTTAAATGCGAACAGTGCTATCATTACTCACAGCAACCCAATTGTGTCAGAAATCCCGCCCACATAGAAAAACTGCATTGATTCCTTCAACATGCACTGGAGTCTGAAGTGTGGCTTGGTTTATAAGTTTATTGGCTTAGATGTAGCTGACTCCGAAACATACTGAACCTGGAGGTCTAGTGGTCTGGGACTGCAGGTAGATGGAAAGTGTCGTGAAAAAGGTAAACACAACACAGCAAATGGAGTTTGACTTCTCTGGTACATGCAATACCAAAGAAAGGCAAAACCACAGTGCTTTACATTGTTCTAAATGGATTCATGTTTCATCCTGTTGCTTCTGCAGAAGCTTTGTGCAATGTGCCTAACATTCTCTGCTAGTTCATAACTTTACTGCATACCTCCTTGTGAAAAAGAAGTGTGATGAAATAGACATGCTATCCAAAAGGTTACAAGTGAGTCAACACTGCAGTCACTACTCCTTTAGTAAAGATAGTGAATGATTGGCTTGTTTGTTTGTTTTGATCATATTGTGTTGCTTTCTTAAGATAAGAGCAATCTTACCTTAGATGCAGATGTGGGTGGCTGCCTCTTTCTGACTCAGTCAGTCACTCCTCCCACCAAGAAGCAGGAATATCTCAGCACACTGCATTTTCCTGAAGCAGATGACACACACCTGGTGTCACAGAACGATTGACAGACACTTGGTGTCACGGCAGGATAAACAGAAACCTTTCCCATAAGAAATTTTTGACAGAAAGTAAAGGTAGCCCAGAAATGTTTAAAATAAGATTTTCTTCCAGATATTTCCTTTGTGCAGTTGAGAGAAGATCTGAAGTTGATCTTAGCAACATGACTACTGTGCTAATATTCTGACTGTGAAATGACTCCCCATTGTGGTGTATACAGCAAAGAAAATATTAGTTAATAGAGCTCCAGTGTTACCCAACCTTCAGGGTGTCAGTCTTAGGATGAGCATTTGACATTTTCATGTTTTGCAAAGGAGGACATAACCCTGTGTACAAGTATTTTTAAAAAGTCCTCATGAAAACATTGCTTTCAATCTAAGTTTATGAATCTGTGGTTCAGCATCACTGGGACATAAAAAAATCAATTTGGTGACTGTGGGAAGCTATACAGCTTCATCTAATCTACTCTGCTCTCCACTAAAAGCTCTAAAATTTTTTCCTTGATGGTAAATAAGGTAAATGTAATGTCTTACTCTGGGAGTGGTTGTGATAAATCACAGTGATGACAGCATAACGCAGACAAACTCTCTGTTGGCACTGCCTGGGCTATATATAATGCTTGTCTGCACTCAGATCCCATCCTAATGGAGGAATAGGATAAGAAAATGGGATATGACTGAAATGTAGATTAACTGGATAGGAAGCTGCAAAAGGAAAGTGCAAATAGAAGCACACTGACAAAATGCAGGAGAGTTGCTTCCATTGACAAAGGCTGTTGCACTTTGGCTTTGCGTCATTCAGCAATAGGCTTCTTTCACTGGCTAACTTTATTACGAAATGAGGGTGCGGAGGGAGAACCGGATTTAATTTATTATAGAAATTTTTGTAAACAAAGCTATTGTCGGTACCAAATTTGGGTAAAAATTTTGGAAAATTACCCCTTTTGACTATGATTTAAACAAGCACTTATGATGCTTCTATTTTCTTCTTTTTTGTGAGGGAAGGTAATTTACATTCAAAGTTCTAGTTCAAGATTATTTAAAAAGCAAGTTTCCCTCTTATACAGACTTAAATACACAATGTACCTTTTCTTACCAGGCAAGTTGAGAGGCTGTAATAAACAGATCTCCAGATTTCATTTAGGAGGAAGTTACATATGCAAGAGATACAAAAGTGAACTAAGCCAAAAAAGAATTATTTTTTTCTATATTGTTACAATATGATTATTTTAATCCAACAAATAGAAATATCACATAAAAGAGAGATTTTATCCATCAACATTATATAACCTTCCCCCCTGTTTATTGCAGAGTAATGAAACAGAACATGTACGTTTGTTATCATACATGGGTGTCATTCAATTTTTGCAATAAAATATTCTGTCGAGCTTTTGTTGAAGTGCTTTTCATGAAAAAAAAAACCAGCTAGGAAAATGGAGTTAGATAGGAAACTTTTAGTTCTGCTTCAATTCTGATAAGTTTATCTTTATTTTCTTCTGAATGTAAAAATAGTAATTGAAAAATGTGGATTTCTACATCATTCCTTTTAGCTGCAGAACATGCCACCCAGAAATGCATTAACTACATTAAATTTGTTTTCTTTAAAAGGCTTTTTATTGCCTAACAGGTTTTTTTTTTCAGGGTTTTTAATCTGTGTGATATAAAAAAAAATGAAGATAATTTTGCCACATGATAGTTAATTAAAACATGAAATAACCTTTATTTTTCCCCCCAGAGCAAGTAAACACTGAAATATTATATATATTTTTGACAGTTGTGATATATGTAGAAATTGGAGTACTCAATGGCTTGCATACAACATACTGCAAACTGCACAAAACATAAAATTATAAGGAGAAAATATATGAAATATAGGAGTAACATAAGATGCTATATGTCTGATTTCTCAAGAAAATAAAAAAGGACTTTAAGTCTAAAGACATAATGAGGAAGCAGAAAGAAACAGTTTGTCAGGATGAAAAACATAATGGCTGCTTTCTTAGAGCTACAAAAGATCATATCTTCCAGTTATAAATAGCTAACACTTGTAAAAGAAAAAAAATCAGAATAAACAGTTTGGATGTGGAAATTGTACTACAGAAAATCAAGATCTCAGGCTTTCCTGGAAAATATCAACATGCTCAAAAAAATTATGTACAAGCTCTGATTGCATTCAGCTCCTTTTGCTTTTTTTAGGAATGCAATAATATTATAGAAAGGCAAGGCTGTTTCTCAACATGCACTCTGAGCTAAAAATGTTCTTCCCATGGACTCTGTAAGGGAAATATAGCACAAACTGAACCATCAAAATGTCATAGTTGAAGAAACATAAGGCAGTTCATTACAAAATGCAGGCCAATCCTGGTCATTGCTCCACAGGAGAAAAGTATGCAGCATTTTATTTTTCTGTAGTGCCACTTTGTATGTTGCACATGGATGATCTAAATCAATGAGTATTAACATTTCTTTTCAAAGTTCCTCTGTTTCCAGTGTGTTTGTTTGTATCCTGCCCCTTATGTCAAGTGTTTCAAGTGAAAGATACAAGAGGAACCCTGCCGTTTCTGCTCAATCTGAAGTATTTCAGCAAAATGCTGTTTTCTCCTTTTTTCGTTTCCAGATATTAGTGGATTTGGCGCTTGTGCAGACAACAGACAAAGAGGATGCTGAGCCCTCAAAGTACTACTGGGGAAGAAAGAGACTGACTCATGGAGTTACTTTAGGTGGCCTATTTCTTTGCAATATAGATTATTGCTTTCTGAGGCAGGAAATGTTCTTGACACACAATTAGGAATAGCTCTGCTAAGACAGAAACCAACAGTAATAAAACCTGATAGCTGGCACACAGAAGCCAATAGTCAGCTCTTTGTCAGGGTCACCCCGTGTGTCTTGATGTTGGTGGCTTGCTGGTGATAGGGGAAAGAAAGACTGATGCTGAAGAACATTTTAATGATGAATTTTCAGCTGTAAGCATTTTTCAGTTACCCAGAGAGCTGCTAGAGCAAGCCAAGGAGCAGCAGGGCGCTTAGTTCCTGGCTCTCACTTTGGCAGTCACACGTTGTGTTTAGAAATGTGCCTGGGGCCTGCATGTGGAGGCATTTAAAACTCCTTGTAAGAAAAGGATGGAGAAGCTCTCCATGGGCATGGCAGCAGATGAGCCTGGAGGCGCAGCACAAGGAAACACTGAGTCTTGCTTCTTCACAGGGGACACAGTAGAGATCCTTCCAGATCCTCTCCATCCTTGTTCTGAGCCTACCATAAGAGTACTGTTTGTAGCTTTACCCATGACCAAAGAAGAGAGGAGCTCTCTCTGTCACCCCCCAGAGACTGGTGGCCAAGGAGCAGATGCCCTGCCAGTCTCCCCTTCTGATTTCCCCTCCTGGGTGTCCCTCCTGCCCCTACTTGGCCAGGACTCTGCAGGTGGAGGGAAAACTCACCTCTGCCACTGCCAGGATGGAAGCAGAGCTAATTGCAATCTGATGGGGTGTTAGTTCAAGAACTTGAGGAGCAAACAGGAAGAGGAATAACTTGCTATTTTAAGAAAAACAACATAATTTGTAATGTCTTCACATTTCCAAAGCAGAAATTGAGCATCTCTTTCCACAAACTAAGAAAGAAAATTCTTTTTAAGGACCCTTTAATTGTGCCTAATAACAAATATGGGTGGTATTATGAACTATGAGATCTATCATACTTATGTTTAGTCTTATTCTCAAGTAAGCCAAAGGTCACATTATAAGGGAAACTTACTTCACTGATACTTTACTGTAGGCACCTCTGATGGTTTATTACAGATGATGCAGTAATCACTGCCTAGAAATCCTTTGACTGAATATGGACACATATGTAGACTAGATTTTCAGAAGAAAGACATCAGTGATTATTTCTCACTGCAGGCTGACATTGTATGAATGCATAGTCAGATAAAGAAAATATTAATTTTATAAGATGTGCAGCTGAACTTGCACGTAGCTAATGGTGTTACCCTGAACCTCTACAATATGGTATTGCCACTGTTAGCAATCAACCATAAATGTTCTGAGTTTGCAAGGGCTAAGGTTTGAGGATTGTCATGCCTGCTCTGTCTGAACTTTTATTGACCTGCCAGCAGCTTTACTTTAATGCAGTTTAGCTGTAACAACATATTTCCTAATTACAGATTGTCTACAGCTAATTTGTTTTCCTTTGTTCTGATGACTCTAACACAATGATGTCACATATAGAACCACAGGTTGGTGAGACAGCAGCTGGAGAAGTGAAGACACCCAACACAGCTGACTGGTGAGATGGGCAAGAGCCTGGCACTAGAGACTCCAAGGCCATAAACTGCTCAGCTATGGTCAGTCAAAGAAATGCACACCTGGGTGTAGAAAGGAGAGCACAGAAGTAGTATCCAGCATAGAAAGAAGATACTGTAGGCAATAAGTTTGGACATAACACAGAGCAGCAGACCAAAGAAGAAAGAATGAGGTATGAAAGCGTGATAGCAAACATACAAGAAGGAGGCCAAGTGAGGCAAAATCATCAACATGACCACAGCACTCCTACAAGTGAAGGATTCCAGATGCTCAGAGCTTGCCATAAGACATCCCACTGCCAGAACAGCGAAAGGAGGAGCATAATACTGGGAAAAGTGATAGAAATGGAGATGTGTGCACATACCATTGCCAATTCTATTCTTCATTCTTTTTTCTCAACAATTAGATTTGGATGAAAAACTGTTATGCTTTTTCAATTTTGATTATAAGAGCAATAAACTTTTGTCTTTATGTATATAAGGCATGCTTACTCTGAGGCCACAAATAAGGTGTGAATGTAACTGTAGGCATTGACTTTCTAAAATTTCCTCTCCTCATTTCTTTCTCCTTCATATGTATTATACTGTCATAAATAAGGTGTGTGATATTATATTCCATTCATCCTTAATTTTCAGCATGACTATCTGGTCTGCAATATTTCACTGTGATTGAAATCGATTATATTTAGCACTGCCTCCTCCAAAGCCCAGCAACAGCCTCTAAATGATAAAAAGCACAGGAGAGATTTAAAATATACCCAGCATTAGCACTGACACCCTTGGCACTATCTGTCCCATTTGTGAGGTGCTCCACAAATATGAGTGAACGCTGCTCTAGCTCTCAGTTTACAGTTACTGTAAAGAAACATGCTTCCTATGAAATAATACTATTTCACCAAATAAGTCAGGCTTATTTCTGGCCCCAAGTTATTATTGCAATAATGTAGCTTCTGGGCCTTAAGGACAGTGCTGTCTGTCCTTCCCCATGTTTCTCATTTCAGTAGCTGCAATGACTGCCACTGGCTGATCCAGCCATGGAGCTATGACGTGGGGCACATCTCTGTTACTGGGATACAAACATCTCTTTTTTCTTTTTCTAAATATAGCTGCAGCTACAAATGGCCAGCCATTAGTGAACTGAATATTCAACAATTTCAATTAAATTGATTGTAGCTATACTTCAGTTTTTACTGAGCTGGTCTGTGGTATCAGAAACACAGTATGGATTGCATGCCTCTTCCAAAGATCAAGCTATATTTCGAAACCCCAAAAGTGTATGTCGTTGCCATTAAAAACAATAAATAAAGCTAAAAAAGTTACTCTATGCTTAGTACCATCATAAAATTAGAACCTACCCTCCTACAAAAGAGCAATTCTTTAAACAGTCTGCTGTGATCCCTAAAATTATAGGAGGTTTGAAAGGGTCTATTGATTCTATGGCAGAACAATAGATGTCCTGTACTTAACTCCTTAATTGATTTTAATGATCCTGATGGATACCAGCCAAAGAGTTGGAACAAGCTGTAAGGTCAAACCAAAGTATTCCTTTTGAACATTTCTGCAATCAAATCTTCTTATGTTATAAATTAATTTGAAAAGGAAAATGATCAATTATAGCACTTCATAATTAGAAACCCACATGCAGAAAAGCTAATGAGATGTATCTGAGATTTTCCATGCTCTGTGGAGGCTTGCAGTAGAAGAAACTGAATGATCTGTTTTATGCCATGTTCTACACAGAATTTCACTCAGTATGGAAAGAAAATACACTCAGGTCCATTAAAAGGGGATTTTTTTTGGCCAGCATATAAGTGTTTCATGAACAACAGTTTTAGGAAAAAAAGAAAACTTTGTACTTAAAACCAACTTTAGCATCTAAGAGTATGGAATACTAAAGGTTAATATTTTACCTGATAATCAGTTCATCTGCAATATGTCTCTGTGGCTAAGTACACTTAAACTAAGAAAAATGTGACAAAATTCAAATTATCATACCTCTGTTCCACTGTGGGATAACTATTTCACTTTTCCAGGAAGGTTGCTTTTCTTTCCTTTGCCCTTTTCCTTCTCTGGGCCAAACCCTGATGTTTTCTTGTCATCCCTCCTCTATTTTCAACCCTGGGTTGAAACTCAGGGAAGACTATATTTGAAAGAGTCAGTGCACCCTTCAAGCCAGATGCTGGGGACAAATGGCTACCCTGTATAGGTAGGGCTGCAGGGTAATCTGTGGAGAAATGTAGAGTTCTCAGTAACCTTCTACTCTTGATGGAGATCTCTGCTCATGCATCAAGACCCTCTTGGCTTTAGTACAATATCATATTAACTTGTGCTTCAGATGAAGTTCAGAAACATTTCTGCTTCTCTTTTCTCCCTTCCTTCCCATTCCTCTGTCCCTTCCCATTAATTGTCCCTTCCCAATTCCTCCTTATAATACTTTTATCAATAATTAAAATATTTATAGTGAAATGCAAACACTGAAGTTAAGTCAACAGAAGTCTTTGTGCCAATAGCACACCTTTGTGAGTCACCTTGGTTCAGTCATATTTTACCACATACAGAGAGACTTTGCAAGCAGGCTGGGCACAGCATACAGAGCACAGCAGTTATTTTTTGAGGGTAGTGTATGTAATAGATGGACAAGACCAACACAGTGGCAGACCGAACATGAATATGCTCCTCTGGCCTGACAAAACACTTCTGCAGGCAGCTCTCTGTCAGGGATGGACTGGGGAGCTTTTGCTGTAGCCCAGAGAAGGCTGAGCCTTAGTCTTACTGCATTACCCACCACAGATTCCCCCTAATCCCTTTTTTGCTTTGTTTTTAATTTCGTCACTTCTTCCTATCAGGTGTTTTGAATCCTGGAGCTGCTAGATGTTATACAGCACCTGCAGCTGTGGGACATCTTATCTCTTACCTGCCATTTGGTGGCTCCAACCCCAGCACCTTCTCACACCACTGCAGCCACATTGAGCCCGGGTCATGCATCAGGGCTTCACAGACACCAGATTTTGAGTCAGAGTGGCTACTCCCTTGGATTCAACACACGTTTAATGGTTTGTTCATCTTCTTTTTTGACCTACCTTCAAAAATATGGAAGCTAAATTAAGTTTCAGGATTGATCCTTTCATACAGGAGATTCAAATCAGTTTTGCTCCTCCTAGATGGAGGGAACACCTTGGTAGGAAGCACATTTGGTCAGGGAAGTGCCTATACATCTTACCAGTCCATACTTGATCTTTGTGACAGGCAGATCCCTTAAAGAGCCACATGCAGATCATTGTCTGTTGTCATTGGGAGCTATATTGCTACCTTTCAGGGGTGGAAAAATAGAGCACCATCCCCTGTAACACAAGAACCTGCAAATTATTCCAGTGAGTTCCTGCTGCTGATGGCCCCATGACCTATAAAATTCTGTGAGAAGAGATCTTGTCATAGCCACTTTTATTAATGTGGCAAGATACAGGGGGAAAAAAAAAAGAAAAAAAGCACCAGTTGCCAAGCTGACGTAACTCCAAAGGTTTGCTGGTGCCACAATAATCTATATCAGCTCAAAGCCCTAAATCTAATATATTGAGTATTTTAAAAATGGTTTGTTAAAGTTAGATGAAATGAATTGGCTGTATGACCTTGCTAAAAAGAACAAAACTGGTTTGTTTTCTAGACAGAAGCGCTTGTACTTCAGCAACAAATCTTGACCTTTTTCTGCAGTTCATTTTCTTTGGTTTAACAATTTCAGAGCTATTATTTTCACTTGCAGCTACTTATAGAAAGCTTTGAGCTTGTAAAAAAGTTAGGAAACTTTCAGATCTTATCTTCCTCCAATCTTCTGCTTAAAACAAATCACCAGAGTCCTGTGAGTTGACAATCACTTGCAAATGAGGTACTGAGTTCTGCATTTTAGAAAACTCTTTTCTAGCAAATAAACATGGACTAGAAAGCATACAACAGATTTTTTTTTTTTTTTTAATTGGGAAGTGCATGTAGTGGTTATGGAAAAGTGCTCGCAGTAAAAATAAAATCAGGCAACATTGATATTTCATTTATATAAGATACGATAGTTATTGATATATTTTAAGTGAGATAAATGTTTTAAGATCCTAAAGTGCATGCAAATAAGGACCAAGTGAAAAGACTGGGTGACCAAATTATGGCAAATAGCTAACATAAAGCTGCACAGTCCCAATTAAAAAACAATTTTGAGACTTTTTACATCTCAAAATAGATTTTAGGAGTTCCAATTAATTTTATTGTGAAAATGTTATAAATAACTCAGTAAGATATAGAGGCAGGTCATATGGGCTCATAAAGTTTAGTTTCTACATAAAGGTAAAATTGATAAGCCCTGTTGAGAAAGGTCACTTTGGTGGTCAGTGAAGGCCTTTTATTCATAAGCATTTGTTTCCCGCATTATTTTTAATTGCAGAAGGCATGCTTTAACATCTGCATTTTCTCTGAGAAGAAACATTCATATTTTATATCTTCCCCCTCAGTCAGCTGTGGATTTCCTTTATGCTGCTCTGACTGGGCAAAGGGCCATGCTGCTGGCACAGACCCTGCCCAGCAGGGCTGACCCCACTCTGCACTGCTGCAGAAAGGTCTTATGGCAGATAAATTCCTGGTGGGAATTTAGAGGTGTTTTACTTCCTTTAAGCATATGAAAATAAAATTTAGTTTTTAAGTTGTGAGATTCATACAGATTTATGCAGACTGTGGCACAGGATGCAATTCTCTCTCCCAGAGTGTAGTGTTTATACAGTTTTTGCACAGGAATACTTTAAACAGAATCTGTCGTTGCAGAACGAAGAACAACAATTCTCCCTCTATTATCATTTTGGAAAATAGAAAAAGAATATTATTTGAAGTTCATTTCATATAAATATTACACTTGAAACAGTGTTACAGTATGTGAAATCAATGCAAATACTGAAAGTTCTGGTGAAACTAAGATGCACTTGGGAACTGAGTGTCATAGTAGGGCATATCTAAGAACCACAAGGGCTGCATGCTCTACATGATTGGGTACTACCTACAGTTCTCTGGAAGTATCATAACCTCAGCTATGTGTGAAAATGAACATAATTTTTTGATCTTCATTCCACTGGAGTCTTGCAGGAAGGTAAAGACTTCCTTAACAGCATGAAGAATACATCGTGTTGATCTGAGAATGATACAAACTTTGTATTGAAGTAAACCATTCAGGTGTGGTGAGCTTTCAAAAAATTTTGGGTAGTTTTTTCCTAATTATTATTTTGATTTTATTTTATAACAGGTACTTTCATAGGGAGTGATGCATTTTTAAAAACTTCCATTGTTCTTTGTGAGATAAAGGAAGAGTTTTAAGCACTCAAACAAATAATTTTATAGGTCAAGGAAGGTCATTCTTTCCAACAGTGCTGTACTGCAAATGTCAGTTGGAGAATACAAAATAGTTAAAAACCAGATAGAAAGCATTAAATGGGAACATGATTTGAGACATATGTTCCTTGTTTCTATCCATATCTCAGACACAGGATCTGCTGCAAATTATTGAAAAAAAGAGTAATTGAGGTTGTACAAGCCCTATGGAACTTGTCTGATCCTGCCTTCATCCCAAAGCAGGGCCAAACTAAAAATTACTAGGAGTTAGTCATATCTTCTCCCAGTTCAGCTGACAATCTCTCCAAAGTGGGAGGTTCCAGAAAAATATCTGGGTAAATGATTTGACCAACACCGAGAAAGTTTTTTTCTTAAAAACTAATTGAAATGTTCTTTGATGAAATAGGTGCCTGTTGCCTCTCAGACTTTCAGGCTGCACATTCTGTCAACATCTCTTTGCACTTTCTCTATAACTACAAATTGAGAAGTAGAAGAAAGCAAAAAAGACCCCTTCCCCTTGCATCCCTTTTCCACATTTGCCAAACCACACTCTCTCAGAGCCTTCTCAAAAAATTACTTGCTTCAAAATCTTTAAGAGAAGATTGAGAAATGCCACAGGCAGTGTATGCACACCGTGTATAAAACTCTTAATTGGGTGAGGAAAACCAGACAGATTTCTTACATTTTTTTCCCCCACCTTTCAACAATTTTTTGGCTTCTTTGTTATACACATAACTTTTCAGCATACTTTCAGGAAAAAAATATTTCAGGAAATAGAGTGAATGAAGAAAGTGCACTCCAACAAAGAAAAGGGGAAGGCAACAGACTATAGAAGAGCTTCTATTGAGATTTGCTAGAGGCTAACACCAATTCTAATCCAAATACTCTGTCCGGCCCAGTAGAGTTCACATATCATTAGCTTTTGAATCTTTACTTAACACGTTTCTCATTTTTAACCAAGTCTCTCTAGGCAGAAAGAAGCAAAGGCTATTTTCTGGGAAAGTTTTCCAAACATCAATTATGTTCTGACCAGACTGTTTTTAAAAACTGTTTTTCCAAAGGGCCGGAAGCAAGATGAGGGGACAAAATGAATAGCCTAATTAGCAAGCTGAATACAGCACTAGTCTGGCATCTGAAATGAGTGTACACTACTTGCTGGATGAGAGATTCAATTCAAGGCCTCTTTTGCTGCCTGGTGTGAAATGCATGAACTGTCCTGTGAAAAGCAGATGGATCCAAAACCTCCTCCCTGACAGAAATCATGGTGCCACAGACCAGCAGTTTTCACCATTTGAAGTAAAATGCCCTTAAAGAGGGCTCTTTAAAGGATAGCTGCCTATGACTGAAAGGAATGAGAAAACCATGAAATGGTTGAACCTGGACATGTGATGCTTGTAAAGTGAAATCTGTCCCAAGATAGCATTATTATACAAACTCTTTGCGAGGGTAGGTAAGTACACAGAGGAATGTGATCAGATATAAAGTTAGGGAGTGGGAATTAAATTACAGGATGGAAGTTGCAGGGTTGTAAAAAGATTCACTGTTCTGAGGCTGGCCAAATAGGTTTGACTAAATTTTGTCAGGAATGTAAATAAGTCCTTTAGACTAAAACAATCTCAGAACCTGCATGCGTGTTTCAGAGGGAGTTTTGAAGCCTGCAAAGGGCACAGTGCTTAATTTTAATGAAGTAACAAGACAACAGTGTGGCTAAGATTTCACCCAGTTTCCTTGAGTTCACAAAGTAAAGGTTAGGTACCCCTTGGCATGGGGATCACATGTGGGGACATCCTTCAGCAGGTCTCAAATTTGAACTTTCACTTCCTGCACAGCACTGCAAAGTCTTTGTTTCTGCCACCATGCTCAGCACTTAATTATAGAACAGGTTGAAAACTTCACATCCTAAACGGTCTAAGTAAAGTCTTAGGTCCAGAATTTTGGAGACATTTAATGGCCTTGATCCTTAGGGGGTATTTACATTGAAGCTTGATTACATAACTGCAAACATCAACGACATCTGAAATCCGAGACGGGGCATGAAATCTTCCTGTTATGAACACCTGTGGATTTAGAATAGAAATGGTCACCCATAAATAAACTGTATGAAATAGACTGAAATTAGTCAGGCAGATTAACTTCAATTCCCTAGGTACATAGCCTGGGGAAGTCATAGTGAGTATGGCAAGATTAATTGGTTTATGCTGTAAATTATTCCCAGCCTTAAAGCCTTTAGGCTTTACTACTGCTCATTAGCTGGGTTTATTTTCATCATTCCAGTGAGGCCCACAAGGTGGTTATCATCTTGATTGCCTCATGTAGGAGAGTTTCCATGCCAGGCCTGAGTACAGCTGCAGTTTCCACTCTGTTTTATGGCCAGAAAGATTTTAAGGACACTCCACAGATCAGTTCATGGCACAGCAATAAATATGTAGATTTAAGTGATATGATCAAGCTGTAGATGCCTCTTCTTCAGTTCCACCTGGTGTGAAAAACTGAATAATGGTAGAGAATATTTCATAATTTTTCTCTTCTCTTATCTATATACTGCAAGTGGCATCTCCTCAATTTTTGTACTATGTTGTAGCCCTGCCTTGAAGCTCAGGTTCAGCTGATGCCAGGTTTCTGTTTCTAGTGATTCCCCATGTTTTAACCTGCCTACAAAAGCAGAGAGAAGAAAGCTATAAAACAATGTACATCAATGTAGATATGCAAGAATATTTTTTCAGAGGTTAGTATTTAGAGAAACAGAATTTTCAATCAATTGAAAAAACAGGGTGGGTTTTTTATTCTTAAAAAGCAGCAATTTTTTTAACCCAGTTTCTGTTCATTAGGTGCAACTCAACATTATTCTTTCTTGTGCTCACTAGTTTCGCACTATTTAATGAATTTGACTGCAGCACATGCAATACATATGTTCACAGGCAGAATCAGACAAGTTTTACAGTTTCAAGCTGCATTTGAATCTTTCCCACAGCCAAGCCATTATTTATTCTTCCTTATCAAATGTTGACTTCTGCTGAAATATAAATTCCACCTTCTCTTTGGAGCAAAGCTGTGTATCTAGTGAGTGGTAGACTCACAACAATTTATTTTTCTTTTTTTTGCTACCTGAATATTCATGCAGTCATTGTTTCTTTGCAGGCATCATTCAAGTCTTCAAGGGAAATTCATTGTAGCTGCAACCTCCGCTCTTGTTTGCACCTCAAAGTGCCTGATGTCACCTAAACAGACTTGTTTCAGCTGTAGCAATATATGCAGCTCCCAGCCTGAAACTCCCTGACAGAAACAAAAAAATATCCAACAATTATGAAATCACACTTTGGAGTAACATAGTATTATTAATATCTAAAATGTACAGCCCAGTAGGACTTAATGAGAGGGTATAAAAAAGTGGGAAAGGCTTTTCATGAATACATAAGAGAAAAATATTGTAAAGCACAACATAGACTGCATACCAGATGAGGGTAACTAAATTAAGTTACTGAAAAATTGAACCAGGTATCAAATTGAGATATTAAAAATAGCTTGCTAAGAGGAAGAAAGTACTTCAAGTGGAACATGTGGAGGTTACCTGATCCTTCTAAGTCATTAGGAAGATTAGTTAACCTGTCACACTGTACCTTTAAGCAGCATTTTTAAAAGCTGTGAAGAAAATTGAAGATGGTCTAGGGGATTTTAGAAAAGCACCAAAATTCAAAACCAGAATTTGAGTTCTTTTTGAAATTTATATGATGCAAAAGCAAAGGAGCAAATGTTTATGTTGCACATCCCAGCTAGCTTTGTACTAAAAAAGTCGTAAACAGCAAGTTGTTAATATTTTTAAAAGTATTTTGCACTGAAGTACATTTTATTGTTATATGAAATACTAACTAGTTAAATATATACATTGCAGCTATAAAGTATTTGAAATAGGCAAGCTTTATAGCTTGTTTGTTCTCACTATCAATGCCTATTGCCTTAAACAAGAAAAGATACATCTTCCTGAAGAGTACATAATGAAAAATATAATAAAAGGTGACCTATCAAGCTGTGGAGAATTATGTCAATGATAAATACTACTTGCAATTTTAGCACATGCATTATTATTGCAAAAAGAGGAATAATAACTCCTCAGTAATATTTTAAAATTAATTTAAACTGTGAGTTTATATTGGATTTGCTTGGCAAAGTTTTGGTAGTGGAGATTCTACTTCTGGCTTCTCTGAGAAGCTGTGAAGAGCTTCTGCTGTGTCCAATGGAGACAATGTCAGCTGGCTCCAACCCCAATCACCAATGGTGGTAACAGACTTAAGAAGGGAGAAAAAATTGCTGCACAACTGCAGCTCAAGAAGAGAAGAGTGAGAATGTGTGAGAGAAATATCTCTGCAGACAGTAGTGTTAGTGGAGAAGGAGGGGGAGGAGGTGCTCCAGGTGCCAGAGCAGAGATTCCCAAGCAGCCTGTAATGAAGACCATGCTGGTGAAGACCATGGTGAATCAGCTGTGTCCTTGCAGCCCATGGAGGTCCACAGTGGAGCAGAGATCCACCTGCAGCCCATGGAGGACCCCATGCCAGAACAAGTGGATGCTCAGTGACTGTGACCCTGTGGGAAGACCTTGCTGGATCAGCTCCTGGCAGACCTATGAAGAAAGGACCTCACTCTGGGACTGGTTTGCTGACAGAACTTGTGACTCTATGGGAGACCAGTGCTAGAGCAGCCTGCTCCTGAAGGA
This sequence comes from Drymodes brunneopygia, assembly GCA_013400955.1. Lineage (NCBI taxonomy): Eukaryota > Metazoa > Chordata > Aves > Passeriformes > Petroicidae > Drymodes > Drymodes brunneopygia. The sequence continues at coordinate 16,812 of VZTZ01040289.1, forward strand.
TTACAGTCTGTGGGAGTGAGCCACAATGGAGCAATTAGTGAAGAACTTCAGTCCATGGAAAGGATCCACCCTGGAGAAGCTGCTAGAGGACTATCTCCTATGGAAGGAACCCCATGCTTGAGCAGGAGAAGAGTGTGAGGAGTCCTCCCCTTGTGGAGGAAGCAGTGACAGAAAAGTGAGATGAACTGACTACACCCTCCATTTTCCATCTGCCTGTGCTGCTGTGACAAGGAGGTAGAGAATTCAGAAGTAATGTTAAGGCAAGGAAGAAGGCTGTAGTGCAGGGAAGGGGTTTTTAAAATTTAAGTTTATTTCTCATTATCCTATTCTGATTTGATTGGTAATAAATAAAACTAATCTCCTCAAGTTTTGTCCATGACAGTAATTGGTAAGTGATCTCTCTCTGTCTATATCTTGACTAATGAGCCTTTTGTTTTATTTTCTTTCCCCTGCCCAGCTGAGGAGGGGAATGACAGAGTGGCTTTGTTGGGCACCTGGCATCCAGCCAGGGTCACCCCACTAAAGACTTGTAAATATAAAAACTCAAGGACAGAACAAAAAATCTGGGGAGATTTGAAATACAGCCAAATATATCTTGCTAATTCTTGAATAATATAATTTTATTATGGAATAAAGTATCAAAAATATTTTAGTGAAAGGTGAATTGAAAAGTTGAGCAAAAATATAAATATAATTCCATGATAATACGAGAGAGAATGAAGTGCAAATTGTCATTGAGGGCACATATTTGCTGCCAAGTGGTTGGAGGACATATATAATTTTGGTTTAATGTGGGAAGTTATGTTATGAGATCAGCTTGGTAAACAGGTAGATACTGTTTTCTGTTCTGAACATAACATAAAAAACCCCAAAGCCATTACTTCTGGTTTTTGATAGATCAGAGAATAAAATAGTTGTTGGAGTTTTTTTAAGGCTAGAAATTGAGAGCTGCATTTTGTGCAACTTGAAATAGTTACACAGAATTAAATGCATGAGAAGGAATCAATAATGGACATCTTGACAAGTTTAAGGTGACAAAGTGTACCTCTAGCCCTGAGGAAAACCTCCTGACAGTTGATTCACAGCCTTCTTAAATAGTCTTGGAAGCAGAGAAGATTAAGATATTAAACATTTTACACTAAAACATATATTGTTGTGACTAAGCTCAGCTGAATCTGAATGGGTACAGGTTGAAACAAGGGCAGTTTTTGTCTCATCTTGTTTTTAAGAGTGTGAAACTTGGAGCATTGAACATTTGTAAGCTCATTTTTGATACAAGTGTTTCCTAAGCAATGTAAGGTTTTGCCTTCTGATAGCTCTTTAGCATTTGGGGGTATTCGACTTGTGCTGCTCTTCTTCCATTGAGAATGCCACTAAAATCCCTGTATTCTTTTTCTGTGTTTGTTTTTTGGGATGAGACTGTACTTCTTAGGGCCGCTTCATAAAAGGGATTGTCTAAACCTTCTTCTGTCCTTTGCTGGGAATGTTGATGAAATACTTTCAAGCTTTTTTTCTGTCTTACTCTTTCAGAGCAAAATTTTACAATTTCCACTATAAAGAGACTCAACATCCTCGCTGATTTGGATCACTGATGGTTCTGTGATAGACAACAGTAGGTGCTTGCCTAAGTAAATGCAGAATTTAACAAATAAAATTCAGAAAATAAATATACTACTGAATTTTCAACTCCTTTGGATAGCATGTCTGTGACAATGCCTTATCAACCTCTTGGAGCAACTTCTGAAAAAACATTTGTTCTCATAACTGGCAATATCATATTTCTTAGAACAACCTATCCTGGGGCTCACATAACGAATAGAGGCAATGAGAGACAGCCATCGCTGCAGGAAGGCACTGTACAAGCCAAGCCAAAAGCAAGACACAGTCAGTACTCATCAAGCATTCTGATGCCTTACTGCAAATTTAAAAGGTGCAGCAAAACACCTGTGAGATTAATTTGGGTGTCAACTGCGTACCAGAATGATGATGCCCCAAAAAACTGTGCTCGAAGCACTAGACAGGAGGCGTTGATATGTAGCCAAGAAGGGTGAAACAAATGTTGGGTTTCTTAAAATGTCAACAATAAACTCTCTCCAATTTCAAGAAAAAACTATTTCACCTCTAGCTCATTCTTAGCTCTGTCAAGAACGTCTTGTTCAAAATTTAAGTGATGACGTCTCTGAGCTCCTAATCACAATCATAAACAAATACAATAAAAATTTTTAACCTTTGCAGATTTGCTTTTGCTTTAAAAATTTTAAGAGCTAAATGTTTATTATAATCTAATTAGATTTGGTATGGTAAAAAAATTCATTAAAATTGGGGCATTTCCAGTACTGCTATCTGTATTAAAAAGAACATATTATAATATGCATATTTTTAAAAAATATAAACTCATATGTAATAAACAGAATTTAGACAATTGGAATAAAAATAGGTTATATATTGTCCATAAGATTTATTATTAATATAACATATATATTGCATATAGTGATTTCTCTAAAAATAAGATTTATATGCATTGCCCAGAAACTTCATACAAAATTATTATGAGGCTTCAAAATGTGATTTCAATCATATTTTAACTGGATTTCTTGCTTCAAGGATGACTGATAGAAATGCAACTCCTTGTTCTTATCCCCTTTCTATAGAAAACACTTTTATAATAACAGCAATATGTGTAACTTCAATTTGTCATAAATGTTTTTGTCTCTTGATTTTTACAGTTTGAAACCAGAAGAGTTAAAAATTATTCCTGTTTGTGTGCTCATTTCAAAATGATGAATGAATTCTGACATACAGAAAAGCTTGTTATAACAAGTTTTGTGATCAAGATGGATTAAAGTTACAGTATCTGCCACTGTGATTTTATTTGCTTCCAAAAGTAGGTTCTGATATTTTTTCTATTCTGTATCAGTCTTCACAGCTAATCAATTTAGCCATCTCACACAGTTTGACAGCATTTCAGAAGTAGAAAATAGATACAAGATTTTATATTTTAGGATCAAAGTATCATAGATTTGTTTGAGTTGAAAGGGACCTTAAAGATCACCTAATTCCAACAACATGCCTTGGGCAGAGGTACCTTTCACTAAATCTGATTGCTCAGAGCCCTATCCAGCCTGGTCTTGAACACTGCCAGGGATGGAGCATCCACAATTTCTCTGGGCAGCCTGTTCCAGTGCCTCACCATTCTCACAGTAAGGGATTTCTTCCTAAAGCCTAATATAAGCCTACTCTCTTTCAGCTTGAAGCCATCCCACCTTGTCCTATCACTATAAGCCCTTGTCAAGAGCCCTTCTCCGTCTTTCTTGTAGACTTCCTTCAGGTACTGGAAGTCCACAATTAAGTCATTCCAAAGCCTTCTCTTCTCCAGGCTGAACAATCCATTAAATGAATTCTTTTAGCCTTTTTTAAGAGGTGCTCCAGCCTCTCCTGTGGTGGAGAGGCTTCTTTAGGTGGGAATTCAATCATATAAAGGCATAATTTTTGATATACCTTGTTAGCAAAAGATTACAAAATACAGACTATGGTGCTACCACGAGGCCAAGGAGAAGCCATAGTGCTTTCACAGTTCCAGGTGTTCTGTATTACAAGAGATACATTGACCATGAAAGTACCCCTGTAAAGGCCAAAAGCAACACTGCCAGTAGGGACAGTAGGGAACTAATAACCCTGTAATTGAGCCCTATGGGAAATTAAACAAACAAGCAACTTTTCTGTGGTATCATAGAATAGACCTTTTGTATGCATTTAATATTACTCCTAGTGCATTACAGCCGTCACTAGGTTTCCAGTAAATCCCTCCTGACATTTACAAACCTGAGACAATTTAATTCAAAAAAAGAATGTTTCAGTAGCCAAAGGGAAAATAAACTAGTGAGTTTTCCCTTTTTCAGATATCTCAAGTACACTTTCTCCATCTTAAAATCTGACTATAATTTTACACATCTTTGAGACTGGCAGGACTAAAGTTGTTTTTTAATATAACATTGTAGAGTCATCTGTAGAGTTAGGGTGATTATTATGCTAAAACAGTGCATTATTTTCATAATTAAAAGCAAAATGGAATTCATCTGCAGTGTAATATTTCCTCAATTCTATCATGGTTATCAATGCCACACACACTGATAAAGGGTCTGACACTACTTGACACTATGTATGTGTGTACAGATACCCAAACTCTTTGATTAACACTTAATTTTAAGTACGGATAGCTCTCTGTAAATCAGCTACGTATGGGATTACTCTTCAGATGACTTCATCTCATGGTGCTATGAAGAAAGTTTCTGTGTTTTACCAAGCCCCCTCAAGATTGTTAAAGTAAGGCTTACTGATACTTATGTATGGTATCTGGTTCTTTGCTAAGAAAACCCCACTCAGTGGAACAGGTTATATGGGTAAAAACATCCTAGGAGAGATTTACATTTCATACTTTCAGTGTTCCCTGACAGTGAAGACAAAGGAAAGAAGACAAACAAGGATCCAGCCCTTGCTTGCTTGAGTCTATGTAGCCATGACTGGACACAATGAATGCTCAGGTTTGCCTTGGCACTGAAGATATTGTGGACCTGCAGCCAGCAACTTTGAGAGTCAACAGGTAGAACTCACCCTAAGAGTCACCAGAGACAAGGTAAAGTCCCTTCATGGGCAACTGCCTGGGTCAGCAAGCCCATGGCACAGACGGCCTCAACAGCTGCCTTCATTCCATCAGCTCATCCCTTTTTTGCCCTGTGAACCTCTGACAATCCTGAGACATGGTGCCAGTGGTCGTCTGAGAGAAACTCCCATGTCAGAGGTCCCCAGCAAGGCTTGGAAATAACCCCAAGAGGTCATATCTCTGTTTTCTTCAGTTCCCTCAGTGGAATGGGAGCACTTCTGTTTTGTAAATATTGAGCTTCAAGGGTCCTTTATGTGACTGTCCTCTTTTTCCCATTGCTCACAATACCCACATCAAAAGGCTTTTCCAGACTGTTGCAATGTCTGGACAATGAAGTTATCAGTGAGGGGTCATTGACTAAGATGAGCTTTAAAAGAGTAACTTGTGCTCAGTGAGGCTATCTCAGTAGTTAGTCACTCTTAATTATCCTTAATTGCTCAGCATTGCTCATGGAAGAGGTCACAGAGGGAGACAGGGCTATGGCAACTTGTGTGACTCTGACAGAAGAGGAGGCTGTGATCAGTGCTGGCATAGGACAGAAACCTCTGGGAAGATGTAAGAGGTACAGTGAGCCGCAGAAAAGTTATCCAGGCAAAACAAGAAGGTGTGACATATCTATTGTTTCCATTCTGCAAGCTTTAAAAGGTATTTGCTTATTTTGTGATGTCATCTCTAAGGACAGTCATTTAGGGCAATAGGGTGCTGTCACTTTCTGGCAATATCAAGCATTAAAATGTCAGTTTACACAAATACACACATACTTCTGAGATTTCAATGTAATAAACACTTATAACACAGACAGCCTTATGTAGCATGCAAATAAGGCCTCTTTAATTTCCTTTGAGTACTCTGAACTTTTGACAAAAGATAAACCAGAAATGGCTAAAAATTACTTATGATCACTACTGGTGTATGATATTCTCTCCTTTTATGTAAGTGTATCCTACAGTCATTATTCTGACAAAATTCCCCTTTGAAACAATTAATCTCTTACATAAAGAAGGGGAAAGTGCACTTCCTATAGAGGTAATTGTTTTATGTAACTTGCTGCTAATTAAATATTTACTCTGCTCTCTGAAAGCCCACTTCATTGTAACTTTGAAAAATAAGAGCCACAACCAGTTTTTCTGGTTGAGGAATTTTGTTTCCTGGTAAATAAGATTAAATAGTGCCAATAAAGTTGACACTGCAATTTGCCAGGGAGAACTATGCAGGCAGCTATAACAGAGCAGAAAAGTATTGCTCTGGGAAAGGATAATTTTTATCAGAGGTTGATCAGGGTTGGAGAAACACTTGGTTAGCTGATGAAATATGTGAATGATCATAATATATGAGGTGAAGTCTGTACCAGGCTGCTTTAGCCCTTTACTCGCCCATTTATGTTTATTGTGTGTGAATTTGTTACAGAGCTGAAGTGCCCCTAAAAGTCTGCCAGAATTACCTGTAAGAGAAGTGAAATTCAAAGTGAAAGTAATACATCACCACTTTATTTTCTGGGTTTTAGGAGGATAGCACTGTAGGTATATTAAAAACTAATATGTCCAGGACACTTGGGTTGGCACCGAGACCAATAGGTATGGAACAGCCCATATCTCTCCCATTAAATGCCCTTTTCCTCCAGAATAGGGCAATCCCCTTCAGCCTCTGTCCTTGCCCCAGGCTGACATCCAGATTGCTCCAGGGACAGACAGGGGGACAGTTTGACAATAGAGATTATTGATTTTCACTGCCCAGGAAATATTCACTGGCAATGCTAATGTAGGTAAATCCAGAATCATTGGACAAATTATTTCTGAAACACTAATTTTCAAAGCACTTAAAACTGATAGAGAAAAAAGGGATAGTTCATTAAATGTTTCACTACTTTAACACGTATCAAATTTTGTAAACTTAGATTTGTCAAAGTCACTTCTTTCTGCTTCCTCACAAATTTGAGATTTTCTTTGCCCCTTAGTTTCCAGAACCCTTTGCAGCTACTACATTTTTTTTTGTTTTAATTTTCCCATTTCTAGTGGTCCCTCAAGAGTCTAGGAGAAAAGAGCCAGTGCAGGAAAAGTGAGAGAAAATAGTATGGAAACAGCATATATACCTTCAAATATCAGATATCGAAAAGTGGGCCTAACTTAAAGTTTTATTCCTATTCTTTTTTCATTATATCTTTAGGTATTTCAAAACTTGAAAACTTTAGGGCCAAATGCAGTCAAGAGCTCGTCATGTGGATATAATCCTGGTATATCCCTCTTTTCCTCCTGTCTCAAGAGGCAAGAAATAAAAAGCATGGTGTTATCCATTTAGGCCTGAGACTGTTTCCCATCTATTCCTTAACTGTTTTTTGATATTTCTGTGTGTTTTGTGACAAAAATCAAATCATTAATGGGGTATGGGAATTCTCATCTGTGATGGATCTCATGAAGAAGATTTTTCAGTCAGGTGGAAATTATTGCTATATTCACCATGTTAATGATAACAAAACCACACAAAATCCTTAGTAAAAGAATGTCTGCAAAAGTAGAAACCTGCTGAACAACTTCAGCTTGGTTTGCAGTACTTTTTTGTTGTTGTTCATAGAAGACAAACAGAAGTTTGGACAGTCTTCTGGACAGGAACAAAGTGAAGCCAAGGCTTTTGAAATGGCTTGGAGCAAACATTAAGAAGACAAAAGCATGAGGGAAGACTCGAGGCTGCAATTTAACTGAACCAAAAGATTACCTTTTTTTTAAATTATTATTTTAAATAGGCATGTTGTATTATGTTTAGATCAGCTTGACATAAAACACCACAGACACTTATGCTAATAGATTAATTCAGGACAAGATGACTTTTCTGACTTTCCTGATGACTTTCAGGGCTGAGAACACCATGAAATAATTGAAAAGCAATACTTGAGTATATGAGTATAATCAACAGCTCTTGTGAAAATGCTTTTTTCATCAGCAGGCCCTTTTTGTTACAACAGGGTAAACCACTAGAATTGTCTGAAACTCATATTTGGTGATCAGAATGCAGCTTCTTCTTAGATTTCCTAAGGCTGGTTTGCTTGGGGGGGAACCTCAGCATAAAATTGGCAGCACGTTCTCAGGGGAGCAGATCCCAACTGCTGAAGTGATCACAGTTTGTATACCATATTTCATGAACCAAAGTTGATTCTTTATGTATTTTATGACAGGTCCACTGGTTTTGGCACACTCTGTTGCTGTGTGGTTTTGGCTTTCTTTATTAACAAATACTTGGATTTTGTATAGCTAGAAAACAGTCTTCCATACTCATTACATTTTTCTAAAGAGGAAATAATTGTTTGTTGAACTGTGATATAGTATATATCTTTCTACACTTTTTTTTTAACTTATCATGAGAAATTGTGTAAGTCACAAAGCATCAGAGCTTCATTCCACTTACAATATAATTTTCTCTAGATTTGAGCTTATTTATTATCTTCTATAGTTACAGGAAAACCAGGGCTCTGTAAATCTCCTTTTAGAATGAAGAAAAACCCCACAAACCCATTCCAGAAACTACGTGCCATTTTTTAAGTGATATATGATAATGTCTTTTGTCTCGTAGTGGCGGCATACATCCTTAGCACATGAGATGACTTTGAATGCCGTGGTTGCTTTAGTCTGCTGGTTTCTGAACAAATTCATATGAGACTCAGCAGCCATGCAGGTAAATTGTTATAATCTGTCTTTTTGGTTTTGGGGGTGGGTCTTAAAGCAATGTGAAAGCAATGAGCCATCTAGTTCACCTTTCATTCACTTAGGGAAAGATGATTTATTGTTGTGTGTGCAAATGACCAGTCTTCTGTCTCCTGGCTTCCACTAATACATGGACTTTAAAAATGGCCAAATAATAAGCTAAGAAAAGGACCTATAATGACAGCACATTATTTCCAAACTGACTGATTTTTTCAGAAAATAAAGGTAGCCTATATTGCTGTATTTATTCATGAGTTTCCAGAAAGCCAGTGGTTGGAAAGCAAATTGACTGAGTTCCTCTAAGGGACTGCAGCAGTTAGTGTAAGGGGGTAGTGGCAGATGTGGGATTTTGAGAGCTCACAGGAAATTTCAAGTTCTAGTAACCCATCAAGAAGAGACTGCGATACCTGAGCTGTCCTTTCCCTGAACCTGGTCATCTGGGTAGTACACTACCCAGTAGTCAGAGTTTTAACAAGAGATACCATCACTACAACAGCAAAGCTACCTGGTTTGGTAACAGGTCTGAAATCCCCTAAGGCAGCCAAATGGTGATTTCGCCAAATAACTTTCATGCAGATTTTGAAAACTGTGAAAAGGAGACAATAGTAACTCCTTCAATAATTTTTAGCAGTTGAAGCTGAAGATAGGCTGTTTAAGCAGTTACTTAATAAGATAGATATAAGCTTTACTTTCAAAAGCCAAAATCATCTTCCTGTGATTTGCAAGGGCTTTGTCTTTTAAGGGAAGAGCAGTTCCAGCTTACTCAGCTTCAGCATACACGTAGATGATGGGGTGATCTGTGAACAATGTCTTCCTGAGGACATGCACCCTTTCTAGCATTCTGCAAAAGAGCATACCTAACTGTGATAGCAATCTGAGGAGGAGGAGGAGGTGGAGTTTGGGACTAGTGGGTTCTGGCTTTCTATATCTTATGGAAAAAGTTTTATATTTTGAGAACATGCTCAGAGAACATCAAGATAGACGAAATAGATAAAATCTGCTTAGAGAACACAATCTAAATCTGAAAATAAAATAAGAAGCAAACCTCAGAATTCAATGCCTGAAGATCCTGAAAGCAAATCAAGAGTGACCTGACTACAGTGCTGGTGTGGCAAAATAAAACAGCAGTGATACAGCTCAGCCCTGACCTGGAAATTCTTCTGGGGGAAAAAAATCCCACCAACCAACCAACCAACCAACCAACTGCAAACAAAAAAATCCAAACAAACAAAAGCAAAACAAAGCAAAACAAACAAACAAACAAAAATACAACAACAACAAAAAAACCCAACAACCCCCCAAACAAATAAAAAATCCCTTCCAACTAAAAATACCCCTAGTCCATTATATCCCAGGATCACTGGAGTCTTTTTGTTCCCTCAAAAACACTCCTTCCTTTTGGGAGAATTTGATGAATGAAGTTAAGCTTGTGTGCTCCTGTGGCTCCTGTCAGGATCATGCAGTGCTCTGTGCAAACAGAGTGAGAGGCAGTCTGCCTTCAGGGGTTTGCCTGCTCTTTGAAGGTGAAGTGTGGAGATTTGTGTTAGCAAACAAATAAAAGGAGGAGGAAATACTGAGGGACGATGGCAGCACTGGAGAACTGCTCATGTATCCGCAAGATAAAAGTAGTTAATATCTACTGAGGTTCTACATCTCTCATAGGTCTGTAAAATCACAAGGAACCATGATGGACACCTGTTTTGTCTTCCTTCTTCACAAACGCCATTTCTCTCTGCTCCTGCACTGAAAGAAAATACTGTTTCTTGCTGTATTAATCACTGTTGTTAACTTTGAGACTTGCATTAATTACTTCGTTCAATGTTTCCTTGGAGGATTTCTGTCTAAATCTCTTTAGACTAAGTATTTAAATTTTAACACTTGACTCTCATGTAGAGAATGTTTAAAGCCTTATCCCAGGTGAAAACCTGAAAGTATATATTTCCTTATGCTCTTGTAGCTGTACTTGTGCCCAGTGGACACCAGACGTTCAGCAGTGTTGAGCAGTCATATTGGTTTGAATCTCTGTATGATCCAAAATGATTTCCTCTATACAAATTGCATTCTTCAAAAATATTTTTCAAATGGTATCCATTGGAAAGTGAAGCCTATGACTTAGTTTTTTATCAAAGCTGGTTTCTATTTTTAGATTATGCAAGAAATAGTCTAAGAGGCTGAAGGCTCTTTCAAGGAAATTCCAACACTCTGCATGTGCCCCTGCTTGGACACATGCTGTCATGGAGAATAGGGAACTTTCATTTCAGTTTAGCCAAAAGTTTCAAATTGCATGCAGTATTTAAGGAGTCATTGAGTGAGAAAGAGAAAACTAGGGATATTATTGAGCTATGATGAAGAACAGTATTTCTTGGAAGCATATCTCTCAACATGAGAGTTAAGTGGAGATGAACCTATTACTTTCTTAGCTAATCTTTGATTAGATCACATTTACTACATAAGTATTGTACAACAATTACAGGACGAAACTTCCTTTAAAACAGTACAGAGTGTGGATAAATGAGTTGATATGCTGTATTGTCTTTGTGAAAAATCTGAAGAGTATTGCTATCCCTTTGTGTTATTTTTCCCAGCTGAGAAAGCAGGATGTGAGTGAGCAGGTGCTGAGCTGGTACAACACAGGGGAAAACCACTAGCATGGTTTCTGAGAGAGAGCTGAGATCCTAGAATTAATTTCTTTTCTTGGTCTGGACTAGACCAAATCTACTGATAAAAGTGTGGAAGTTTTCCTCAGGCGTTTGAAAAAACAAATGGGGAAGAGCTTTTGTCCTGTGTGTACTATCATATTTTTCCCAGAAATTCTTGCTTCAAACAGCAACAACTTAGAAGAAAAAGTACAGCCTGACAGCTAAGTGCCCTGTGTACAATTATAAGTGCACTGTGCACTGCTTTGCCCTATTCAAAGCAGAGTTCTGGTGCTTGTTGTCTCAGTCCAGAAAAGTGGAACTCCAAATCTCTCGCTGGTTTTGCTCCATAAAACAGCATTTTGTATCATAACAAAGTTCTGATGCAGCCATTGGAGATATTTCAGGTAAGAGTGGTCGTTTATCATTTACCCATTTAAAGGCCCCTGTTCTCAGACTGAGAGGCTTTGGGGAAGTGGGGACTAGTTTTCCCTCACCTGCACTGTAGATGACCAGGCAACCTGTACAAAATGCAGGCTCACACCACTTAGCAGATTTTTCACAGTAGGATGCAAAGCAGCATCTGAAAGGCAGTGTCTGCATGCTCTCCTCACAGGTGCAGTAATGATTGCTCAAGTAATATGGTCCCTCCCTGTGCAAAAGCCTGCTTTAACCTCTGCTTTCAAATGGTTTTAAGCTGCTGCCACATGTCAGGCACGTAACAGCTAACACGTTGTTAGAAGCATACATGCTAAAGCCAGTCAGCTCTGACAGCTCGAGCAATAAATGCTGTACTTTGGAAGGGAGAGTGATGCTGCCTACTGGCCCCTGCAGCCCTCATTATCCATAATATGCTTATGGGAGAACTGTTCTGTGTGTGATTACCAGAAAAGAAAAAAGCTCTGCCTAATTTTTTTTTATAATTATTATTACGGGGTTGTGAAGATAAGGTGGTGTTCAGACTCTACAGACAGGGATTTGCTATAAGAGTTTGAAGTGCCTCTTAAAGCTTCAGAAATAAATTTCTCTTTTCCTTTTTTATGGCTATGATAGTGTTTTGCAGAAATTAATGGCCAGGTTTTCAAGTGAGTGTCAATTCCCAGAGAATATAAGGATGACCAGGATAACTCCTTCAAAACAAATTGAAAACCTACCTAATCCTCATACATCACTTTGTTGCCTATAGAAAATAGATTTGAAGAGTTTATGAAGTTTCATGTGATAGCAAAGACTCTTTAAAAGGCAACCATTTAAATGACAGAAAATGTATCATCAGGAGGTTTTGCAGGTATAGGGAATGTAAGGAAATATAAAATGCTATAATATTTCATATGGTGTGACCGTTCCCATCCAAAATATAAAAATTATGACCTTGGTAAACAGTGTTATTTTAATCTCAAAATATGTCCAATTACAAGTCAGGACCTTATTCTACTGAAAGATCATATCAGTATCTACTATTTTGGTAAAATCCATCTTTTTCTTTAACAAAGACTGCTTTCACTGAAATCAGAGTCAGATGCTTTGATTTTTCTGTAGCATGAATGAGGCTTTTTTGTGTATGTTTGTTGAAGCTTATTCATAGGAAAATTTCAAATCAGCATACTTTTTATTTAACTTTGGTTTTAAGTATATCCTAGTTGTATTGCAAGGTCAACAGTGGAATATTCAGACATAAAAGCACTTGAAATAAATTATGAAATCTTCTGCCCTTTTGTCAATTTTCATTCCTGGTGCTACAGACTTCACAAGTGACAGATTTTTTTTCCTGTTTCCCTTTACATTTTGCCTGATAATCAGTACAAATAGAGATGCTGGCCAGATTCAGCTACGCAAGTTTCATTTTAACTTTGAGATCTATAGTCACTCAAACACTTCATATATGATTTTACAAAGTTAAAACAAAATGCAAAATTTTTTTGTAGCTAAGCAGAGTTTGGCAGTTTCAGGAATTCAGGTCTAAAGAAAAAAAGAAAATGACAAAATAAAATATGGATGGATGTTTGAATTCCAGGCTACAGATATTCCAGTCTTTTCTAATAAGAATACTGAGGTCTAGATAGTATATTGGGGATTGAGAAAGGTGACAAAAGCAACAAGAAACATGAAATAGGCTGTCTTTTTTAACCTTTGCTTAGTTGAATCTGAGTGAAAATAAATCCAATTACATAAAATATATTTTTTTGGAGAACAAATGGAACATTCAATCTTCCTCTGAAATTAATCCAGAATTTTTGTCTCTGAACATACAATTCTCAACATCCCTGTAATTTTTCCACTAACACATTCTTGCAAATAAGCAAGATTGGATATGAGGTCTCATCCTCAATAAAGAAAAATATTTAGCTATTATTTCCCTAGCTCATGTGGAGGTACTTGCAAAACTCATTGTTTACATCATATCTTTAGATCTCACATGAAATTTCCTATCAGTTCAATACATTCTTCTGTTAATCACTAAAATTTCTAATTTTAATTTCATCTTTCAAAAAATCAAAATATGCAGGAACAACTACTATGAATGACCAGTTTTCTGCAGAGCTAACTGTTGTGAGCAGGACTATTCCTGTCGAAGGGAAATTTGAATAACTTGTGTTTGTGAATAATTGTGTTTGGATAACAATGCAGTGATATTGGAAGTTTAATTCTAGACACCCACCCTAAATATCTAGGAACACCAGTCTTTCTGGATCGCTAAAGCAGAGACAGTTCACTATAGAGCACGGTAGTTTAGGGACTTTGATTCTCTTGTTCTGGAGTGTATGGAAGGAAAGCTGTTTCAATGAGTTGGATCTGGTTGAAAGGTCTGATGCTTGGCACTGTAGGTGTGGGCAAAAGTGGCATTTTCCTAGCCCGGCTGAGTTCCTGGGTGCAGCAGATGTCCCCAAAAGACAGGCTGCAAGTCGTCTGTCTTGTCCATTTCACCCTGCACCAAAAAACTGCAGAGTACGAAACTCTCCTTTCCAACTAGTCTGGGAATCAACTCCTGAAAAAGATGAGGAGATAGAGATAAAAGGAAAATAAGAACAAAAGACGACACCTGGCAAGCAAGAGCTACCTGATTGTACCCTTTTCATTAAGACAGAATAATTCAAATTTGCTTCCACCCCTGAGAAGCATTCCACAAATCCTTCTCACACTCATCCTGCTGACTCACTCAAGCCATGGAGAGTTTTTCATAGTAAATATTAACCTGTCCACTGAAATGTATCCTCTTAATAGTTTCAGTTTCTTAATTAGTGGTATTGACAATAACTTTAATGCATTATTTAATCAAAGCCACTTTCATCAGAATCTTTAACATATTTTGAAACAATGAATTTCAAAATAAAATTTTTCTTTTTTGATTCCTAGCAGTGGAAAATGCCTCTCATTTTGCATTTTGAAGCAATTCCCAACCCATAAGAAAATCCATTAAAATGCAAATAAATAGTCCTCTTACATATTGAAGGGTATACATCTCCATTTAGTAACCCTGGTAAGAATGCAAATAAGTTGATGGAGCTGCTCTGCTTATGTAGCAAACCCAAATTCAAATACATGAACAGGCTGAAAATGAATAAAAACTTCCTTTCCAGTCATGGTCACTTCACGGCTGAGGATATTGTAACTCGCAGATAGTCCTTAATCCAGGTTAAGTGGTTGCTTACCTTTTGGTTTATGTAAGTGGCTTGCATAAGGAAAGGGGAAGTCTGTTTTCAAATCATTCTGCTTCTGATTAGCTCTGCAAAGTCAACAGAAGCCCTGTATTTCTCAACAGAAAGGTACAGGGATACTTTATCACAGTTGTGACCTTTTCACATTATTTTTCGCTGCTGTCTCGCTGAAGTTGACATTCCAGTTCTAGCACTGGCTACTTGTTCACAGAGTTACACAACACCTAGTTTTGTGGACTGGAAGGGAGAAGGGTGGAAGGAGAAGAGAGGCAAAGCACAATCCATGGCAAAATAAACAATATATACATTTTTTCCTCATTAAATAATATTTTTTAAAAAGTCTGTTGGAGTGATTTTTGGGGAAAAAAATGGGTGCCAAAAGGCTTTAGCTGTCTATTGTGCTCATAAAAGGGTAAGAAGAGCACAGAATGATGCCAAAGGAAGGGGAAAGGAACAGGTCAGGGTTTTGCAATTGTACTCTCACCATGGCTTCTTTACCTTACAAAGGTGAAGCACCTTGGGGCTTGAGCATGTACTCCACTTTCTCAGTGAGGATAGAAGTATATTGTCCCTGGTTTCTGTTTCATGATAGCAGCCCTGAATCTGGCACCTGAGTCATCTCCTCAACGCCAGTTTTTTCTGCAATGAACTCACAGGACTCAAAACCAGGAGGTTTGAGGTGAGCTCAGTATGATAATATCATGACTCTTGTGGTAGCTGGTGTTTTCCTGAGTCTACACCAGTCTCAACTTTCAGCTAAGAGGAAAATTTTCCTGTAGTTGCAGGGAAAAGCTTAAAAATGTAATCCTAGTGAACTTCTGAGGTTTCACATGAAAAAATTAAAAAAAAAAAACAAAGAAAAAGGTTTTTAAGCCAATAATTTTTGTGTGTTTGCTTTTACTTGTCAGTCCATTTCATTTTTGTTTGGAAATCAAGGACAATTTGCTTTAGAGAGTGTAACAGTACAACATAATACACACCACGTGTTTTTTTGGTATGACTATGCAATGAATTTAACATCTTTCATTATGATTTTCTAAAGGTGGGATTGCAACTGTGCTGTTGGATGATCTCCAGTGATCTCATGAGTAACATGCTCTAATTACTTTGTTAAAAAAATATACAGTCTTACGCAGTCTCTGCTCACAAGATTCTGTAAAGCATGATTGAATGAAGAACCTCATGGTTTATGTGAAGTGATAGAAATTGTTGGTTTTAAAAACTGTGCCAACAGGACTAAAGAAAATTCACCTCACCAGGAGAGAAAAACTTCTGTTTACTCTAAGAGTGAGGAAAGTCTTTCTAGAATTCTGGATTGCTGTTAGTGACCTCATTTCAGCTTTTTTAATGTTCAAAAAGTGTTCCTGGAGGAGCTGTGTGGGATACGTCACAACACACAGCCACAAAACAGGCTGACTCTCCTCCACCAACTGGAACAGCCAAATAACTGGCCTTTTGTTTTCTGCCTTCTGGAAAACATCCGTAACCTTGTCTCCTGGTACACATTTCTAACCTAAACTATGCATTCACTAGTTATTGTAGCAATTGTCAACTTCCTCTAACACTGAAATGCTTGTGAGGAATTCACCTGCTCTTGTGTGAGAGTCAGTTGTCATGGACAATATCCAAAGGATTATTTATACACCAACTGCACAACACTGACTTTTCTTTTGTTCTTTCCTTAAAATATTCAGGAGAGGCAATGCCTGGAAAGGCCTAAACAGGCATTAAGGGATTATTCCTTTGCCATGCCTCCTTTAAATACCGTGCTGACATTTCCCTAAGCAAATGAATAAAACTGCACTTGTCAAAGTTAGTTTTCATTTCAATCAATACTAGTGTGAAATATGAGAGGAAAATAATTTATTATTTAGTTCCAAAGATTATTTCAGGTAGAGACCGTAAAAAGAATGAGGCTCAGTATTTTTAAAATAAGCTCCTGATTGAGGAATCATTCATTCATTCTGTGAAAAAAAGACAGACTATGAAATTAATGCCATCTTATACAACCCAGTCATGATCACTGTCTTTGGCCTTAATAGAGGTTTCTTTGTTTTTTGTAAATAGTGGGGTTTATTATCCATTGGTCAGAGCTAGAAATCTGTTCCTTACCAAGAAACATCATTGCCAAAGCTCAAAATTTGCTGTGGAAGAAATCTGGCTGTATGCTAAATCTTCTTAATATTTGGATATATGATCCTCAAGAGCCTGTAGGGATACAAAAAGTTAGCACTGGGCAGGGTCAGTGCCACAGAGAGTTATCATTTCCTTGATGTTTATTGCAATTCGGCTGCACAGGTGTTGGTAATTGTGAGATTGGACCACGTGTGTGTGAGAGAGTTAAACGCAGGTGCAATTTCAAAATCTTGCCCTGGTGATGTTGGGCAGGAGCAAACGAATGATACACAGAGGTGCCGGCGGCGCCCGCTTGCACGCACACAGAGGTGGAAGTTGGTGTCTGATTCTGAGACAAAATGAATATAACATTTCACACGGGAATGTGTTGCCCTTTTTATCTTCTTCCTTACTGAGTCTCCTATGTTCAGTCTAGCCTCAGTCTTTAGTGAAATACTGCAGCCTACCAGCACTCAGTCTGTGTTTAAAAGAGAGACAGTCCTTCATTATTTGAATAGGTGATTGTGCTTTCCTGTAATCAAAGCTAATAGAAGTAGCACTCTTGTAGGAGCAATAAAAATGGCTTTGTAAGACAAAAAGACAATTATTGGCAAATTTTTAATAGTTTTGGCTGCCTTGACCACTTTGAAGTCCCGCCTGTGAGAGGATCTGGGGGAAGACAGATCTGCAACACTTTGTAGCTGAATCAAAAATCTGCAGACTGCAATTTATGAACCTTACCATTATGCAATTGGTCAGAGGAGCCACTTACTGCATTTTAGATAATTCACCATTTCATTTTTTTGTCATTTTTCTTACAAATTTGTATCAGAACTTCCTGTGAACTAACTGGTAATTACTATGGAGGTGTGTACGTATGTGTGTGTTGGTGCTTCAAAGATACATCTATATAGTACATATGGACAGAAATTCCCATTTTTTCATCATCTCAGAATAGTACCGTATTTTATCTCTGATTTTATCCTCCAGCTTTAATATGTCCATTTCAGAGTAGAATTGCAAGCCTTTGTGAGAACTCCTAGAGATCAGGTCACCTGTAGACCAAAATTTTTTATGTCAGAATCAATAAAGCTCCCCCCAAACCTCCAAAATCACTATTTCATGCTCCATCAACATTTCAGCCAAGGTGCCGGCACTCTGGTTCACCATTTAGCTTTTTCCAAAGACATTAAATTTTGAAAGTAATTAGACATAAGCTTCACAAGACCTCTACTTACTTTACCATTTGCTTAAGCGATAAAGCCTAAAAGGACAGTTTAATTTTGAGTAAAGCATCCAACATGAACACCTGAACACAACCCTCCTTGGCTAACCTTTACTTACTGACTGATATTTAGCATATTGCTGTCTGTAGTTTGCAACCATCAGGAAAAGGTTCTGACAGTCGAACCATTCCCTATTCTTTTAGCATCCCATTATTAATGCTGGTGTCTGTTCCTGACTCTTTTCTGAATTACAGACAAGTTCTCCTAGCTACAAATTATCTGTAATTATGATTGTCCGTGGGTTTCAGTGACATAAGAAACATTCTGAAAAACCATCAAGACGGACAAGACCCATTTAAGCATTTGGAAATGAGTCTGATGTCTAACAAGAAGAGTTTCTAATATTAGAGAAATCAGGAGCCTGTTCTACAGATCTTCACAACTTTTTACCGATCTTTTGGAGCTGCGTGTTGGTAGTTGGATGACAGCTGGAAGGATGGGGAGCAAAAGAGGAGAGAGACCGTCATATTGTGACGTCATCTTCGAATTCATATTCCATCGGTGACTTACTATTTTCAAAAGATAGT
This sequence comes from Drymodes brunneopygia, assembly GCA_013400955.1. Classification (NCBI taxonomy): domain Eukaryota; kingdom Metazoa; phylum Chordata; class Aves; order Passeriformes; family Petroicidae; genus Drymodes; species Drymodes brunneopygia. The sequence goes on from VZTZ01040289.1 coordinate 35,384, forward strand.
GTCTCTCTAAGATAAAAATTAGGTCAGATATGAATTGGGAGAAAGCATAAAAGGTATGACCTTTTAGCATAAAGAGTTTTATTTCATTTGCAGTCTGTGTTAGAAATGCCTATTTTGGAAAGTACTCTCAGGAAAGATGAAGAACTCTGATGCCTAAGCAGATTCCTGGTGTCTATTGACTTGCCTTCAAATAACTGAATCTTAATGTTATGAATGTATTTTCATATCTAGAAATAGAGATGCATAGAAATTATCTAATACAATATAAGTATTGTCTAATAAAATTATTTCTGCTGTTAAAGGGGACTAAAACGTGCTTATCTTAATATCTGCCTCTCCTTTTATTTTCCTCTGCTTCGTTTTCTTTGTATCAGTGGTACAGGATTCAGAAGTTCAACAGATCCTGGCTACATCAGCACCTCACTGTTGTAACCAGTAAAAGCCTTAAATCATGTCTACACAACCAAGAAGAATGTTCTAACAGGAGAGGCTCAGTAGAGCAACAGATGTTGCATAAGGAACTTTATCTGAACTGCAGTCATTTTCCTCCAGACCAATTTAGCTTGACCCCATGAGATGATTACCAATTAGCAGCTAAAATATAATAAGTGTGATCCCAGATTGCAGCTTTCACTTTAGTGTTACCTAAAGGGAACAGAGTTCCTGCCTCCTGACACCCCTCTGTTATGCAAACCAAGGTGCAGTGAGAGAACCATTGCAAAATTCACTTGGAAAGCTTTCTCCTGAGCCAAATTAAAACAATTCTTTGGATGCATGTTTAAATACCTACGTTGAAGTTCCAATCTTTGCCCTCCAGAAGGATGTACACAACTCTACTTTGCATCTAGAAGTCTGAAGGGAGATCATCTGATCTGCTTTCTTCCTCTAATGTAAGAGCAAGTCTATTTTTCCTGGTATTTTCCGGCTTGCTTGTAAAGTTGTCCAAAAATGTAGACTTATCACTGCCCACATAATCTATTCTAGTTTGTTCCCTCTTGGATATTACTTGCTTTACCAACATTTCTAATAAAGATTAAACTGAGGCTTCCTTCACACTGTTAAATCCACTTGTGCTCATCAAACCCAGATTGTCCTGTTCCCTTTTTCGAAACACTTCAGTACCCTTGAAGACTATACATTGCCTAGAGGGAATTTGTGTATTGTATATATATGTATGTACAGATGTGCATATATTCATGTATTTTTAGCTGAAACAAGAAACATAAAATCTATGAGCACTACCATTCATCCAGGCAAAGATGTGGAAAATGGGAGTTACTTTATCCCTTGATAAAATAATTATTTCTCAAAAATTTTAGTTACTTATCAACCCATTAACAAGGCTCTCTGATTCCTTTCTGTGCTCTTAAGTTTTCTATTGTGGTACTTTTTTTAAAAAAAGAACATGTTTTTTTTATAAAAGGATGCTTTGTTTTGATTTTTGTTTTTTGTTTTTGATTTTAGTTTTGTTTGATTTTTGTTTTTTGGTTTTTTGAATCTGATCTAGAACCTATCAGATATGATGAAAACAATATGCTGATTTCCCAGCAACAAAACTATCCTCATTTTCAACTTTCTTCATACCAGTGTAGGCACTGGTTTCTGAACATTCTAATTTTTCTGGTACAGTACTCAGAAAATTGCTCCTCCAGCAATGTAGGCTGGGGTACATAGATGAGCTTAGGATATTCTGCTGGTATAGGAATATAAGTCTTGGCAAATTTTGTGTGCATCAACGGTAGGAGAGAGCATGACATTACTGGTGGCATCCCTGGGAATAAATGAGCAGAGGACTCTGAGTTTAGACTCCAGTGCTTTGGTTCCTTTAATTCTTATATGTGAAAGAGAAAGAGGTTTGATGTTGGTTTTAATACTTTAGCCTGTGGGCTGCTGAAATAATTTTTAATTTGGTACAAGTTTATTCAATAAGTCAGTGTATTATTGACCAGGTTTAGTATTCTATATTGTACCTCTAATGTCTCTTAATGAAGTTAATTTGTTTTTTCTGGTCTCTGCCAGGAAATGAAGACAAGGGATGAAAAATATTCTATTTGAAATTTGAATAATTAAAGGAAGATAATTTAGTGAGAGTTTCAATTTTTCACATAGTTTGTGGCAAGGAAAAGGAATCCAAAAAATGTCTAGCATAAGGAAGCTCTATTGAAGGATTTAGTTTCATCTATAATCCCCATATTTTTCTAGGCTATTATATGCAATTAGGCCAACTATAGCAATTTCCCAACTGACTTCATTTTTATTTAACTGAATTGCAGACAATACCATGAACTCATATTCCTCAAAACTAATAAGATTTTTTATTTAATACCAAGCCTTACAGAGTTAAGACACTCCACAGATGGTTAAACAACTGGCTAAACCTGCATTATAATTCCATGCCAAGTGATAACATTAATAAGAGGAAACACAGTAAGTTGCAGCTGATAATAATTATGGCAGCTAGGAGACCAAGTGTTTCCTTATAGCAGGGCTTTTACAAATCAAATACTCCTCTAGCCTCCTTCATGAAAATAAACTTATTGGCATGAGAAACTGGTGTTTTGTGTTGCTGCATTATACTGCAGCATCTAAACTTCTGGTGGCAATAGATCAGTTAACTTAGGCAGGCAAATCCAAGTTGTTAAAAAAAAAGTTTTGATATTTTCTTCTTAGTATATGCAATAAAAGTATTTCCATCTCCATCTCCTTTGCCAGGTTCTTCTCAGAAATAAAATAGCCAGAGTGTTATACAAAAACAAAATAATCAGAGTAATTATTGGAATAAATGTAGTTATAAGCATGAGATAAACCAGTAAATTTATTGCTATTGCGTACGTTGTGATTCATGATAACTTCAGCCAATGCATCTTGCCAGTCTCATCAGAGATGCTGGACTAAATTCTGCAGTGAATGGATTCCTGGATTATTATATATTTAGAAACCTTTCATAATTTAAATCACATTGCCTTTACACACCCATTCAACAATCTTCATACTGAAGTGTATAACCGGGTGTAACAATCTTCATTTGACAATGAAATTTTTAGGTTTTTGTTCAGGTACAAACAAGAAGAGAATTTGATTGATTTCCAAAGCATGAATTCTTCTCCATTTCAAAATCAGAAATGTTTTGTCATTTTATTTTTCCACTGGATATAAAAAAGAAGCTGAGCAACCCTGCTATAGAGCCATAATTGTCAAATTTAGCTCATGTACTATACTCTTATTGGTTTTCACCCCACATGAAATCACATGTTGCTACTTCTAAGAATCTGTTTTTCAAACAAGTTTTTGAGATACGACGGTGATAAAAAAAATCCAGGCTCTTTTGGGGAGGGACAGACACTACTTCTGAGAACACAGTCAAAGAAAATGATAATGATTCCATGTTTTACATCACTTTTATACCAGACATTAAAATAAATTTGATAAAATCAGCAGAAAACCTGAAATGTTTATCATGGCTCATAATTTCTTGTCTTCCTACAAAAATCCAGTTTCTTGGCATCCTTGCCTTACTGGGGATGGATATAAAGTGTTCTTCTTCATCCCATGTCTGTCTGGAAGGTCTTACACATATCAACAGAGAGGTAAATCAAGGAAAGCTACTAATGTAAACTTTTCTTTTTGCCAAAAGGACAACAAGTTTCTGATTTCCTTGTTCTAATGTGGATTACTACCAGTTTTTTAAACCTTTGATCAGTAGAGATCTCCAAAGGAGGTTATAATGGAAGGAAAATAGCATGTGAGTTCCATGAGCAAAGACTCCTTAATTCAGAGAGGAAAAAAATGTTATATTCTTCCACGATGTGAAGGATGGACTATGAACACTGAGCAGTTAATCTTGATGTAACTTTCTATTGTCTCTCTCATCCTTGCTTTGATTTTAGTAACACAGTCGTACATCCCCTTCAGGGATCACAAAGCTTCCAGACAAGTGTAGCAAACATTTTTTTTAGTCTTGTAAATATTCTGGTTGAAATACCTCATTTGCTAGCTGACCACAACTTTGTTTTCCCAGACAAATGGCTCAGGATTCTGTCCTTTGACTGAAAGCAAGTTCTTGAGCTAAGACCAAAAATTGAACTGAAAGATTATTCCTGTCCCAATTACTGCTTCTTGTTTTAATCAACAGAACTTTATGATACCAAATCTCATCCACTTTTTGTCTAAGAATTTGGGAAAGGGAATAGTTTATATGCATGGGAAAAAATTTGATTCTACAGTACTTGTGGCCCTTATTCTGACTGTCAGACTTGGCTTATTTCTTTTGAGAAGTCCATGATCTCTTAAATATCAAGAATTCCACATAATTTTCAGTATTAAATGGTGAATTTAAAAAATTGACAGAAAATACAATGAGATAAGGTATGTAGAAGAAAATAAGAGTGAAGTGGAAACCTGGTGAAGATAACATCAGGGAGTCATCAAAGTCAGAGATAGAGAAAAATTCATTAGGTGATTTTTCTCAGCAGGGCACAGCATGAGACCCTGGCACAAAGGGCAGGGAGAGACAGTTCACTGACTTCAACAGATTCACAGCAGATTCTTATTTGGACTGGTTTATTTTCTAGTGCACAGAAACAGCAGCGTGTGTGGGAATAGTTACTTAGCATGCTCCCCAAGTATAGGTGTAAGTGTCAGCCCAGGAATGCTCACTAAATGAATGATTCAGTTTGTGCACTGTATCTGCTCGCCACACTGCTGAGCAGCATCTCCCAGCACGCTACTAGAGAAAAAGAGAGAGTGCTTTCCTTTTGAAAGTAGAAGAAAGGAAAAATCTCATGGGTTCAGTAGGTGTTACTATTGCTTTTGGCAGGCCCAACCTGGCTCACTGTATCTAGTTTTGAGCTACTCTTAAGGAAATGCTGTACTGGCTTGACAAAGAATGTTCTGCTTTTCATATGTGACTTACAATCCTGACCACATGAACAAGTGAATGCTTACTAGTGATGTGGAGTTTTAGGGTTTATGAGAAGTATTAGCTACTAACTGGTATCAGTTTTGATCAAATTTAATGCAATTGGAAGGAGTTCACCAACCTTTCTGAACAATTCAATGTTCCTGTCAATGGAGGTGGGGTTTGCTACTACACTTTTTCCAGAGGGAAGGGTGTGCCTCCAAAGCATGTAAACCTCTGAATATTGTACCTTACTTTCCACCCCTGTAACAGCTGAGTATATTGCAGCCTAAGGCTGATTGACAGTCCAGAGACATTATTTTCATGAACACTGTTGAAAATTTGACTAGTCTCCCTGTCACAAGGACACGTTAGGATGTTGTGTTTCACCCCATTTTCTGAAAATGAAAATAATTAACAGCTGAAACATACTAAGAGACGTAGGGGCTACCTATCACCTGACCCCTCATGGTGTAGTCCAGAAGTACAAACACCTAATTTATCATGGAATAATTTCCTGATATCCTGTAGTCATGTTAGAAGCACAACATATTTGAACAATATAGTCACCTCGTTGGATGTAACTGAGTGTCTGTGCAAGGCAGCTACATCTAAGTAAGAAACAAATTTTGAAAGAACAAAGTGCAATGAATCTGCAGCATGTTTTGTCATTACAAATGTTTTGCAAGAAAATAAATCTAATCTTTGAAGCTTTTTCCTGGATTGTGATACTGCCCCCTAAGGGGAAAAGCAGCATCCTTTTTTTCTTTTGTCATGGCTGTGAAAAGGCTTCTGCCACAGCAGAGGTGGTGCTGCCGCCAGGATAATGTATATGCGGGGCCACATGTGGGCAGCTGTCATCACTAGCCTGAAAACTACCACAGATCTAATTAACGCAGTAATGGGTTTTCCACTCTTGTACTCTCTGAGTGACAGTTTAATAAGGAGCTCCACAGTGATCCTGTAAATCAGAACCAAACTTCATCTTAACGAGATACAGCTAAAGTGTTCCAAAAATTAATTCTGAGAAATTCAGTGTGTAGTATGTCCAGTCTATAAACATTATGATTTTTTTACATTAACTTATTATCTGTATTTGCAAATCATTCCATAACTCTGTGCTAGCAGTTTAAGAAAGATGCATGTCTTTATGAACTAAATGTTATCTGAAAAGAATTGAATATGTAAAATTCATAAAATTGCTTAACAACAGGATACTATTCCACAAATATAGTTTTGCACTGCAGAGAGCTATAGAACCAAAAGCCTTTAGACTACCAGTATTCTTCAATTTGGCCTCAATTTGGTACTTAATATGCAAATTTAATATCTGTAAAACAGCTGTATTGCAATTAATTGGATCCTGTATTTCAAGTGAAATAACTCGAAAGTAAGTCACAAAGCACAAGCTTGTTGATTTTTGATAAGGTCCATTTATGTTTTTGAGCCAATTACAACCCAATCCAATAAAGCGATTTTGAGCATACTTTGAAGTAGAGCAGGTGTTTAAAAGACTCATTGAATCATGATTTAAAGGGCACAAAGGATTAAAAATTATAGTTTGCTTATAGTGTAGATTGAAATTATAATTCCAAGGTACTCAAATTTCAGGATAGAAAAACATTACATTTTTTTCAGTCCTTTGCATCCTTGATATGTTTTATTTTCATTTGTCTTTCATGGATAAGATGCTTGCATGCAGACTTATAGGAAACATGAGCCAAAGTAAATCAAATTGTCTTCTTCCAATTCCAGAACCTCTAAAGGAATGGAAAGACATAGCCAAAGACATATATGGTAAGGAAAAAGTGAAATAAAATGCTTTTTAAAGTCACTACACTCTTCTCATGGATCTGGCAGTTGTTCCCAAAGGTTTTTAAATCCTCATATTATAGGCAGCTTAGTTGATTAATTTTAATTCCAGAAATCAAACATTCCTTTGTCTATTACTAATTAGTCTCCTAATGCAAAATCACTCTCTAAGTTCTGTATTTGAGTAAGTGCAGTCCTGGACATGTATGCACACACACAGACAGAGGTACACGGTGATGCACAAGTAGTTAGAGGTAGGATGGTAACACAGGAAAAACAAAGGAATTGGGTAGAAAGAAGTGTATTGTGAAAGGATATGAGAGTTACAGGGATGATTATTTCAAAAGATTGAATTCTCAGCCGTATCTGAGGCTCATCCCTGGGCCTAAAATGGAAATAAAAAGAAAATGAAAGAAAAGATTTTTCAAGTGGCAAAGTGTTATAAAATAGAGAACTAGCCAGTGAAAAATCTCAAACAGAAGTATTTCCTGCAAGTGTAAGCCAGAGTAGGTAATGTCATACTGATCCTTTAAAACCTTTAAAAGAGAAATTATCAGTGGAAATTTTAATAACAAACAGAAACAAGCACATAGCTAGATGCTGACTGCCCTGCAAGTTCTTCTAATTAGTAACAAAGTTGTAAGACGTTCATAATGGAGAAAATCTACCTATTATTTCAACCAAGAGGAAAAAATTCTGAGGCCTTCATATTAAAAGATATCTTGGGTATGCATGAGCATTGTAACTTCATGACTGTAACAGGGTGCACAAAAAAGGCCAGAATGCAAACAACAGCTTTCAGAAAGGCAGACTTCAATAAAATCAGAGAATTGAAAGGAAAGAACTTTTCAAAGGGTTTGTATTAGGAGAAGGTGTAAAAGACTTTAGTAATTTACAAGAATATCAAGGGCACAAAGCTGAGAAATTGTAATCTTGTTGTCATTTTAATTACAAAGTGAACAGCATGGAAAACAGACCCCGAGCCAAACTACTGAGGATGAATACAAAAATACAGCACAACAATTAAACTTTGGGTTAGAAAAACAAAGTCAGAAAAGGAAAATTCTGGAGAAAATAAATTGCAACAGAAACCAGTTACAAGTAAGCACTCCAGAAGCAGGATGAAAAAAAGATCATTAGTCTGGTCCTGCAGAGATTGAAAGTGATTGGCATATGATGCTGAAAATTTCTGAACAGTTAATGACTTTTTTCACTCTACCTAAAAAGCTCATTTGCTATCATAGTTAATATCAGGCATGAAGGATCAAGATTTCAGCCTGGTACAGCAAGGAGCAAATTGATACTTGACTTAATCAAATGTTTTCAAACTGCCTTCATCTGACTTTTTTTTTTCTTCTTCAGAGCACTGAAAGAATTTATAAATAAAAGCTCAGTGTTTGGTTGCATCTGAGAAGTTATGACAGATGGATATGAAAAAATAGCAAAAGGCGAAAGTGGTGCATTGCTTTATAGAGAAGGTTCTTTTATAAAATTGACAATATCTTAACTCACACTGCTTAAAAAAACATGGAACCAATTAGCAAGAAAACTGTGAACACACTGAGTAAAGCAGAGGAATGAATAACCACCAACCTTTGTGTCTTTGGATTGAATCACATCTAAGTAGCTTCATTTCCTCCTACAAAAGGTAAAGGTCTTATGGATACAGGAGGAGCATCACATGTGAAATTGCAGTTCCAGTGAGGTTTATGTGCCTTTCCTGGAAGAAATGTGGAAAAGCATTGTTTAGATAAAAATACCATGAGTAAATGGAAAGTTCAGAAGTTTCCACTCTCCAAAAGTCTCTGCATGATATAAAACTATAAAATATTTGAATGAATGACCTAGAGAAACAGGCAAAAGGTATGCTCATTAAGTATGAGGGGCCACCAAGGCAAGAAGATTGTAATTATTGTCATGAAATCCAAAGAAATCTTGTCAGATTTTAGATGGGATCAGGAAAAAATGTGCTATTTTTCTAGTGCAAGTTATTGCATACAGGCAGGAACAAGAAGAAGAGGCTATTGACTGAAAAAATATCTGCAAAATGACCTGATTTACAGAGAGTACAAGGATGAGTAACCTTTTTGCTGTTGAGGGAAGGGAGGGGTGAGTGGGTAGAGAGAGGGAAAAAAGCAATTTTCATGCAGAAAATTTGTGCCTATGACATTTAAAGTAGATTTTCTCTGATGTCTACATTACTGAGAGAAGGTCTCAGCTGGAATATTACAGCCATCCTTAGAAGCTACAGCAAAAAATCTTCACTCAAATGAATATTCTTTGGGATAAGCACATATGTAGAAAGCATGACATGCAGTTAAATATCAAGAATAGTGGTTTTGTTTGACCTGGAGAAGGCAAAAGCAAAATGAGATGTGCCTTTCTTCAAAGAAGTAAAAAAAGATTTAAAATAGAAAAATTACTGTGTTCTGTTTCTCTGTGACAGACTGCATTAAAATATTTGGCTTAATTTATGGCTTGTAACTAAAAAATGCTTTTAAAATTATTATGAATGCAGGAATATATTGACTAAAGTAATTGTTACAGTCTCTGTCACTGGAGGTCAACACAGCTTCTACATCAATGGATTAACTGGGAGTAGGAGTCTGCTCGCCTACCTTTAGATGCCTGTCTAGGATATTTAGATTCTATTTTCTGCACTCAACAAAATATAAAGGAAAATTTAAATAACCAGTTATTCTGGTCTGTTGTAGACCTTTACTTTAGGATGAGATTGATTTCTTCCCAGGATTGTTCTATTGACACTTAGGTGATTGTAGACAATGAGACAGATGCAAAGATCTGTGCTCCAGATACCCAGAAATTGTGAATTGCTCCCCTCAGAATGTTACAAGGCTTATCAGTTTTCATGGCTCTGGTACACGCACCATGCAGGTCCACGCAGGTCCACTAGCACTATTAATGAAGGATTAAGCCTAGAGCTTGGGTGCCAGGCATGCTGTGGCTCTGTTTCATGGTGTTCTGTATTATCCCATCATGGACCACTGCTGAAGCCAGAAGGGGAGAGCATGGTGCCTTTGCTCAGCTTTTGCTCTCATTTGCAGTCCAAGATGTGAAATTACTACTGGTGTAGACATTACACATGTATGACTGAGCCCACAATAAGTCAAAATCCTACACCATTAAGGAGAAAGAAGAAATGCAATGGAAAATTAAAATCTACTCTATTTATCTATCTGACTTGCTTTCTTTTTGGTTCACCTAGGACTTAATAATTAATTTTATATCAAAGAAGATTGAGATTAAAACCTCACATTTTTACAGTTTTCTAAAAAAGAAAATCTAATAACTTCCTTTTTTATGGATGTACTTCAGTAAATCTGAAAAGCATTCATATTCTTACTTTTTGTCGTTTTATATTACTAAAATTTGATTGAACGTCTCTGTATTGGACCTCTGTAGACTAGAGCTCCTGGAATATATTAGAAAAATCACAGTAATTTAAAAAATTCATCGCTATTCAAATGTTCAGACTTTTCACAGACTTCATATCAATTCTTATCAGGTATTTAATGTTTTCTTTGAAGTCCCCCTCCAAATATCCCTTATTATAGGGCTTATTCTGTTGAATTGTGCACATAATTCTCATTAGCACCAGTGGGAATTACATATGCACATCAAAGGAATAAAATTTTATTTGCCTAATAAAATTAGAGGAGCTGTTTAGAAATGTAAGCTTTGGAGTGTGTCTTGACTGTGTTTTTCTCTCTTCAGCAGAACTACAAGACTTCCCTTAGTTTTTAGTCTTTTTCATATTTAGAGGCAGTTTAAAAGGCTCTCATTCAGAGGAATAGCATNAGCATTCCTCAGCTCTTCTGAGAGATACTAACAGGTCTAATCTGCCCAAGGGTACGTAAGGCACAAAACAGTTGTGGCCAGAAATCCAGCTATGTCTGAGTCCTAGTCCTAAATTTGGGATTTGCAGAGAAGTGAGATTCTTGGACTGCAGAAATCCACAAAATCAAGCTGTGTGTTCTTGCTTTAATCCCTGTGTAAGTCAAAGGTGTTTAAGATCTTGATTCCGTTTGTGATTTTACATATCTCCTCATGGTTGACTTCCAGTGTGAGTTAGGCACAGTGCTTAAGTGTGCTCCTTTGACATGCTCTTTATTCCTTTTTCTTTTCACTTGGTGCTCATAGCTGCCCATAAAGGACGATATTCATGCCCCTACTGTTGTAGGCACCTATGTTTGGCGTAGTTCAGAGCACAGTTACGTGTCTTGCTTTCTAAGCTATCAGTGGAATAATTAAGGTAACTCTGACAAATGTTCTCCTGAGGCAGATGACAGGAGCACAGTGTACAGTCCATGCCTGCAAAGGTACAATACCCCAGTTAGACACCTGAAGGTATGGGGTAATTGTGTCCTTGCTCCCAGGCTGTTGTCTCTTAATGAAATTCCACCTTAGCAATTAGCCATAGCATGCTCTGAATTTCATCCCCAAGCCAGTTCTTATGCCTCCCAGCTGGAGAATAGCTCTGAAAGTCTGGGCAGCTAATGGACTCTCAAAATAAGAGATTGTTCTCAGCAATACTTGTGTAGCTGTTATTGCATATAACCTGTGGTGATAGTAAGAGCCTCTGTATCAAACCTGCGCGCTGAATCACGATCAGCTGTTCTAACACAATTGTTCTGGCTTTAGAGTTATATTGGCTTAATTTCCTTTTGTATAAAATATATTTTGAATGAAAGTATATTACCATATCCTTTAAAACAAGTAATGGAAAAAAAGTTATATCCTTGATAAGTGGTTATTATTATAACTCTTGTCATTGAAAAATTATGTCTTTTTATTCCTTTAATCTGAACTCCTTTACACTAATTCGCAACCATGGGACATTTACTCTCCACTATCAAATTCCTGTTTCCTCACTAGGCATGTATGAGAGGTTATCAAATAGCACATAAGTATTTGCTGAGATTTGACAATCAATAAATGACTTCTCAAATTCTCAAGCATCTTTCCAGCCTGTCAGCTGTTCTTGTGGCTTGTCTATGAAATCTTCTCAGTTTCCCAGTGACGTCTTTAATTGGTAACTTCTGGCTCCTGGTTTATATAAAGAATTCCTATGTGAGATGGAAACAGTGCCAAACACAGGTACTCTGACTGCCTTTACCTCCACAAACTGTACATGCATTCATACTATTTAAACCTCTTCTCAGTGATCCCTTTTTCCCCCTGAAAATTTAACCATTACAAGAAACCTACTGAGAGTAGTCACAGGCTCCTTCCTCACCTGGAAAAGTTGAGGGAAATAGAGGTAAAGCAGATAGAACAGTTTAAGAGTTGCTCCTTTGGTCTGACTACTCCAGCAGGATCTCTTGTTCTAATAGGCATCCACCATGCATCAGGCTAAAAGCTTCCTACAATTCAAGGTCTCAGCCTTAGACTGTATCCACAGTCTGGTGCTTGTTTGTTTTTAGTTTTTTTTCCATAGATAATTTGGTTTATTTTCAGCAATAGGAAGGTATAAACCTTATTTGACAAGACTGTTTTCCATAAACTTATGCCTACTGGCACTAACTACATTACTTTCCTTTAAATCTTTATTAATAAATTCTTATTATCAGTTTGCCCACACTTTACTTCAGGGTTTATGATAAGCTGACAGACATAATTAGTTTGATCATCCCAATTGTCTTTTTTCAATATTGGCTGTTCCATGAGATATTGAAAATCAACATTAGCTAATGTTAATGAGGGATTCTTCCTTAACTATGTAAGAGCAAGCTTTCGAATTATTCTAGAAACCCTCATTTAAATATGTCTAGCTCTTGTAACTATTGCTAAAACCTTTCAAAGTTACTGATGCTATAGAAAATACTTCATCATATGGTATGAATGGAGTACTCTGTTGACATCTTCTATCATAATATCTATTTCTGAATGCTTTGGCCTGTCATGTAATTGAAATTAAAGGGTAGAATTTGCCAAATCTCATTGATCAGCTAGATTTGGTTTTTCAGTCCAAAGATGAATCCCCTAATCAAGCAAAATAGTGATCAATACAACTCATTTCCCTTTCTTCTTTTTTATGCTCTTTGAAATATACTTTATCCTTAGATCTGTCTATAGATGTCCTTATGCTTTTTGAGAAAGTTTATCAGTTTCCTAGTTTTAGTTTATTGCTATAAACATCTTCTTCCTTTTGTTTGTATTTCTCCTTTAAATTTTATTATAGCTGGTTTTCCTTCCAATTTAGTCTTGGTATACTGTGACATTATTGGATGTCTATTAAAGTGTTCTGAGGCAATGCAATTTAAAACTTTAATCTTTAATTATATCCCTCAAATTATTTGGCTCAGGATTTATCCTTTGTTGAAATTTGCCTTTTTAAAGATACAATAAAATTTTTCATTTTATATTTTTTTCCATATAACAGAACAAAGCGTATTATGACCTCTTGTACCTCTGTATCAGCTCAATGAAAGGTCTAGTGAAGGACTCTTCTTACTCCAGATGCCAATATGTGATTAAACTCTTGTTTTCTAGGAATTACATTAAAACATTTCTGAAAATCCCAAAGATTCAGTGTTGGTGAATCAAACTGAAATTCTTCACAATGACATTTATATAGGAATTCTACAAATAAAGTCTCAGACTGAAAGTTGTGTCTGGCTTTTTCTTTTTTCTTTATTTGCTTTTTAAATAAACTGGATTAATTTAAAATAGGCCTAAAGTACAACATAAAACCTTCTTTTTTAGCATTTGCATTTTATTTTCCAATTTTCTATTATCAAGGCACCTACCAGAGAAGTTAAAACTCATTGAGCCGGCAGCTTCAAGAAAGTGAATTTTCAAATGTGCACATTCATAATGTATTTGGCCTTGAAGTAGTAATGTTTCTTATTGTAAGAAACCATTTTTTGTTACCTGAAATAAAAAGGGATTATTCATATATTGAGGTGTTAATTAGTGGTTTCCACTGATATTATGGGTTATTTATAAAATTTATCCATTGGACAGAGAGATGCATACAATAATAGTAACAGTCTAGTTCTCACAGTAAAAAACTCTGATTATTCTCCAGAGGAAGAGAATGTTTAAAAGTTTATTATATTCTCCATGATCAAAGAAAAATAAAAATTATAGTATGTGATGGAGATGGAAAATAATTTATCTTGCAAAAGGAGCATGAAACTTTCCTCTCAACTAGACAGATACACAGACTGTACTGGTTGGGCTTCTTGGCTGCCTCCCACACTGAACCTCCCACTTTACCCAGTAAAAATGCACAACTTTAAGACAGATGAATGTTCTGTCTGTGGTCTGAAACTAGCTTTAAAAGAATGTACCTTGCCACCTACTAATCCTACACAACTGCATTTCTGACTTCCACGGGCATCTGTGGATACCATTTTACAGGACCAACAAGGATCACAGAAACCTGCAGGTGCTATTTATCCCTGCTCAAACAGCCATAACAAGACAAAAGCATGCAATAATGTGATTAGCAGGAGTGAACTGAAAACCTCACGCCCAGGAAGAGTGTCACTTGCTCTTGTCTGTCAGGGAATGCTGTTCTTCTGCAGAAGGAGCTGGTGTGGGGTCATGCTGGGGACATCTGCCATCAAACAACTCCCTCCTGCTCCTGCATCTGCAGCTTGAGCAGCAGCACGGACAAAGGGCTTCCCCAAGGGCTTCCATCTGCAAAGCAGCAGCCACTCAGCACTAATACTACCTTTGATAGATTCTTCAGGGCTACCAACATGCAGAACAAAGGAAGAGAGAAAGTACTCATAAGTTAATTAATTTTCTCACTCTTTTTTTGGAAAAGTGAGTTAGCATTACTGCTGGCAGGTTTCAAATTTAAAGACTGAGCCTGGAGTCCTCGTTACCCACTGCAAGTTATTCTCATTGCATTCCAACCAGGACTGATGTACTCTGAGGGATGCACAAACCCTGCACATTTGCAAGATTAGAGCAGCTCCTAAAATGCTCAAAACTTTGTCAGAACTATTTCAAAGAGCTCAAAGACTTTCACTTGTCTACTATATAGTAGAGAAATACAAGCCATATATTAAAATATATCAATAGCCTTTATTTCTCCAGTTCTAGTTGGATTAGGAAAAGGGATTCATTATTTGGATTCTTCTTTTGAAACACCTAGGTTAAATAAAATAAATCTATATCTTTAAAAATATTTATCTATAGCTTTTATAATGTTTTCGGTAGATGCCTATAAACCAAAACTGCATAACGAAAATGAGTATTCTATATTCCTAAAAATTCCACACTAATAATTGTGAAAAAAGTCTTCAATAATCATACAGATTTGGTTATGTTCAGAGAAAGACATCAGTAAGGAGAAATTATTTCCAGTTTTTCTTGCAGATATCTTATGAATAGCAAAAGAGATCATTTCATTACCTTTTATTTTCTGTAAAGCAACAAATGAGATATTTTGGATTAGAAATGTATTAGAATGGATTAGAAAATATGATAAACATATTTGAAAAGGTTTTCAATGTTTTTTCTAGTCATTTCCATTATAACTGTGAATTCTTGAGTTGCAATAAAATTTTGATAATTCCCAGGGCCATACTTTTTACTGAAAAACAGTTGTCTTTGTAGCACATGAAATTAAAAGAGGTACAAATAAAAGTAGGATAATAAGGATCCTTGTAGTTGGATTCGGATAATTGCTGTCAAGGTCACTGCTGATATATGCCTGAAGAATCATCTGCAGTGTTGAAGTTGTCATAATTGCTAATTCATTTATGAATGAACAGAGTAAACATACTGATATGGAATTGAAACCCGTTAGCTCCAGAAGTAAGTCTGAGAACTATAATTTTTACACAAAGTTTAAAATTAATCAGGTGTATCTAATGACATTCAAAAAGTTTTATTCTTTAATATCTGAGTATGAAAATAGTTATTATATCTGAAGTTGACCAAAGAACGAAGAATATGGTATTGTCTTTTCATTCCTATTGCTCATTGTCCTCATGCATGCTTTTCAACCTCTTTGCTTGAAAGATCCTTCAGGAAAATTGTATTTGAACTATTGTGAAATCCAGGAAATACACACAAAGATATTTATTGCTGGGTTTGAAATATGATATTTGACTACAAAATTGCACTTGTATGAGGAGCATGTACAGAGGCATCAGCAGTACAACTTCTATTTCAATCAGACACGTTACTGGGCTTGTTGCATGTGGTGGGATAAAGTGTAGTGACCATGCTATGGTCATTATGCAAAATGTGGAATACTCCTAAGATAAAACTTTAGATTATGTCTTAGTTTCCAGTTTTGAATAAATTTTCGAATTCCTGGCCTTGATGTTTTGTGATGAGGATACTCTTGCTATTGTGTTTTGCAGCCTGTCAGATTTAGATTTTTCCACCTTAAATACTCATGGCTATATAGGCTCTGTCCAATTTCCTCTTTTCCTGATGTTACTTTGTCTCTAATTCCATTCTCTACCTCCTGTTCTCATTCAGTTTAGACCCTCACTTTCTTACATATTCTCACATATGCATAGTACATAGATGCATTGAGTGTAACACAGGAAATTCAAATGAAGTTCTGTAGCTGATAAATGGATGTTATTTTCTCAAGTCTCCAATTCTGTTTATAAGGTGAATGTGAAAAATTAAAAATTATTTTATGTTACATTTAGAACTGCATATCACAATAGCAGTGGCATAGCATTTATGGGAATAGTCTGTTTAATTAAGTTTTCAAGTAACAATGGAAAACAATTTAAAATATGTACTGCCCTTTCATACTATTCCACTAAATTTTTATGGTGTATTTTTTTAAATAATTACTTTTTGAGAGACTATTTATCATCATTTCTCATACTTTCAGCCCATACTTTTCTCACTCTCCCAGACACAAAGGCCTCTAGTTGAGTTACAAGTTAAGGAATGAGTTGGAAAACACAAAAAAGCTTTTTTGTTATAATAAATGTCAAATGATACAAACTCAAAACTTGCAGAGTTAAGTTCAACAGAGAAAGCAGATTTGGTATGTGTCAAGGGCTTGAGTCCTTCATGACAAACCAGTCACAAATATGCTAGGGAGGTCAAGCATAACTAATGCAGTACTCCTGCTCCCTGCAGTCAGAAAGACTTGTGATATGAAAATTTATTTTATCTACTTTTATTTATTCTATTATTATTATTTATTAAGTCAAATAATACTGAAACATATGATGATTATATTAAATGCTTAAATCTCTTCTGTTCTAATTCTTGCAAGTACAAACCTCCAGTAATTCAAGCACTCAATTCAGAATTCCAATTGGACCAATGAACTAAAGAGTAAAGTTTAATCTATTATTTCATAGGGATTTGTGTTTAGATTATAATCTATATATTTCCATACATAACCAATAATTATGCTGTTGTATCAACTAAAGCATTTAAGTTTTGTATATTAAACTCAAAGGCTATGAATTTGATAATCTAGATGAAGATTTTTTAATTCTATAAATTAAGAAATTTATCTACTAATACTACAAGAGACAATTTCAAATGGAAATTTTCTGAATCCAAGGTCTAATTTGAGAATGTAAATGTAACGTTTTGTCCTTAGTTCCAAATCTATAGAACCATTTTTTAAATGAAAACAATACAGCAGTCCAATCATTACACAAAATTTCCAATTGCATTAAAAAATGCTTCAGAGAAGACATAATCTAGTCGTGATGATTTAGACAAGGACTACAGTGAAGGAATACATTTAAGATTGCTCTTTTCACAAAGACAGTTAAAATGTAGCTGCAAAAACAACCCCAAAATTAAGTGAATCCACTTGGTGACACGTTCCTAAATATGTGAGATTTCCAGACTAATCAAATGCAGCTGGCTATGATTAACCAGTCTTTAATAATAACGAAATAAATTGCATTGCAAACTGTCTTTTCAGCTTTGTACATCCTAAACTGACAGTAACAATTTTTGAGGTTTAATTGTGATTGTAATTATAGTGAACAGTATAACGAAAACACAATACATCATTTAATGACAATTCCTTTGTAACAACGCCTAACAGCCTTAGTTCAGGAAAAGCAAAAAGCCTTGATTCTCATTGTTCTGTTGCACCTGTAGAGCTCTAATATTTTAAAAATATTCCTGAACAAATTACCTTATTAAAACCTGTATGTAAGTTGTCAGAACAAGTTAGAATTTTATTGCATTAAAGCAGTAAGCAGAGAGATGGGACTTTTATAATTGAAAATGGACTGAAGATATGTAAAAACACGTAGTTACTGACTCTTCCAATGAATCGACATTTCATTCATATGCAAGCTGCAGTCTAATACCATGTGTGTTTACTATGGCTTTTAACTACTACAAAGATCATGACAGTGACTGAACCATTGAGATTTCATTGCAATTCCTAGATCTGCAGCAGACTGATAGGGTTTATGGATGTGCTTCACCTGCGTTGTGTTTAATTTATCTACCTGTACCCAGAAGCAAATAATAACTGTAGTCTCTACAAAAGCTTCTTTGCCTATTTATTGCTTCTCTTCTGGGTTGACAAAGAAAGAAGCACAAAGGAGACAGAAACATTACTTGAGTGATGTCCATTCTCAACCAAGGAATCTTAAAAAAAAATTAAGTCCATGCTCTAACTAGTTACCATTGCCAAAACTTCCCTTTCCCTGAAACATAAATACAAGAATAAATGGCAGCACAATCCAAGCATTTATCAAGGACTGACCAGACTGCTCTAAGGAAGATTCTTGATTAGCTTTGTGTTAAATGACAAAGGAGACCTGGACTGTCACCTGGTTGAGGGAGTTGCTTCTTCCCTTCTACTCAGCACTGGAGAGGCCACAGATGGAGTGCTGTGCTCAGATTTGGGCTCCTCAGCACGAGAGAGATATGAAGCTACAGGAAAGTGAAGGGCTGTGAGTGTGATTAAGAGACTGGAGAACCTCTCCTATGAGGAAATGTTGAGAGAAATGGGGCTTTTCAGCCTGGAGAGGAGAAGGCTCAAAGGAAATCTTGTCAGTGCATACAAACACCTGAAGGGAAGCAGGAAAGAGGATAGAGCCAGGCACTTTTCAGTGGAGCCCAGTGGCAGGTTAAGAGGCAATGGTCAAAAATTGAAATACAGAAGCTTCCATTTGACCTGCAGGAAACCCAGTTGCTAGGAGGGTGACTGGACACTAATACAGGTTGCCCAGAGAGATTGCAGAGGTCTCCATCCTTGGAGATATTAAAAAGTTGTCTGGACACGGTCACGGGCAACCAGACCTAGGTGACCTCACTTGAGCAGGGGGGTGGGAAAATGTGAACTTCAGGGGTCCCATCCAACCTTGAAAGTAGTCTGAGGCAGGCACAGGCCAACACTTAGTTTGCATAGCAATTTTTGCCAAAGGCAGCCTGCAACACCATGTAAACTTCTTCTCACATGAAGATATGAAGAGGATTTGTGGAATCCATCAGAAAGGCATTAAAGAGTATTATCCTCTCTATTCTATTAGTCCCTCAAGCAGCTGGTTGCATCTAATACAAATGGAATATGTATTATGCTATTAAGACATCTCTTTTTCTGCATTAAACACACTGTACATGCATGTAATTTAGTAAAATAAAAGTAATTTCCTTGCACAGGATGAGATAAGACAGCTTATTTTTCCTTTTTAATATCAACAGAACAATGGCTCTTCAAAAAACCAATTCAAATTGGCATAAAAACACTATAACCACTATTCATTTTTCAGAAAAAAAAAGAGGTACTGAAAAGCAACCCATCCACCTTAGCAATTTCTACAGCATCTGTGTAGTGTATAAGAAAAGGGACATGAATATTCAATAAAATTGTTTCCTAGGATTTATGTACAGGGAAAATAATCTCTCTCTCCCCTTAAGGTGCCTGCAGTCCATCCAGTATGGTAACAAGTGATTTAAATCAACACCAACAACCTTAAAGCAAATATAAGCTTTCATATATTTCACATTTCATATTACCATAAACAAGAAAGTAACCATTTTCTTATTGTTTCTGAGGTTTTTCTGGAGCAGCATTAGGAAAATTTCCCTGGCTGCATACCTTAAAACAGCTACCACCCAAGCATCTGGGCAGATGCTGGTGGCACAGCGAGGCTATGAGAGGAGCTGCAGGATGTCTTTGCTGTGGGACCTGCATCTGGCCCTCTTCAGTGAAAGCACCTCCGTAGCTCAGGCACCTCTGTTTTATTCATCTTTAGTGGAGACAATCGCGTGCTGAGAAGCAACGGCAGTAATTACTGCAGCCTGGGGAAGCTCATTTGAGCAATGATGATTTCAGGGCAGGATCTCTGTGGGTTGCTTTTTTCCCACTCAGTCAATTCTCACCTCTTTCCTTAGAATCAGCTTCTGATCGGTTGATCTGCTGCCCATCACTTTCCTAGAAGGAAAATATATCCCAGAAAACATTCCAGCATTGCTACCCAAAAGGCAACACTTTAAATTAATTTTTCAATGATACACTATCATCTGGTCTAGTGTCCTTTTTAAAGCTCTAAAGAAGTGATTAAGTTTCCTCCCCACCTCCCGCCCTTTTTTTTTTTTTCATATTATAAGGAAAAGCAAACAGGCACATTTTAGCACATAAACAACCTCAGAGCATTATGATAGTAAGAATTTATGTTTCTGCAGATGTTTTCCAGGTCTGGTAAGTTCAAGCCTGTTTGCCCCTTGCTAGGAGAGCCTACCTGCATTTTTTATAGGGCTGGCCAATGAAGTCCTCTGGCTTCATTACCTCTTTTGAAGTAAGAGGTGTGCTGTAAATTAATCCTCAGGCTTTCTTTGCTGTAACTTTTCTTATCCATGCCCTCAGTTCTGTCTATTTCTGACTTCTTCAGTCTTGGCTTCTTGCCTTTTTGGCTCACCTACCTGAAAGTTTTAAGTGACACAAGTGGAGCTTTTTTTGTCTGAAGGTGCCCTATACTTTCTATACATATATTTTCATAACAATTTTCCTTCAAGTCTGTTTGTAACCAGTGTTTTCTATGTGGTATAATTGTTGGGTAAAATTGAGTATTTTATAATGGGTAAATATGATAATTAATTTTATTTTAAAAATGAATAAAATGAATGAATCTGTTGATTGATAACTTGGAAGGTAAGAAAAACCAAATCAAACAACAACCATCCTCCTAAGTCAGCCAAGAATTTGAGAGGTAAATATACATAGAGTTTAGGAAAGATTTTATTCCATGAGTATCCTGATGTTAAGGAGGACTAATTTTACTTAAAGATATGCAATGTATAACTTTAAATGGTACTTATTTCTTCTGCATTTATTTTTCCTGAATTTAGACATCTAAAAATGGGCATTTAGTTTAAAGCTGTTGCCTACAAATTCTGCTTCATTAAAGGAAAGAGGGAGGCATTTCTAAACTGGCATACTCATCATTATCAGGGTAGCTTTCAGTGCCAGATTAATCCCACCAAGAGTTGTTTTCCCCAGGTTGTTCATGTAGGAAGCATAGATGGGATAATTCATTTGGCCTATCTCGCCTGACTCATAGACCCTTTATGAATCCTGCCCAAAGTACATACAGGTTTGAGTAAAAAATGAAATTATTGGGGGTGTTTTTTGGGTTTTTTTAATTTACTGGAATGAGTATAACATTCAACATTTAACCTCTTACTCAACCTGAGTCCAAATATTTAAATCTCAAGGTTCTTTTATAAATATAGCAAAAAAGGAATGGAAAACTTCAAAGGATAAAGCTTGCTATATTGTTTTATCACATTTGCACTACAAGTAATTGATCTTTATAATCTCTAAATCCATATATCAGTGCATAAGAGCAGTAAGGATGTTTATCAAAGGACTAAATGAAAAATAAGACTAATACTTGTCAGTATGGCACAGCTAAGAACACCTGATTCACAGCTTTTGGAGTTTAGTTCCTTTAACCAGCAGACTTTTCTTCTACTAAGACAGAAAACTAAGATATGAAAGACAACTTTGAAGAAATCATCTGTGACATACTATCAAAATAGATCATAATTTGCATTTGCTTATGACATAGTCCCATGTGCATTAATCACTTGGAGTCTTTGGCAAGGGTTCCTCATATCTGTGTTTCACGGAAGATCAGTTCCTGGCAGCCCTGTCTAACTAGGTTTACAGAAATAGCTGACTTGAAAAGCAAACCCTAGAATATAGAAGCAACAGTGAAGAGAATTTGTACCTCTGTTATTTCCCGCTCACCCCATATTTTTTTCTTAGACTATACTATGAAAACTTCTTTAAAATTTATTTTTCAATAGGAAGAGTTAGAAATTGATGCAGAAAATGTTTGTTACCAATTTTCATCTGTTTTGTCATGGATTATTATTGCTTTCAGTCTCACATATGGTTAGTGGCTAGTGGCATTGCCACTTCAGTTTCAGTCTGTCAGGCAATGGAAATGAGCCAGATCATTTATAGTTTTATCTGTGGCACAGAAAGTGAGAGGCAGAGCAATGTTCAAGAAGACAAGTCCGTGCTCAGTTTTGAAGTGAGAACTATTTATCACTTCAAGAAATGATCTGAAACAAGTGGAATACATGCACAAGAAGGCATAATGTAGATTAACTCTGAAGAGAAACAGTAGCATGATGCTATTGCAAAAGAGCAGATCCTCTCAGAGGTTTATGCTCAGGTAAATTCGTCAGGCTGAAAGAAATCAAATGGGGAGTTGTGTCTTGTGTGTTCACAGCTGCCACACACAGTCAAGTGGGCTACATGTGGCAAATGAAACCAACTCGTTTATATACCCAACCCAGCCAAGCAGTGACATCTCCACCACTACCATCACCTCATTTCTAATAAGGATTTTGTCATTTACCTCTTAATGTGCTTTCTGGTACATAGGTCACTCCACCAAGAAAACCGGGTCAGATCATAGGTGTAGCAAGCCATTTGTCTGGGACTGTCTGCTAATGTAAGATTACAGGATAAGAACAGATAATGGAAATCTTTAGCTCATTTTATCTTCCCAACAATCAGCAGGATGATTTCTAGAAATTTCCTGACCTAGAATTTGAATTCAAGCCATCATAGGCAATAGCCATAGCTGAAACTACCTTACAATTGATGTGTTTAAAAACCTTGTGTGAAAGCAGTCTCTCTTGTGGGAAAAGAAAGGCTTCATTGTGATCTCAGTCTGGTACCCAGTAATAACACTTAGTTTACAAAAAACAATAAATAATCAATTTTACCTACATTAACCATAACATTCATAACTGTATCATTTCTTAGATCTCCCTCCAGCTGAACGTTTTTTCCAAGCAGAAGTTTCAAATGAATCATCCTTAATATAAAAGCATTCCCACACTATAACAATGTGTTAATCTTATTACTCATAGCTATACTTTTTCCTTCTTTACTATAATTATTGGTATATAGTATATTGAGAAATTTCTCTTTCTGTATATATGTAGGTATATATATACATATAGAGAGAGAGAAATTTCTGTGGAAAAATGAAAACATGAAATATATAAATCTGTATTGATAAAAAGAGCAGCCCCCAAAAACCAGCATCCACTGAGGCAAGTTTGTGGTGCTAGATACTGATCATACTTGAGGTAACTAGAACATTTGATCAAATAAGACGTATAACTAATAAAACTAAGAACTTTAAGAGACACATTATCCCCTGGAGGAGTGGTTAAATATTTCAGTGCAACATTTAAGTTAATTCAATATTTTGATTGAATTTGTCAATCAAATTTGATTGACAAATTGTCAAAAATCAATTTGACAACTTGAGGTTGTCAGAGTGATCTCTACCCTTGAAAAAATATGTTTACAGACAGAGCATTTCAAAGTAAAATTCTCTGACAGCTCCTCTGACCAGTTTTCCAAAAAACAACATTAGTATTAGCACTGACTAATCTCACACAGAACTTCTCTGAAAGTAACAGTTACTTTTTTTTCCGTTTTCCCAGTTTGCAGTTATCTAAATGAGACACTAGCTAGAAGTCTGTCTTTGCTTCAGGAAATATAAGGCAATCACATGTGAAAACTGCTGACATGCACATTATAGAGTAACAAAGGAAAACTGTTATAGAAATACTTTGAATATGACAATATCCTTCTAGGTATTTATTATGACAAAACACAAACTCACAAAAAATCAAAATAACTATTCTTTGGGATTAATTTTGTATACATCTTCTTGATTTCTGAAAGCAAAAAACATGAAAGTCAAACAGAAGTGGAAAAAGAGGATTTTGTAAAAAATAAATCAAAACCACTTTGGATGCCTATGACAGCACAGTGAAATTTGAGAAATATTTCCCTCTGGCACATATTCTTCTGTTGCTTAAAAGTTCACTCTTTACTACTACAACAATAAGCATGCATATTGGAGTAGATTACCTATAAAGAATAGAATTTCTATCAGGTTCCTTTTTTTAAAATTTTAATTTTATGTTCTCTCTTTGAAATTAAAAAGTAATTAATTCACATCCATTTTTTCAGTGTTTATAACCTCATGAATGGCAGTTTCTTAGGTGTTAAAAAATCAGATGTGAGAAAGTCACTGTTTTTCAAGTGAGTCAGACCTGACAAAAGGCTAAAATTTATAATTGATATGTATGAAGCAAAGTAATAAAATAGGACCCATTAGCATTTTTATTTTTTCTAATTTCCTGGAGTCAGTCCTCTGGAACAAGAGCTTCATAGTTGATATTATTTCTCTCATTTCCATATTATCAATATGGTATTTTATTTTGCTATCACTGAAGAGAAAAGTCATTTTCTGTTCTGTTCTGTCTCACTTTAACCACTAAGGCTATTTAGTTTCATTTGCATAGGACAATGAGTCAAAGATATGGAAATTTTTGTGCCTAGCTATTCGTGATGGAACACAAAATTCTTAAATATCACTAAATGATGAGTTACTCTAATAACAGATCAGCTTCGTATTCTCACAGCACTGCTTACTTGGCTTTTTTGGAATAAGAAAGTTTTTAAGAAAAAAATTGGTTTATTGAAAATCAGTCATAGAAAGACCTTGTGTGATCACTCAGCCTGACTTCTTACCTTAACCTTGGTCCTGGTATTCAACCCTGCAGTTCTACTGAGTCCAGGAACTTCTGATGGATTGATACAACCATTCCTTTTGAGTGAATGATCTGGCAGAGTTTAGCTGAATTTCACATGAACTACTATGATTAATGTACAGTATACACCTGTTTCCTTGCTGACTGAAGAGATCCAATCTTCATTACACAAAGACAAAACCCCAATATGCTTAGAAAATTTTACTAATGTCCCATATATTTTGTTAGATATTTTTTTTGCTTCTATAAAACATAATTTCATTGTAAAATCTTTTTCAGTACCATATAATTTTTTTGCCCTTATCAGAGCAAGGATATATATATACACACATATATATTTATATTTATATACCTATCTCTTATATATATTTTTGTATACATATCTATAATATTTTGCATAACTCTCATGAAAACAAAGGACAAAGCAAAACAGAAAATAAAGCAGAGATAGAAGAAGACACAGGAATTATTAAGACACATTTTTTAAGACTAAAGGACGGAAAATAATTTTATTTTTGACTGACAAAATATTTTACAGATTAAATTTAATTTAAATAGTTATTTTTTACAAAAACTTAATACCTTAATATTTAAAAACATTAAATTTGCCCATGCAATCTTGAAAGCTCCTTTTAATGTCTTTACATTTAGTAGTTCTTGCAATGTGAATGAAAAGCAGGGTACTGAGTCAGACTCAAGTTAAAAGGGCACAGCTGCTTTGATGGGAAAGTTTCCAAAATATTTTTTCAGCACTTCATAGGAACAACCATATTTAAGCATGAAACTTTCCGGTTTTCTTGGGCAGACAGAGGCAAAACTTCCTTTTCTTTTTTTTTATTCCTTTCCCCACATGCTAATGTAATTAATTAGAGAGGAAGGGTTGGGTCACTGTGATATTCATTTCAGGGATAAAAGTCCCATTGTCTTCATCCAAGTTTGTATTTAACTCCTTGAGTTTTGCTTTTAATTTCTCGGTGGAGTAAATTAGTAGGTCACTGATGAAAACCAAGAAAATAACCAGGAAAATGTCTGACGAAAACTTTCACCAAAACCAAACCATACAATTTCAAATTATTTTAATCTGACCATATAATTGGCTTTACTTGTTCTAAAAACTCATAATTCACTGAATACTTCCAGGAAATTTGGTCCTGTGATATCTCATTACTTCCAATTCTAATAAAAGTAGCATTATTTTAAAATTATTCTGAAAGCTAGAGATAATCAACTACACTGTGAGTTTATGGTGTAGGTTCAGTTTCATTGTAAGAAAAATCTACATAAAATAGTTGTATAAAGTCACTTCTCCATCCAAACCTAATCTTGCTTAAGTGACTTGTTAACAGTTAAAAAAACTGAGTTTGGATGTGGATTTTGGACAGATTAGTTCCATAGGGTAAGTGACAGAAAGTAGTACAATGAGAAAACACATGAAAAAAAAAAAGAAAATAAAATGGTAACGTATCTTCAAATGTTTCAATGTTTAGAGGCTTGTCTTCAGGGAAGACTCTGAAGGTGTATCTTGTGGAAGGGGGCACAAGCAGTCTTTCGACCAGAGAGGCAAAACAGAGATTTAATTCCCTCTCAGGTCTGAATTCCCAATAGGACATTCAGTGTCTTGGTTTCAAATTAGATTTTCAAAGAGTAACAAATCTTTTTTTTTCACTTGACCAGCTAGTGCTCAAGCCTAACACCTCTATCTTCTGCTGATTTTTAATTCACCATGTCTTTAGCTTTTCTGTGCATATCTGTCTTTGAGGGTTCTTCAAGGACTCTTGTCTGTTTTCTTGCCATACGAACCTCATGTACACATCTCCAAAGGCAGAGCTGACCCAAGAGTTTATGCAGGGGATTACACACATCCCCTGAAGAGCCCTACCAGAGTGATGCAGAACTGTGGACTTCTGCTTAATCATGCAGTAAGTGTCCTCTTGCTACTTCTCCCACGGAGTGACATCTTTGAGAGTTAATACATGGCATCCTAATTAATTTTTATTTTCTCCCTAAAAAGGAGATTTAGTCTGTGTCCTTTAGACTGTGTCCTTTAAGTCTTTTCTGTGTTGACAAAGATAATGTCAGAAATAGAAGCATTCACCTGCATAAAGCTGTCATTAACCCAATTGCAAACTAGAAGAGAAACTAATAGCCCTGATCTTTAGTTTGCAAATTTAATAATGTTCTTTTCATAGTCTCTGTTCATGTAATTAGAATATATAAAAAATGTATACCCCAGGTGGATACTCATAGAGCTGATCTTTTGAATCCCTTGATAGTTAGGTCATAAACTCTTATATTTTCCTTGATCTGAAAGGAGGTTTAGTACAATCATGAACTTTATAACCCCATCAACAGAGAGGATCTTACATCCCAGCTTCCCTAGAGGATCAAACCCACAATTTCAAACAATTTGAAAGTTTTTCCCCATGTGGCAGCCTTACAGGCACTGTGAGAACACACTTTCCCTCCATTTCAGAAGCACCTGTGTAGTGGTATAACTTATATCAAAACTTCCTGGCATAAAAAAGGAGGCGGAGTCGGAAATGAGGTATCCCAAAGCAGTTATTGCAGCTTCCGCCTCCAAAAAACTCATAAAAACCCGGTGAGCACCTGGAGAAGCTCTCTTTTCTGCTTCCAGTGGACTGACAAACGTGCCTTTCCTCTCCCCCCCTGCACCGTGCTGGTGCAGAGGGGAAGGGGGGGAAGAGGAGAAGGAGTCCAGACCCATCTTTCAGTTTCGTGTGGCAACATTATGCAGGAGGTAACAGTAACAGGGTCGCTCGGCTCCGCTCAGAGCTGAAAGAGGTTTCTATTCTGCTGCTCCAGCGAGGGAGCCTGGCCTTTCAGTTCCTCATGGCAGCTCCTGCAGGAAGGGACTGAGACAGTTTTGCTCGGCTTCGCTCTGAACTAAGAGAGAGACTTTACTTTTGCTGCTCTCGGCCAAGGAGCCTCGCTGGCTGCACTCCGCCTGGCTCGAGCCGGGCCAATTTTTTTTTCGTGGCAGGGAAGGGGCCGGGCCGGCCTCGTGGTGCCTGGATGCACCTTGGCCGGGGAGCCCC
>VZTZ01040289.1:63202-79766 GCA_013400955.1 Drymodes brunneopygia
AGCCCTGGGAAAGCTACTAAAAATGGGAAGGATTCTCTCAGACAAGCAAATCTCTTTCTTCAAGCAGTTGCTTGCTGAGAAGGTAACACCATAGGAACTGCATTTCCTATGGAGAATCAACATGATAGAACAAGAGAAAGCTTCTCTCCCTTACATGGATTGGGAGGGGACCTATTCCAGAGGTGGTTTCTTTAACTACAAGTCAAGATGTTACTCTTTGTTTGGTCAGTAGAAAGAAATGAGAAAGTGTGGGGGGGAAGGGGGGAAGGGGGGAAGAGTGTTCTAAAGAGGTTTTGTTCTGATTCCTAATTATCATTGTTATTACTTGTTTTAAGTCTGTAAATAAATTTCCTTTTATATTCTTTAAAGTATAAACCTGCCTTGCCTACTATTAATCCATATCTCACAACAAAATCAAGTGATTTTAGTGGATGTGCTGGCGTTTAGCCAAAAAACTGCTACAATTAATATTTCTACCTAATTTTCTATTCCCCAAACCTCTAAACCTGCAACAACCTGTTAGTCAAAATAGAAAAATCCTTTCTTTAGAGCTCCTGTAATCAATCACTTATTTAAAACAGGAAAAATATGTATGCTGCTACACACTATAGACATTCATTCTCATTTTCTTTTCTTAGATACCTCAACATCCTCAAATATGTTTTAGTCTTAGACCAAATGAGTTCTGCATCCTTTTATAATTGTCTGTCTTTCAGAAAATAAAAATCTTGCTTTCTTTGCCCAGATCCCCTCTTTTCTCACTCTGACATTTTCATAAAACCACTTCATTCTTTCCCTTTGTTGTTTAGTCAGTAAAGGATAGCAGTAAGAAGGGATTATAATTATGAAATTCTTTCTTACACTAAAGATTTTCTCTTATTCCACTATTACGAAAGTCACTATTAGCAATTAATCATTGTGCTATATAATTTTCTTTTTTCTACAATCTTATAAGCCTTGTTGGAAGGCTGTAAAACTGATATATTTTTCTGTAGTTCATCATGGAGAGAAAGCAGCTCATTCTGCTAAAAAAACCAGAAAATGCTCAATGCTTATTTATTCCTTGTTTTTATGAAGCACAAAACATTTGATTTATAGTAGAGGCTTTTGATTTTGGTGTCACTGTTTAGCAAAAATTCAAGGCCAGAACATCTTGTTTCTAAACCTCTTTTTAGTGAACATCAATCATTTAGACATGATTTCAACTTTGAGCAATTTCAAGTTATATTCCTTTGCTTTTCTGTCTTTAAGTTTAAATGCTATCTATATAAAATGTTTTTCACAGTATTTATCAATTACTATTTCATTGTCAGGAATCAAAATACTATTGAAACTGGTAAACAAAAATGGCAGAAAAAGTATAAATAATACAGGAATTTGTAATTAGGTTAACATGAGAAGTTTTTAAAACAAGAAGCAGTTGAGAAAGATACTGAATTTCCTGTTGTTTGTTGTTACTTGCTTTTCTTATTTTGTCATAATTTTTCCTTTTTATTTTCCTCCAAAATTATAGAAAATAAAGCAAATTATGGAAAGAAGTGAAGAATCTCATATAAATGTTCTGGAATGGAACATAACCTTAAAATTCAACAGAATAATATTGTATTTTGGCAGGTATTGTAAAGTTAGACAGATAAGAACTTCTCAATTCAAATAAAGTTTCTCTGTTTTTTTTTTTTTTTTTTCCTTAAGTACCAGATTTCAGCTTCTAGAATCTTTGCTGGTGTTTAGACTTCATTTTATAGATAATAGAGCTGGACCACTAACGATGGTCTAGGAGATATTATGCTGTACTCTTTGTACCATGTTGCCTAAGCTCTGTTTGGAGCACAGCAAAGATTTTGTTATTACAATGTTTATCTTATTGTTCTGAACAGAAGTGATAGAATATTCCTTGAATTTGCAGGGATTGCTATGCAGTTAAATCCTCTTTCAAAATGTCAAATTTAGAAATCTTAATTAAGAAAGCTTAAAATGCAAAAACCCCCCCAAAACACTGCAAGGAACTCTTCATTACCCACAGACATGCCTGAAATCTTCCTGAGGCCCTTTAATGCATCCTTCCCTCTACAAGTAACACTCTTTGCAATTAGTCACCTTCTGCTTCCTAATATTTAAATATCAGACAACATGACTATGGCACTTCTGACTCCTGGAGGTTGGCTAAAGTACAGAAAACATGCCAGGTTGCTGACTGGTGACAAAACGCTTCCATCTGGGGGAATAAAAAGGATTTGTCACAGAATGATTATTTGAATTAAGCAGTTAGGGAGATGTTAAAGATTATTTTACTTTTACACAAAAGCCTGAGTTTTTAACTCTTCCTTCCCCTCTCTCTGAATTATGTGAAGACTGATGTTTTTGACAGAGCACAAAACACAAAAGAAAGATAAGGACCTTTACTTCAAAAACTGCTTACTCAACTAAGTCTTGGTTACTCTGTTCTTCTATCTGTTATGGCATCAGGGCTCCTGTTTACTTAGTGTTGTTTCTTTAACTTTTTGTCATTTACCACTAAAAAACCTTGTATAAGTGAACCTTTACCTGACTCATTATTGTTTTTCTGGAAGATTTAATAATCTCATTTTAGAATTTCTTTTTGAAAGGAAATGTATCCGAGAATCTTTAATTTCTAATCTATTTCCCTCAGATTTAGAATTAATCACCCATTGATATGTATCACAATACAAGGACCAGATCACTACAGAAAATACACCTGCCTAAAGGTGACTTCTTTCAGTTCTCAAAAAAAAGGAACACTCTTATTTTATAACAAAAGCACCTCTTTTCCATTTGAAGAGCTTTACTATCCTGGACTTTATTGCATGCAACTACACAGGTAGGAGGACTTGCTGAAAGATATTACAGAGAAAAATGAGTAACTTTCATTATTTGCTCAGCAAGATAAGTGGAAATACAACATCATACCACTTTTCACAGAGTGTAAAGCACTACCTGTTGCAATTCTTTCATCAACTTGCCCCACAATTTTTTGAAATGGCCTCTCTGTCATTACAAGGAAGTGCTTGCTCTGTAAAGACAACTACAGTCAAGACTGCAGGTAGCCAAAAGCAAGAAGTGTTACTCCAAAAATACTCTATTTTTAACGTTTCATCTTTTGGGAAGAAAAAGGCAAAACATAATGGTATGTGAATTTATCTTTACTTTTCTTTAATGTTGACACCAGATTAAGGGAATAATGGCAGATTCTGAACCTAATGCAATTACATAAATTTTTAGGGAAGAACTAATTACTCAGTGAAAAAACTTATGTGCTTGTAATATTGCTTTCTCATTTTGATGAGATATTATAACTTTATGAGGAGCAAGGAATCTGTCACTTTTGACAAATGTCAGAGACTTGTTCAGACATATAAACTAATATAAAATGTCTAAACATTTTAACAGAAGTGTAAGAACGGTGCTGTATTTGCAGAGTCTCCACTACTAATCAAGTCTTGATAATAGAGATTCATTGCTAGGTACTTGCCCACCTTCAAGCTGACCAGCTGGTTTCTAATCAACTTTTTTAACAATCTGAAACTAATGAACTTTTCAGGGGGAAAAAAAGAAAAAGATAAAAACCCCCACAACTTCCCTCAATGTCTATCTGGTCTTTGCCGAGGCATCACTAATGAAAACTTTCCAATGATTATTCAATTGCAGTAAGATAGAATTCAAAGTTGATATCATTCTCTATTCAGCAACCCTAATAGGAACTGAAAGTTTGTTTTAGCCTCCAAATGTGGTAATACATATGGATAACTGAAGTATTCTGAAGTCTGACTTCTGGTTGTGCTTACTCATGTCTCTTGCAGAAAAAAAATAGATCATCCACAGCCTCTTCTGAATTCTCATCCCTGCAGAGATCTCTGGAAGGAGCTTTGGTTAGCCACCAGATTTATGGCCTTCCTCCGGTAGAAAGTTTCTCACTCTCACTGATTAATAAATTCACCCGTCATTATGCTAAGCAGCCATCATGGCCAACAAGAGCATGCTCCCTGAGAATGTTAAGGATGTTGGATTCACTCCATCAAATTACAGCTGTATCTTATTTTGACACAAGTACACTTTGATAAAGTGAAATCTAGTGGGTAATATTGTAGGAATTAAGATTTTTAGGTCTTTGAATCCATTTTCCTTTCTTGGGATGGGAGAAGCAAATATTAAAAAAATATTTTTATAACTCCCACTATATGTTTTATTAATTTTCTTTTGAAACGGAATAGTTTTCTTATCTAAACAAGCTAATTTTTAAAAGAATAAAGAAACCCCTAAACTTTTACATGGATAATTAGTATTTGCTCTGTAAATAGATACATGATATCTGCTTCCAGTCTTTCCGTTCAAATCCAATGGAGTGAGAAAAAATTAAAATATGTTGTCTTCTGAAAGCTGTATATTGGCAGATGTGAAATGGGCTTTCAGCCTAAAAGCAGAAGTAGCTACATTTGCATTTAGGTTGCATTATGAGTGAAAATAGCAGCAAAGATTCAGCAACAAAGACAGTTAAAGTGCTAATTCAGAGAGCCTATTAGGATTTTCCAAGCTGCAGTGGGATCATGAAGCCATGAAAGCATCTTCTATATGATCACATATATGAGTGCTTGTGGTAAAATATATTACAGAGAAGATGCATTGAGGGAATATATTTTCTGGATTTAACAATACCAAAAGAAGGTGGTAGATTCTGAATGTTAAATAAGAATGGATTAATCATATTCCTAAGTTGTAGGATATGTACTTTTCTCATTAACAGCATTTTTCCACAATTTATAGTCACTGAAGATTTCTCTGAGAAATAAAATCTGAGATTGTGTGGGACCTTCTCTCCATGTATTTCATAAGGATCCCACAGAAAAAGAAAAAAATAGCGACAAGAAAAATTGTTTGAAAAAAACTATCTATATCTAAAGTTTAAATGTTGGAGTTTGAGTCACATCTCTCTATATTTCTAATGACATGTTCAGGGGAAGGAATTCTCCAGTTAGAACCAGGAGGCTTTCCCACTTCCTTCGCATAAACAGTCTTGTTTGCCAGAAATTTGTTCCTATCCATTTTGAATTTGTTCCTATCCAGTTAAGAGAAGCTCAGAGAAAAGGAAAAGACGTGATCCAAATGTAGATTACCCTTTAGAATGAGAAATCTGCTTGAAACACAAGAGGTCTCAGATTAATTATTTCAATATTCTGCTTTCTAAAATGAAGTCAAGGAATGCCGCCATTTGATCAGAGGCTTTAGATATTCATTTTCGCTTTTTTAATTATGACTACCCCACCACAAAAATGTTTGATTAAACATACATCCATTCAGAAAGGTAAAAATGAAGAAAAATGATTGCATATTCAAATAAAATTGTACTGTGTGAATCTGAGTGTATATTTAGGGAAAATTAATTTAGGAAACACACACAAAAATATTTAGAATGACCCCTTAGAAACTACTTTTTATGAAAATTGCAACTGACTTATTAGTAAAGAAAAAGACTGTGACTAAAGGTAGAGGCAAGGATTCTGAAACTGGACTTTTCATGAATAATAAATAGGTTTGTGTCTATTTTGGTGAATGGGGGAGTATATACATATATATGAGCACACATGTGACAGTGACTCATGGAAACAAACTGACACCTCACAGGGTCCTGGAGCCTCGCTGGGCTGTGAGCACAGGCACTACCAAGGGCTGGCACTGCCCACACTCCCTTTCAGGCTCTTGTCTCTGCATTTCTCGAGGTGTTCTGTTCCTTCTTTCTGCCCATGGAACCACAACTTTATGCAGAAGCAGGTATCTAAACCCACACTACTCCCAGCTTGTCTTTCACATTTCCTACACCAGGCTGTTGCCATGCTTCCTAACCCCAGAATAGTATGTAGGGCTTGGGTAAGGTGAGACTGGACAGAGCAGAGCTACAGACTGTGGTTTCCTTTTCTGCTCTTACTTTCTGCAATGAGTTTTATGGACTTCTGATTTATTCAGGGTCTGCTCCCAACTGGTCTCAGGTTGACTCAAATTTGCTCACTTCATCTGCTGCTTTTCTTCTTCTATCCAAAAAACTCCCTTTCTGGATATGAAGACCTTAAGACATGGGAAATCTACTTCCCTCCACAATTTGTCCAGTGATTAACCATGCTCACTGTTTAAAACCATGTATTTCAGTTGCCCTGGGCTTGCTCTGCATCTACTAATCCTTGCGCCTCCTCTCTCTCCTGTGTTAGTGAGCCCTTCACCTTCCAGTGTTTTCTTCCTTTAAACGGGTTTATATCCATCATTCAACTAACTTCTCAGACTTCTTCCTGAAAGTTTAAACAAAATAACCTCTAAGTACCATCCTGAAAGAGACTTCCTATACCCCTGAACTCATTCCTACATCTCTTTTGGCATTTCCTCAGATTTTTAACCAGCTTTTAAAAATTTTGGACTAAAATCCTACATGACTTCCCAGTTCAGAAGCAAAATCACTTCTTTCCTTCTATTCACTCTTTTCCTCTGTATTGATCTAGGGATTGCATTAGGCCTTTTTGACCCAGTATTATAGTGGCAGCTCCAATTGTGTTGTCTATCCAGTGTGAATCCCTACATCACTTTCTCTTAGACATTCTTTTCCAAAGCACCTATTTTCCTGCTCTGTTTGTATGCTTTCCTTTCTTTCTTTTCTTCAATTATGCAAAACTTCTCATTTGGCTGTATTACAGGTTTTCATTCAAACAGGCAAGGTTTATCACACAATTCAGACTGTTCTACTAAACAATAAAAACCCCACCAGTGCCACAATGCAGTCAGCAGTCATATGGTGTTTGATAAGCCCTCTCTGGAGAAACTTCCCTCAGGATGGGCTGGGAAGAACTGGCTTGCTACCATACTTTCAGACTGGCCCTATCGTCTCACTCACAGAATAATTGAAATACAGCATGCAAACAGCTAGATGAAACAAGCACTTGCCACTTAGTCATTCATCAACATTTGCACAGATTTTTTCCATTACATGACATTTCCTTACTTGTCCTCTAAGTTTGAAACAAATGCCTAGAGCAGCAACAAAAACAACAACAAACATCAATCAATTATTAGAAACCAAGAGATTCAAGCTGAAAGTGTGGGGAAATAGTTGCTAATTTTTAAAATATATAGACCATCCCTGAAGAAATCTAACAAAAATTTGGATACTCCACAAGAAGGCACAACCCAGGAAAAAAGTCACCTCAATACTCATAATTAAGTTGTAGGGCTGTGTATAAACACAAGGTTACTGTCCATAACAATTTAGACAAAATTGTTTTTCTCATATCTTACATGTATGCATGTGTGTATATACTTTACATACATATTTGTGGTATGTGTTTTTATACCTAGTGCATATTCAAGAAGGCTAACAAAACCTTTTCTCTGGACAACTTTTCAGAGTTTTGCCCAAATCCAAAAAAACCAAATTTCCTCAGAAATGGGCACAAAAGTGGGCAAATTTTACCTACTTCTGTGAACAACTCCCCAAATGACATGTTTCTACAGTTGTATATTTACATCTTAGGATTTAGAATTGTAAAGTGTAATTGCAATTTTGGTACACTTTTTAAAATTAGGAATAAGTGCAGTAAGCCACACTGATTTTAAAATGGTGCACTAACATAAAGTTAATTTTAAGTCAGCTTTTTAGTCTTGAATGACCACCAGCTCTTGACCTTCAGAAAGTCAGAAGCTGGCAGTACTATTTTTCAGATACAGAATAAGACTTGGTAGGGAACAGATATTCAGGAACAATTGTGATAACAGATGTTCTTCCTCATGAGTAAATTTGTTTCATTCTAGCCTGGATTCACACTCACAGTAGAAATCACACACCCTTCTTTAATTCAAATTATCTTCCAAAGTCAGGAAAACCATTATCCTTAGGAAGCCTTCTGGCCCTAAATTGCATCCACATGGCTCTTCCTTATTCTCATTCCTGTTATTGAATGTTTAAGGGATCAATTTAGTCTCTTTTCAGAAATTGTAAGTCCAAAATGTGAGATGACAGAAGTATGACCAGTCCCAGTATGTTTCTGAAATATGAGAATTTGAATTTGAGTTTGGAGTGGGCTGGGAGATGGAAGGAGCAAGAGAAGGAAAGATAAGCTTAGAAGTGCTTGAAATACTTGGGAGGATGATACATAATTCATATTTTAACACTTTTCTTTGTCTGCTTTGAACTTCTTTTCAGATATAAATTTGAAATATCATGTGTCTCCAGAACACATGTAAAGCAGCACCTTTGTAAGCCTTTCAGCTTCAACTTTGGGAAGACCTTGCCTTCAGGGCGTATTGAGTCCATCTGAGACCTCTTATAGTTCCCCTATGTCCCTGTCAAGGTGAGACTGTGAATCACTTTGAAATATGACTTTGTAAGTGCTTTGATAGGAATCAGAGGAGCAATGGCTTAACTACTCACCCATGGCCCTAACAAGTAAATAATTCTGTGTTTCGTATCTCTAATTTCTACTTTTTTCCTTCCAGTGACAGCTCAGGTTCATTTCAGACAAAGGAGAAAGCAAAAGAAGGTAGCAGAGGCGAAAGTACAAAGTCAGAAATAATTTTTTGCAGGGCTCTGAATCCTAAGAT
The DNA here is from genome assembly GCA_013400955.1 of Drymodes brunneopygia. Classification (NCBI taxonomy): domain Eukaryota; kingdom Metazoa; phylum Chordata; class Aves; order Passeriformes; family Petroicidae; genus Drymodes; species Drymodes brunneopygia. The sequence continues at coordinate 71,795 of VZTZ01040289.1, forward strand.
ATAGGTTAATATTTGCATTATTCATTCATTCGCTGTTGAAGTTTAGATATATTTTTCCTGCTTTCCATTAAGTAATTAAATATTCTTTTCCCATAAAATTCTGTTAGCATCTTGCTCTCTTTTAAATCTTAAATTTCAATATTATTTACATTTATGTCCTTTATGTGCACACCCTCTATTACTATGAAGTAACAGTGCATTTTTATAGTTTTATTATTTTTTATCTTTCTGCAGAACATATGTCTTGAATAAAATTACAGTGAATTTGAGGGTGAAGGATGTAAATGCACATGTGAGATTTGTCATTACTTCTGACAATGGCCCAAAAGAGATCTAGTCAAAGACCTTGGCTATGCTCTGAGTTAGCAAATGTTGCTATAAAATATGGCAGTGAAATAAAAACATAAATATGTAACTGTAATGTTTGTGACTCATTATGTTGCATCCATGCATCTGTAGAAAGCAAGGTGGATGTATCAGCTTATATGAAAAAAGAGATTTTAAAAATCAGGATTCATTTTTAGCACAATTGTCATCTTAATGAATTTCTCCATGACAAATTTGATTTTCCATATATTTCTTTCACACATACACTTCCATAATGTAACTGTTATAAAATAAAATCTGTTTATGTTTCTTTTATGTGTTTTCTGTTCAGGAAATCAAACAAGTAATTTTCAAGAAGCATATGCTTCTTTTCTTTCATTGTGAAAACATGTTATCTTTTATCTTTGAAATATTGTATGTCTGGAAAAGTTTACTTAGAAATTTAAATGTTATTGTATTTTTGTATTATTGTATTATATTTCCTCTTACAAGGAAAAGCTCAGAGGGTTTGGCCTGTTCAGCCTTGAGAAGAGATGACTGAGGGGACCTTAGCAGTGTCCATTGGTATCTAAAGGGAGGGTGCCAAGAGGATGGAGCCAGGCTCTTCTTGGTGGGGCTGAGCAATAGGACATGAGGCAACAGACAGAAACTGATGCACAGGAAGTTTCACCTGAATATGAAAAGCTACTTCTTTACTGTGTTGGTGACCAAGCACTAAAAAAGGCAGTCCAGAGAGGTTGTGGGGTCTCCCTCATTGAAGATTTTCGAAAGCCACCTGGACACAATCCTGTGCCATGTGCTCTGGGATGACCCTGCTTGAGAAGGGAGGTTGGACCATATGACCCACTGTGGTCCCCTCCAAACTTACCCAGTCTGTGACTCCGTGATTTTTTTGCTCAAATTTTGAAATTAATTTCTGAGTCTGCAATAAGTTTAATGGAGCTTGTGGAGAATCTAAACACATATTTGGAAGAGAGATATACAGTGGGCTGGTAGCCAACCACATGAGTCCCAGGAAATCCCCAGAAAACTACCTGTAGACTGGAAGAGGAAGACAGGGGATGTATAACATTTCCTTTTCCTTCCTTAGGTACTTCAGAGGCAATATGGGCTTGGTGAACCCTCAATTATACCTCTTAATATTTGTTCAAAAAAATGTTATGTTCTTTGGCTTGATATGTTATTGTCAAAATAAGTCCTCCACAGAAGTATATGGTTTCAAACTTCAGAAGTATAGGCAATGACTTACACAAAGCCACTGTATTTTGTTGACTGTAGCATTGTTTTTGAATTTCTCTGTCCTTAGGGCACATAACTTCAGTTTCACTTCTGATGTGTGCTTGAAGAAGACGGACTGGTACTACTATCATCATAGTTGTCATCCTGACCTAAAATATCTGGAACAAAATTTCTGGAACTAATTACCTTGCCACACTTCATAAAATGCTTGAAAGATGTGTTTTACATTCATAAATATTCTTTTGAATAATAAACTGAAAGCTACTCTGTATCCAGTAGGTCTTTGGAGGTAAGTAAGTAATGCCATATCCTTTGTGGCACAACAGACTTTTCTCATGTCATAAAAGAAATAATTGTCTGGGCTATTCAATTCCAGCAAAGTCTTTTAATACATTCACAGCTACAGAATCAGACTGAGATTGATTGTCTTCTTTTGAAAGCTGTTAGCATAAGATTGATTTTAGTATAGAATTTTTTGTGTATGTAAAGATTGTGTATCTTTGGGAAACAAAATTCCATAAAATCCAACCAATATTCCAGACATAGACATTATGGAGAATTGATTGCATTTATTTATTTTGGTTTGTTGATATTATTTCAGCACAGTCAAACACAAAAATTTAAACACTAATTTCAAGACAAATGCATATGCTTGAAGTTACAGGATATAACAAATGAGAAAAAAACATATTGTTGAAAAATTACAGTTTCAGGATACAAAAGGGAGCAAAAACTTGAAATCTTAGTATTAGGAAATACTAATAGGAATAGGAACCTGGTGGGAGAGATTAATCCAGATAACTGTTAGCAGAATTACTGATGGAAACCTAAAGGAAATAAAGTTTTATGCACAGTTTATTTGAATTCAGTGCTTTCTCACCTGCATATCTGTGAAGCTAGGTGTGTTTGCAAAATGTTACTGTTTGATATCCTGAAACTGGCATGTGAACATTCATAAGAACACCAATGTTATGGTCGGCTGGTTAAACTTTAAACATAGGCAAGCATTTGCTGCGTCTTCTTAATGCATTTAATTTACATTAGTAAATAGTTTTGTAATAATTTCTTAGTTTAGTTACCCATACATCTGTATCTATTGAGGAAATTATTCAGAAAAAGGGTAGAACAAACTTCCCAGAGATGCTAAGCTCTATTTAATAAGATACTCTCAAAAAGGAAAAAGAAACAAAAGGAAAACAGGTCTTTGCCTTTAGCAGTATAGACCTGTGAGTGCTAAAACATGGAAATTGAATTCTTCTCTTTCATAGTTCAAACAAAACTTTTTTTTTTCTTATAGTTTCATTGGTGTTAAAGTCATTAAGATTATTCAAATAGCTCGTTTAACTTCTCTTGTGATAAAGCTTTAGGGATCAAATCTGTTCTGAGAAGAGTTCACATGGAATACAGGAATGTGAGTGTATTCCAAATTTACTAATTTAAAAATAAAGTATTACCAGATCAACCACTTAATAATTCACTTTTTACTAATCTCTTTAAAAAGTGAATTTTTTTTACTTTTAATTTTAAAATTTTATTTAATTTTATAATTTAACTTTTTATCAATAATTTATTTTGTCACAAAGGACAGAATAATGTTTCTATCATGAGAATGATCCAGCTCTTCTGGAGTGTCAACTGAAGGAAGGCAAAGCAACCAACCTCTGTCAAGCTTTCTTTGTTGTCAACTTGATCTCTCAAAAAAAGTCACTGTATATGGTTTTGGAAATGTTGTTCTGAGAGCTAAATTCCTTTTTGTCTGAAAACTGAGGTTATCCAAATAAATTTAAAATATTCAGTTGTTTCTCTTCAAAAATACCAAAGGCTCCTCACAGCTTCTCATCTTTTATTCACTTTTTCAAATTTATTTTTACCACTAATCATTGCATGACACCAACCTCCATCTTATCCTGTTGTTCTTTATTCAGTGGTTTCTGGACAGACGCAATGGAGGGGTTGTGGCACTGCACAAGAAACCTACAAAGCTTATCGCTTCTTTTTATTGCATCTTGTCAGGACGTCTCATCTCTTTGACTCCAGTATTTTCATTTGTAATGTGTAATAACAATGTCTTCTTATGTTTGCAACCATGCTTGTGCCCTGCCAATGAGTGTCATGCATAAATGCAGAGTCATGCATAAACATTTATTATTCCATGGCTGAAATAGCAGAAGGTAAAAATAATAAAATGAAGTACTGTATATAGGAGTATCTGTTACACATTTGTTTTTCAAAATTATCCATGACTTATTCCTTTCCTGTTGGATACAGGATGCATGATGGTATCTTGAAATCTGTCCAAGAAAGCATATCAACCTTCATTAAATTACAGCTACTGTAAGCCTCAAGCATTTTTGTAAATGTCAGAATACTCTGTGCTTCCAGGATGAGCCTAGAAACAGGAAACATCCTCTGCACCATGACCTGGAATCAGTATGGGATTTCCTTTTGCCTTCAAAGGCATGAAGGTGGCAAATAAAGGAAAGTAAGCAGGATAGGTTGTGAGTATTTGATGTTTCTGAGACACAGGATAATAATGAATTGGTGTGATATGGTGATTTCTGGGATCAGGCAGACTAGAGGACAATTTTGAACATTCCTCCCACTCACAAGCATATGTGCATGTTTATGTTTCAGTAGAAATAGAAAAAATAAAAATAATAGGTAAAAGAAATAAGAATATGTTTAAAAATTTTGTTTACTGTTTTATAAATATTAAACAAAAAATTGAGAAATTTTTAGATATCAGAGTTAAAGCCAAAAGTCCGCATTTAATTAATTTTCCTCATAATAAGTTGATGTGGCATAATCTTAAGCATTTCAATGACTATTTTCATTATTCAACATACATATTCCACTATATCACAAATTCCTGTTATAAGCACTGCCTAAAATCTCTAGCATTTATTCCATGATAAGAAATTCACTGTTTTATTTTGGTTTCCGCATTCAACACATGTTCTTTATATCTGAACCATCATCTAAATTCTGTCAATTATATAAAAGGATTTTATGGCACTCATCAGAGAATCTGGTGATGGGATTCACACACAGCTCTATACTTCCCAACATCCATGTACAGTGAAGACATGTTTTAATCCCTAGTGAGGATTTGGAGCTGAATCACAGAGAAATAAAGCATGCTTTCCAAAAAGAGAGTCCTTAGCCAACTACCTTGAAAGGTGCTGGTTTTTTGTTGGTATGCATCCTTAACTTACTGCATTGTGCAAGACACAACTGGCACTTGTTTCACAGCAAGCAAACTCTTGATCCAAAGGCAGTGTGATGACATGACACCTGAGCTCTAAATCCTTTGCAGCTCCATGACATAGCATAGTCAGCAGCTGGACTCCTGAAAAATGCAGCTGGAAAGCTTAAGAAAGACTATCTATCTACTTGAACTAAGATTTTTCAGGTAATCAGAAGTCTCAAGTTGGCTAGAATTCTCTCTTGCATACAAGTATGTGAATGTAGAATCAGCTAGATTCTGACTAAAGTTGTGTGCAAGCTGGCCTTAACTTACTGCCTCTGGATACAGGTGGCTGACAAAATACACATCAATGATTTTCCAAAATTTACTGCGGATTTGGGTGATTTGTATCTCTATCTGAAGGCTCACATTTCAGTCAACTTTAGACATTCACTCACTGAAAAAAAATAAGCATTAAAGTACCAAAAATCTCCAGCCAATCTTGCTGGAACTCAGACTAGTAAACACACACAGGTAGTAGCACTGCTGAAGTATCACTGCTCAGACCTGGGGAAAGAGTGAAAAGCTTTGTAATGAAAACACTCTGGAACTCAACCTAAAAGCCTGTCTCAGCTCTCTGCAGGGAGACAGCTGGTCACACGGGCATGGCAACACGTTTAACATTCATTTCTGTGTGAACACACTGCTGCGACAGCTGTCAGACACAGATCCTTGAAGGCTGGGCCTGGCAGCAGGCACTTTGTTGAGGCTGCTGTTGTCAAATAGTGCAGGTTGAATGCTGCTGGCCCTAAAATTCCAGCTGGCTTCCTCTGCATGAGTTCCCAGCTCCATGTGCTGCTATGCAATGATGGATTTTTTTGCAGATTCAGGAATTTTGCAGATTCACGACTGGTAATAATTTGATTAGTACTATGTGATCTGTGGATGATATCCATTTATGTGGCTCTTCCCCTATATTCCTGATTTGCAAAAAAATGAAAGAATAATCATAAACATAAATTCAATAGTGGTTTACCTCCATTGTAGCATTCTTTTCTTCTGCAGCATCCCAGTATTCTGTCAAAATTCAGCTTCTATAACTCAGGTTATGCTGGAAATTTATGCAGTCACATCAAGAAACAGCAAGGAAAAAATCTAATCAAATGCCAGCAAAGCCCCAACTGCTAACCAATAAAATTTGGAACACTTTCTCTCCATGTTGTATGTTGCAAATACATCATATTAGCGGTTAATCAAAGAAATCCAAAGATGGCAAATGTCTGGAAAACTTTCCTGTGACAAAAGCAGCCAGGAGGAAGTGCTCATACACTATTAGGACAGGACATGGGTTTTACTTAGGAGGTTTCAGGAGCTTCAGCTCGCAGCACAGAGTTTATAGAAAGGCAAGAAGTGAAGAACATGTAGAACCAAAAGCATTTCCAAATTAGACACAGTGTCTGGTGAAGCAATGAACCAAGAGACAAACACCCACACAGACATTTCAGATGGTAAAAAGTGCATCTTGGGCTCTATGGAAACGTCCTGTCATGCTGCTAAACCCTGCAGTAATGGGAGAGCTCTGCTGCAGCTCACAGGCGACAGGGTGAGCTCCCCACAGCCAGCAAGCACGCAGAAATCACTGCCCTGAATGTGCACCAGACCACAACTATTTTGCAAACTAATATCTTGAAGAAAATAGTTACTGATTGTAATTGCCCTGCAAAATTACACTCATCACTGGCAGACAAAGATTAGCTTTCATTTTGCAGCTTATTTGAAAATTAGTGGCAGACAACGCTTCTTGCTAATTTCCTAGGAGGATGGGGAACATTTTACACAACCTCTTGCCACAACTGTCTATGTGAGCCAAGAAATAGATGTTACACGCTTGACATTTTATTCATTACTGAATCTTATATTAGCATGATCTTTCAGTTTTGTACATATAGATTTTAAACTCCTGGTCTTGATTTAAAACTAAAAATCAATTACCCCTATTTGAACCTGCCATAGGAGCTGCAGATTGCTAAGCTCCAAATTAGTGCTTCACTGACCTGAGATAATGTGATTCTAGTTCAAAGGCCTTGCTCTGTGCAAAACCCTAAAAACAAACCTGGAAATCCCTTCAAGTACAGGGGAAAGTTTTTTACCCATGATGGAATTTCATCAGACAGGGAACAAATAAAGGTGTTTGTTATTCTCATTAAGTCTCAAATCTCATCCACACATTTTATATAAATCTGAGGATCCATCAACATAGTTCACCTAGATAATTGTATGACAATGGCAGATTTTTCTTAACAAAATGTATTGTTCTCTGACTGATAGACTGCTTTCAAATAAAAATGTCCCAAAAAGTAATTTTAAGAATAATAACCTACCTTATCAGGACACATAATTTTTGTCTAATAATTCTGGCAGCCATAATCACAGAAATGTTAATTTTTCAAAGTGTTCTGTTTGTGAATTTTCTAATTCAATGATTTTTTGTTGTCCTGTGAGATGCTGAATGAAGGTGTTAGCTCTGCATTTTCAGGTGTGGGTGGGGTCAAGCTACATCCCCTGCATCACTGACCTGCATCACCTTCATCTCAAACATTTGATACTTCACTGATACAATTTCCACCAGCATTCATATTGAACAAGTAGGAGATTTGCTTCTTTTCACCAATACACTTGTAGATAATGATCTTATTCTCTTAAGGCATCCCTGGACACCATCCTGTGGGGATTTGACTTAAATTTGGATCATCTACTGAAAGAAATTCCCACCACTAGCTTCATTTTGATTAAAACTATTGCTGTTCACATGGTAGCAGATGTAATGATTGCAGAATTTATCCTATGACAACTGTAATGAAGAAAATCTTGTGTACAGAGATTTCTATCTTCACAGAAGAAGCAGTGAAAAAGTTACATGGGGTGTCTTGATCTTCCCCAGTATTAAGGCACCTCACGTTGCCTTGCTGTGGCAAATGAGCATTTTATACATGTAGGTCCATAAGCTCCTCTGGGAAGCTAACATTCTGAGGTACAGACACAAAATACTGTACTTCTTTTCAAAGTGATAGTGCATTTATCTCCTTGTGGGATCCTTCAGTCTCTGGGAGATTTCATATACCTTGAAGTGCCCTATCTAGAGCAGCCAATACATATTCAGTCATTTTCTGGCTTTCAGATACATACCTGAGTATAGAAGAATAAAAGTTTTGCCCAAAA